>BSBK01009477.1:0-520000 GCA_027943335.1 Chamaecyparis obtusa
ACTCCCAGACCTTGACTCCACTCCAGCATATCAATGTCCTTATTGAGTCCGCAGACCTAATGCATGCCTTTGGGTGTGGGTTCCAAAACAAGGCATTGAAAATGGGTGCATGAAACCAAGATCAGAGTTTGAAGATGTCCACCATGCTCTAAAGATCTAGATTCAACAAGGTTTGAGGTCCTTTACTTGCCGCTACCCTCTGATCTTGCATAATCCATCAACTCCTAGTCAAGAACATTGAGATTCTTGACCTAGGGCTTGCTCTTGAAATTCTCTGGCTTAGTATCCTGTTCCAAAGCTTTTAAAATATGAAAATAAACCCCCTTAACTTCAATTTTACAAAGAACAGAGGATATCCTATGGTTTATTTGCAAGTTAAGGCCATTTGAATGCAATAACCCAAAAAATGAGGGTTTGACAGAACAACAGATAAGAAAAAGGAATAACTTTGATATAAGGTGTCTTGAATCTACCAAATAAACTCTCAAAGCATAAGATATAAATACTCTAACTTCCACACTGGTCTACCCTCCCTTTCACATCCGTACACTGTACAGTGCTTGAAGGAAATGCACAGAAAAGGCTCTGAAATAGTGGCTCTATCTGACAGAGAGTCCATGCTAGGCTTCATGACTAACCTAGAGCACATTCCTTGTTATGGAGGAAGTTTGAATGGTGAAGAACTTATGGAATGGATAGAGGACCTAGATAACCATTTTGACTACAACTATCTTATTAATAACCATTTTGACTACAAGTATCTTATGGATAGAGGACCTTGATAACCATTTTGACTCATTTAGTATCTTATTGAGCTTCACTTTGTTTCGAGAATATAGTTTAATATTCTCTACTAAACAGGGCCAACCACGTGAAGGTGGAAGCTCATTTGGCCCCACCCCCCTCCCCCTAACATCACTCTACATTCCCCGTTAACATCTAACATTCATTCATTCTTTCAATTATTAATAAAATGTAACATTCAATCAATATCACATGATAACATTCATTAACACATTAGATTCGTTAACACACAACATTCATCAATATGAAAATAAACACATAATTCATGAACATTCATTAGCACATAATTAAATTTATTGAGACATAAAATTCAGTCATTATCAATTAAGGTATTTAGATGACAATCATTTCTTTTTTCTCTTTCTAATTTTTTTTTCTATGTAAGCTCTAAGAGGAGCATCAGTGTTATCATCAATACCCCCCTCATCAGTTGTTTTGTTCTTTGTTCTTGATGATCTCAAATTCCTATGCTGCTACAAAGGGGGGTCCTCTACAATAACAAATAAAAGAGTTAAATTTAAAATATTTAATTATAATTGTTACAAGTATTTAATTATTTTAAAGAACATAACTGTGGCGCTCTTTAATTACCTGATCTGGCCACATCATTTTGTCTACACTCAACCTCAACATGCTCATGAGCACCGACCCCTCGATCCTCTACAGTTGCTATACAAAATGTTACATTAATCCAAACACCAATTGTAATTACATATAAAAATTTTAATAGCAAATGTATACCTCCACCACTAGGATGCACATCATGCGAACCTTCATTATGCATAGATTGTGTAGAAGGATTGTCAGGCTGCATTCCAATATCCTACACATTGTTATCATTGCTTTCTTAAAATAGATATACTCACTTTATATTAGAACTTAACATCAAATAGACTAATTGGTAAAGTATTCAATTTGAAATAAATTTCATTTAGCTTATTTACCTGTGGCTCAGATGCATCATTATTTGAACCTTGCACACTGATTTCAGCTCGTAGCCGTTCAGCCACGGCTCTATAGCCTTGTTGGAAGCCAATTCTCTTGTCCTCTTCTGTGAGGCATCTATTGAACTCTGACCCCTACATTTTTTCTTGGTATGGTGAATTTTACTTGCATTGTTTGATCAAAAAAAATTTCCTTGCAATATATAAAAAAATTGATACAAGTTTTCATTTACTAATACTTACAACTCGTGCTTGAAGTTTGGAAAAACCACCAGAACCGAGCTTGTGTGTCCCGTGCTTTTCTAATCTTGCCTTTGTTGCCTTTGATGTGTCAGGCAATCTATGAAAAGTTTGAAATATGTTAGAGACCAGTATAGGAAAAATTTAGAGGTTAATTAGTACATAATTACATTCTCAAAAGTATCACATACCTTGCTCTACTCTCTACTAGCGTAATTCCTTTTTTCATGTCGGCTTTATACTTTCCATCCAAAATCAAACCCTGCCACTCAGCCTCAAGAACACAGGGCGGACGCTCGTGCCTTGGGTTAACCTCTAAATATTTCCTGTACTGGTCCCTAATATACTTCAAACATAAACCAGCTCTTTCAAGGAGCTTGTTTCTCTCAAATGCACAAGGTCCAAAAAGCTGGGTCATACTATGTACAAGATCATCCTTCAACTTTTTATCTTGGTTATTCCACCTTTTAAGTAAAAAAAAACATGTTAGACTCATAAATGAAGAGAAGCTACCTTTAATATAGTTCAAGAAATTGATGAAAAGGAAAACTATTCTAGCAATGATATGAAATCAAAATAGTGGTTTGGGGTTTTAGTTAGGATATGATGTTCCACCATGTACGTATGGTGGGCCCGAATATCCGCAAACACTCGTCACCAAGTTTTCGCCAAAAAATATCATTCCCTACAAAATAATCATGGGATCATTAGTCGATGAAGAGTGATCAAAAACTAAATTACTATTATATCACTATAGAATAATAATAACTTTAAAGTACCTGGAAGTTTGGATACTTTTAAGGGAACGCCTTCATCGTCGCTGATGATCAATACGCAATCCTTCACCGTTCCCGTACTAGGAACACGGGAACATCCAGGAAATGATGTTGCATCGGGACTTGTTGCATCTCCTATTGCAAAAAATGAAAACCATTATCAAATGCCTCCAAGAAATAATACTTCAAGGGAAATAAATTGGTGCAGAGCACCCATGGCACAAACACAATCAAGGGATCTACATCGTAAACACATAACACTTAAACACATAACAAAAGAGAGAAAAAGAGGGATTTGTGTACCAGTAGATGGTGCAACAGTTGGTGCATTTAGGCTGTGTGTTGTTGACATGGCAGTCGGCAAGACATTTGTGGCTATCCTGGATGGAGGCGGCGTTGTCATATCATCATGGAAAGGAGATGAAGAATAAAATTGTTAGAGCATGCATAAATATAGAACGCGTGGACTAGCATGGACAAGATTGTTAGAGCATTAAAAAAAAAGATTGTTCGAGCATGTATTGTCAATGATTATGATCATTCCTATATATATTCAGTGGAAAACACAAGTGGGGAATGGAACATGTGATCTACCTGAACCACTTGCAATACCGGCCTCATCATGGGAATGGGGTTCAAAATTACGTAAATAACTTTGTAAAGACAATGCATCCATATTTTAATTAATGTCATAAAAGAGCATAACATAAAAACCATTATTGAACTCTTGTAATAATTAAAAATTTCATTAATACTTACTTTAAAGTTTTCAGAAGTGCGCAACAACTCAGCTGCCCTGTCTTTTATTTCCTGAGTCTGAGGATGTATGGATACCAAACGTAGAAGTTCTTTCCCAATTTTCTTTAGCAGCTTTTTAATGGAACCGATCGGGTCATCGGTCTCTGCTAAATCAATAAAAAAATGGTCCACAAGGGGGGACTCCTGAGGGACTGCAGGTTGCTTTCCCTCTCTCTGACCACCGGCCCTCTGTGACAACAATAGTATTAGTATTATCAAAATTACTCCAAAACAATGAACAAAATAATATTAAAAAAAATAACATTTTGCTTCTATCTAGTTTGCACAATTACAATGAGTTTTACCTGCTCATGTGTAGATGAGCTAGGAATATCGTCACCATCACCTTCAGGCGGTTGCTCCATATTGTGCCCCTGTGTCAAAGATCAAGTATAAAAATGTTAGCCAAAAATTTAATAACTAAATGGTATGTTGGAGTCATTGATTAGAAGTTGGTTTAATAGTATGTACCACCCCCATGATAGTAGCCTCGTTTGTATCTATGCGGTTCAAATTGTAATCAATAAGCAGCTCTTCCCCTGCACGTATTGATTTTATCGCACAGATGAATACATGATTTCCCTCGCGCGCCTCAAATATGCAATTGGGTTGCTTTATAGTTGACCCAGGTCGTGTACTATTTATAAAACCCGCAATATTACCTGTTGCTTTTGGCCTTCCATCAATGTATATAGCCACACATTTACTTTGATTATTGTCTTGCTATTGTATATAATTTGCCGAGAGTGCATACCTACGCATACTTTTTTTATATTGAACAATATGCATCCAACTTTTGTAATCGTAACATGGTCCAACATACTCCATCAATTCAAAAACTTTGTTGTAAGACACCTTTATGCCATCCATAGAAAATAGGCCCAAACCATGTAATGATGATGGTGCTATGCGATATATCCTCTCATTAACACAAAAATCAGTGTTTATTGGAGGAAGTTCCTTGGGTACCCAATGTTTCTGTAGATGTTGGTACCTCAAGGACACCTCGATGTCGCCTTTCGTCTCATCATCATAAGAACATGACCCCCCTTGAGCAAGGAAAAATTTCATGTGTTTATTAAATTTCCTTCTAGTCCTTTGACCTCTAGTTAATCTCCCTATTCTAGATAAACTGCATGTCTCACTTTCCTCTTCTATTCCTATATTTCCCTCACTCGAGGAAGACACTTCTGACAAATACCTATTTGCTGGTACCTGCAAATGGGAGAGATCTTAGAAGACATCAATCTTACTATTGATAAGTGTATTAAATAGACTTTCTATAAGGTGTATTGACTTATACCTGTCGATCCATGAGACTGTGCGGGATGCTCTTGAAAGGGGTTCAATTTCCTGCAAATGTAATTCAATTATCGTGAGCATAATCACATCATAATCATAATCACATCCATCATAAGCATCACATAAAAATTAAAAACATTAAAACGTACACATTATAACACTTATAGCTTTTAAATAGATAATGAATAAACTATGTAACCATTTAAGACAAATATATTTCTATCAAGAAATGAATATTAAATACATTAAGGATTGATGGCATACCTTTAAATTTCATCATCATCATCATCATCATCCTCGTCATCATCGTCATCATCATCATCCTCGTCGTCGTCGTTGTCGTCATTGTCGTCATCATCAACATCATCATCATCAACATCAACATCATCTTCATCATCATCATCAGTAGCAGCAGCATCTTCTTCTTCTTCTTCATGAAAATTTGTCTCAGGAACATCATCCAATAATTATCGATCGTGATCATCATCTACATCATCTTCTACTTCTTCGGTATCTTCTTCTTCCATCGCATTATACTTTATCGGCCTTCCTCTCGGTTCATGTCTAACAACAAATGACCAACCCGGTTTATGTGAAACCTCTGAGTAAAATACCTGCTCACATTGGCTTGGAAGAACATAGGGCTCATCCCCAACTGGCTCAAACGACCTTGTATTAACCATTGTAAATCCATTATCATGTTCAATAACAGTTCTATTAGGATCATTTGGATTAAGTCGTAGCCTGTACCATTTGACAACGAAGAGTACTAATTTGAAGGAACTAAAGTCGCACTCAAGTATATCATCCAAAATGCCATAGTATTGATTTTTAGACTCTTGAGGATCTAAGTCATTTCTAGATGAAATATTAGTCACTTGAAAGACTGCAGTTATTCCAGAATCACAAGTTTTCTTCGTGTCATCCAACACTTTGACGTGAAATTTTTGACCATTACAGAACATACCCTTGTGGTGTTTAACCTGCAATAATATGTGAAACATGTCAAAATTATTATATCGTGAGTTGATAAACATACGGGTGATTAATAATTTTGTACGTACCTGGAAATCTCTTAAACCATATGCTAAATCTATTTCCCTTTGCGTAACATTAGAATCTCCATTACGATGAGCTTCTTTAACCAATGAAGATACACCTTCCCATGTTAATGTGTGACCAGAATGTTGACATCGTTCAATCCATACCGTCATCCAATCAAGATTGTTTGCAATATACAAATGTAGTGCATCCCACTCTCGAGCAACTGCACAAAAAAAAAATAGACGACTTACAACCGATTTATTTTGAAGATTAAGAAATAATTTATTACAATAACATCTTATAATTTATTACCTCACTTTCCTCAATCTACCTTTCCCCATCAAGTACTCCCCTTTGAATTTTTTAAAAGGGTCGAGATCCCAAATGCGATCTACATGGATATTTGAAGCAAACTTAGGAAGATATTCAGTAATGTACACCATAGTCTGGTATACCATGTATCCCTCTACCATAGAACCCTCAGGATGTGCTCTTTGTCGAACCAAAGCCTTCAAAGATTTCAAGTGCCTCTCAACCATCCACATTGACCTAGTGTGTGCATGTCCACACAATTCAATCTCCTCAACTTGGTGTATGAGGTAGTGTTCTTGTGCATTGAAAAAAGTTGGAGGTAGACACTTTTGCATTTCACACAATAAATGAGGAATTCTTCTCTTCCAATAGTTTATATCTTCTCTATGGATTTCTTTAGATGACAACCACCTACATTAAGAGATTCAAGTCACAAAAAATATATAAATACGAGACTTTACAAAATAATATACAATAGATTACATAGCAAGAAAAACAAATCGTGAATATAATAAATATATACAACAAATTGAATAGATATTACTGCTTACCTCATGTATTTTCCAAGATCATATATCACTTGTTTGATGTTATTGTTGAAGTGCTCTGGGAGAGATAGAGGTAGCACGTACTGCAGTAATTATAAACCAATCATTTCATTATTTTCTAACATAACATAATGAATAGTACACGTAGTTTATGAATATATTGTAAATACAGAAGAACATAACTTACCTTGATGAAAGTATGCCAATCATGCGTTTTGAGCCCTGGCCCAAATTCACTTTTCTTTGATATGAGATTGCTTATGTTCCCAGCAAATCCTGTGGGAAATCGAATTTTTCGTATGACTTCTTTTATGGCATCACTTTGCTGCTCCGTTAATAACCAAGGAAGGGCACTTATATTAATCTGATCTCTATTGCTATTTGAGTGAATGAAATTCTTCAGTGCATGATTGGATTCATGAATGTCATTACAAATTTTGACAATTTTTTCTTTGTCACGCCTTCCATCCAGTATTTTCCACAATGTCTCTGTTATATTCTTTCCAACATGCATAAGATCAAACAAATGCACAATTTGTAGGTCCTCGTAGTAGGGAAACCTACTAAATTGTCTGGGATAGCTTTTTAGTCCCTTTGGAAGGTTGTCAGTAGTGCCTTGACGACCTTCACGATCATCAATTACATAATTAGTAAACAAAAATCACAATAGAAATATATAAATTACAAACATAAACCATTAAGTGGAACGACATTACCTCGACGATTAATTCTATTATATTCCAACTTCCATAGGCGAGGTGTCATTCTTCGTGGCTTTGATGTAGTCTCTTCTTTCCCATTGAAAAGATGTTTTTCCATACTTCGATACTTATGATTCCTGTGGAGGAAGTGTCTGTACTCATCAAACAAATGCTTTCCTAAACTTTTTGAATGACGAGATTTCATCTTTGGACCACAAACTGGACATGCAAATTTTCCCTTTGTTTGAAGACCTACAAGATAATGATATAATTGGATTATTAAATATGTTGATTTTTATAATTAGAATTATCATGCGCAACTTGAATTCACTATAACATACCACAAAAATGTGTTAGCCCTGGGGCATCATGTATTGTCCATACAAGTATTGCATGGAATTGAAATTGTCTTTGTCCTATTGGTCTAGACACGTCATACATAGTGACACCGTTCCATAACTCCACCAACTCGTCAATAAGAGGCTCAATATATACATTCATATCTTTAACTTGATATTTACCTACTTGAATGAACAGTAACATTACATAATTATTGTGACCATTTTACTGTAAGATTTGTAAGTACATGTAAATTAATAACTATCAAATGATAAAATACCTGGAACAATCATTGCCAACATAATGTGCTCCCTCTTTATTGACATCCACGGAGGAATGTTATTGTTGATAACAAAAACAGGCCACACCGAGCAAATAGATCTCATCTCTCCAAATGGATTGACACCATCCGCTGCCAATGAAAGCCTGAGATTACGAGGTTCTTCTTTGAAGTGTTGCCACTTTTCCTCTATGTGCATAAATGCCGAACCATCCGCAGGGATTCGAATAATGTCATCTCGACTTCTATTGCGTGCATGGTAATCCATAAATTGTGCCAAGCTAGTACACCTGAATAATTGTCGCATCCGTGGAATAATGGGAATGTAACGAAGAACCTTGTGAGGCACCTTTTTTGTTATTCGATCTGTTCGATATCTACTCGTATGACATACAGGGCATTGTGTTGCAAATTCATGTTCTTTATAATATATAATATGATCATTGGGACAAGCATGTATTTCTTGATACTCCATTCCAATATCTTTCATAATAGCAGATAATTCTCGATATGAGCGAGGTAGAATATTTGATGGTGGTAACAAAAACTCGCCTATCAATCTACAGCAAAAAATATAAGTTGTTAATATAAACAATATTAGTGGTACATTATTCACCCTTTGTTAACTATAAAGACATATATGACATACCTTAACATACGTGACATTGTTATGTTGGATAAACCATTCATAACCTTCAAGTTCAACAACAACAATACAGCAGAGAGAAGAGTTGTTTGGGAGTCTTTGTATAGGGGCTCGTATGCCTTCTCAAGTAGAGGTACATCAAGGCTATCATCATCATCATGATCAGATCCGCTTGGACTAAATGTGTCATGGATCAATGTATTTATACCATCATCTTCAATTGTGTTTTCTGGCGCATGATCGTCATCTTCCATTCATTATCTTCACCTTGGATATTCGCACCCCCATGTTCCTCCATATCATGTACTTCCCTGGGGAGATCAACCTATATAAAATTGATTAACATAAATAAACCATGATCTTCAACTCATCATCAAGTGATTTCATATGTATATAAATTGTTAAAATGATATAATGAACAACTTACCAGTGGATGATAGTCATGCCCCCCTTCAATGTGACCATTCTCCCTACAATGTCTCTTAACTGTTTTGATTAGCAATCTTCTACGGTTTAAGCCCTTACAAATTTTGCAGGGACAATAACATTTTCCATCACCTTTTCTTTTCAAGTTAGACCACAATCTAGCGATTGTCTCCCTATTTTGTTCTTCACTTATATTATCTGACATGATCGTTCTTCGCAAGAAGCAAAAATTGGGCTATGAAAACTTCGGTCTACAACTTTCAGTGACTAAGCAAAATTGTCAAAAGTACACAAATCTTCTTAGACCTAGTTAAATCCTTTAATATTTTAAAAGTCTAGTTAAAATATACATTAGATTAAAAAATATACAATTTTCATGCCTGAGCGCGCGGCTACGACTAGTGAAATGGTCTTCTTGCTTAGCTCTAGAAGCTCTCTAGCAATCAAAACATATAAGCTACAAGGCCTAACAGCAATTTCAAAACATATAAGCTACAAGGCAAGACATATTACATGACATGGCAAAAGGATTAAAATATACATTAGATTAAAATATATACAATTTTCAAACCTGAGCGCGCGGCTATAACTCGTGCAATGGTCTTCTTGCTTAGCTCTAGAAGCTCTCCAGCAATCAAAACATATAAGCTATTAGAATTCATTAACTTTCTGTAATTGGAAAACTCTATTTGATATTAGACCGTAAACTACTACTATTCTCTCCATAAGAACTAAGTACAAAATTCTTTCAAGTTCACATCCATGATTCCCTTTAGATTAAAATATACAGCAAAAATAAGCTAAAAGTCTAGTTAAAATATACATTAGATTAAAAAATATACAATTTTCAAACCTGAGCGCGCGGCTATAACTCGTGCAATGGTCTTCTTGCTTAGCTTTAGAAGCTCTCCAGCAATCAAAACATATAGGCTACAAGGCCTAATAGCAATTTCAAAACAAGGGTCATCAAAAGAACCAAAAACAATGTGTGCAAACAATACCTTGTGAAGTGGTATAGACAATTAGAAGATGCTACTATATGCTAGGGAACTTCTTAGAACTGTTGGTATATTCTTACAACTTGTTACACCTGGGATATTCTTCTCTGTAGATGCTACTATGTGCCGTGGTCCAAACGGGCCCATAAATGTGGTTGAATAGCAATAAATTCAAGTGGCTTACACAAGGGACAGTCACTGTGAGATATCCTCATGTGTGACTGTCCTTGTCACAAATGAGGACATCTCATAGTGACTGTCCCTTGTGTAATTGCCACTTGAATGAGGTCAGTCACTGTAAAGACAACATGATAATGTACACATACAATGAGTGTACATTATCATGTTGTCTTTACAGTGGCTGCCCTCATGTTGTATATTCTTCTCTGTAGATGCTACTACGTGCTAGGGAACTTCTTAGAACTGTTGGTATATTCTTACAACTTGTTACACCTAGGATATTCTTCTCTGTAGATGCTACTGTGTGTCGTGGTCCAAACGGGCCCATAAATGTGGTTGAATAGAAATACATTCAAGTGGCAATTACACAAGGGACAGTCACTGTGAGATGTCCTCATGTGTGACTGTCCTTGTCACAAATGAGGACATCTCACAGTGACTGTCCCTTGTGTAATTAAGTATTTTGGGGAAGCATTCTAAATAACCAAAGCCGCTAACAATAAATTCAACACAGATATGTCCTCATTTCTGGGTATTTTAGCTCTCTAACAGCTGAATACCAGATTAAATAATAATGACAAAAGAAAAATAAAGCCAACGTACTCAGAAATTGTAGCTGTGATTTTGCGGAGGGAATCTCTCTCGGCGCTGTTGAAAACACAAATGACAACCCGCTTGATTTCGTGGAGGGAATCTCTCTCGGTGCTGTTCAAAACACAAATGACAACCCGCTTTGTTCAAAACAAAAATGATAACCCGCTTGATTTCGCGGAGGGAATCTCTCTCGGCGCTGTTGAAAACACAAATGACAACGTTCCTTTTTTTTTTTGCACTTATATCCCGACCAACATAAGGTCCATTTGTAATACAACATGATAATGTACACTTACAGTGAGTGTACATTATCATGTTGTCCTTAGAGTGACTATCCTCATTTGTTGAAGAAGAAAAGCATTAATGTGGCTGAATAGAAATACATTCAAGTGGCAATTACACAAGGGACAGTCACTATGAGATGTCCTCATTTGTGACTATCCTTACAGTGAGTGTACATTATCATGGTGTCTTTAGAGTGACTGTCCTCATTTGTTGAAGAAGAAAAGCATTAATGTGGTTGAATAGCAATACATTCAAGTGGCAATTACACAAGGGACAATCACTGTGAGATGTCCTCATGTGTGACTGTCCTTGTCACAAATGAGGACATCTCACAATGACTGTCCCTTGTGTAATTCAAGTGGCAATTACACAAGGGACAGTCACTGTGAGATGTCCTCATTTGTGACTGTCCTTACAATGAGTGTACATTATCATGTTGTCTTTAGAGTGACTGTCCTCATTTGTTGAAGAAGAAAAGCATTAATGTGGTTCAATAGCAATACATTCAAGTGGCAATTACACAAGGGACAATGTCATGAGCCGTGACATATTGAACTTAGTATAATAATAATATGATTAGATGATATATAATAATCTATTATTAACGGTATATAACAATAATATATAATTATTATCAAAAGATAATAATAATATATAGTTAGCATAATAAGTAATATGTTAATTAAATAATATTAAAATATTAATAAATAATATAATTATGATTATAATTATAATATAAATTAATAATAAATAATTATTAATAAATTATATATATTATATTATAATAATATATTAAGTAATAATATTAAATCAATTATTGATATAATAATTTTAATATATAAATAATATTAATAAACCTCTCAATATAAAACAATATGTTATCACTATAATAATATTTATTATAATATTATTAATATTACTAACATCATTAATTATAATATTTAATAATAACAATAACATTAATAATAATAATAATAATAATAACGTTTAAAGCAATATCGAATATCTGTAATCGATATACATCTACATTAAACATCTGCATTATCTATCACGATGAGGAATGAAGAAGTGATACAACAATCACTAGTCATTACACATCGATCCCATGAGAGGATGATTAATGAACCAAATACTATGAAGTCAAGATCAACATGATATGAATAAGGGATAGGTCGCTATGTGTTTCAGAAGATGTATTGATAAGCAAGAAGGATAACCATTCATATATTATAAATAATCATTAATTGCACAAGTTTAGACAATGACATATCCGATAAAGCAATATCAAACATGAAGACCCGCTAGCAAATATGCACCATCACTTCCTATGTTATCATGACAATAACATAAACTAGATTGAATTCTACTATCTATATCAATAGACACCACATAGGAGGATATCGACTAAAGGATTGAAAGATTATCGATTGTCTGAGATAAACCACATCTTGTAGAAACACAAAAGCATCAGTGATTATATCACAAGCTATTGATGAATGAGGCATCAGTCATGGATAATAAGTACAATGTATCCTTAAGTATTAACAGGAATGGAAGTCAATTTGAAGATCAAACTCCATTACCAGCAATCAACCAATAAATGGACAATTATCAGAAAATGATATCGACTTATATCAGAGTAGAAAGATTGGATATCATCATAACAATATGGGATAAGGCAAGAGTTAATATCGATTGACTAAATACTAATGATAGTTAGACCAAACTAATACAAACACAATGGATGTTAACTACTGGTTGCACTACCAATTAGGGAAGATTACCTTCATAAAAAGATTTGATATTGAGTCAATCTAGGAGTTATCTATGATCAGAAAATAATGAAATAATATTATGTGAACTGTCGGATTATGGAAAGGTGTGATTAACAAAGGGACATGGAGGAAGAAACAAGACACGTCTCATTCATAGCATCTCTTCATTTGTTAAAGACAATATAAGAATGCATTATTGTCAGTCACTCAAGGCATCATTAGAACTTTATTTACTTATCCATATTTGGATATACTCAATAGAGCATCTGCCTTTGGCAGTTTGGTTTCAAGTTTATCATTGCAGATCAGAGACAACACCATGATTGCACAGATAGAAAGGATAGTCAGAAACAGCATCAATATTTGAAGTTGCAAGCATATAATTCAGAATTTGAAATAGCAACATATCACTCATAGCGATATTACACATTTGCATAATTACATCATCATATCAGACACAGCAAATACATTGCTGTAACCAATACTTATTGATTGTATATCGATATTGTTTATATCAGACATACCATCATTATACTATCACTATAAGTGATAGGAAACATCATATTCATAGCATATTTCATATCATTATATCCGACAGTGCTATTAAACATATTGGTATCAATATCATCTTGCACACATATTGTGATTGAATCTGAAATAGCGGTTGATATCTTAAGTAACCTCCATTACTTAGTTTAATTGTAAGTATCTGATAGAGTAAGTCTGAGAAGTGGAGTAATTGTTCCTGTTTTCCAAGTTAGCCAAAAAGGGGACATTACAGACAATCACTGTGAGATGTCCTCATGTGTGACTGTCCTTGTCACAAATGAGGACATCTCACAATGACTGTCCCTTGTGTAATTCAAGCGGCAATTACACAAGGGACAGTCACTGTGAGATGTCCTCATTTGTGACTGTCCTTACAGTGAGTGTACATTATCATGTTGTCTTTAGAGTGACTGTCCTCATTTGTTGAAGAAGAAAAACATTAATGTGGTTCAATAGCAATACATTCAAGTGACAATTACACAAGGGACAATCACTGTGAGATGTCCTCATGTGTGACTATCCTTGTCACAAATGAGGAAATCTCACAATGACTGTCCCTTATGTAATTCAAGCGGAAATTACACAAGGGACAGTCACTGTGAGATGTCCTCATTTGTGACTGTCCTTACAGTGAGTGTACATTATCATGTTGTCTTTAGAGTGACTGTCCTCATTTGTTGAAGAAGAAAAACATTAATGTGGTTGAATAGCAATACATTCAAGTGGAAATTACACAAGGGACAATCACTGTGAGATGTCCTCATGTGTGACTGTCCTTGTCACAAATGAGGACATCTCACAATGACTGTCCCTTGTGTAATTCAAGCAGCAATTACACAAGGGACAGTCACTGTGAGATGTCCTCATTTGTGACTATCCTTACAGTGAGTGTACATTATCATTTTGTATTTAGAGTACGTGACTGTCCTCATTTGTTGAAGAAGAAAAGCATTAATGTGGTTCAATAGCAATACATTCAAGCAGAAATTACACAAGGGACAGTCACTGTGAGATGTCCTCATTTGTGACTGTCCTTACAGTGAGTGTACATTATCATGTTGTCTTTAGAGTGACTGTCCTCATTTGTTGAAGAAGAAAAGCATTAATGTGGTTCAATAGAAATACATTCAAGTGGCAATTACACAAGGGACAATCGATCACTATGAGATGTCCTCATGTGTGACCTTTGTGAAGGCAAGTGCCAATTTGTACCCAAGTTACCAATATTGTGGCAAAAGTGGGAATGAAGCATTTAGGGGTCAAATTGGGAAAAGAAGTGTAGAAGTGGCCTATGTGAGGTCTAAATAGCCTAACTAAGTCATGGTTAGGGTCTTATGGTGTTTGAACAATAAGTTTTGAACCAAAATCCCAAAGGTTGTAACAAGTTGTCAATGTTGTCATTCACAACATTGACAACATTTGTGCAAGGGAGCATTTTCGAGTAAGATGGTTATGTAACTATATGAAACCATTGAATTAGGCATCAGATCAACTATAAGAGGCCTCCATCGATCTGTGCAAAAGGTTGGGGGGAAAAACATTTGGAATTAAGAAGATTTGTAGAGTAACACGGTTTTAGTGAATTCTTGAGTTTTTTTGTTTCTTTGTTTTCAGTTGATTAATGGATTAGATAGCTCGCAGTGTCTATTGGAAAAGTTAGTACAAGTTGTTTTTTTTATTCTGTGTTGTGTTTTTTTTGAGTTTTGAAGCATTCCAACTAGTTTGTTAATTCTTTTGTTAAGTACCCTATCATTGGTTTGAACCAGGCAGGTTGAACAAATGGAGTCTTAGCTCATCATTCCATTGTCAATTTTGTACGGGCTCTTGGAATGGGTGAGGAGACTCCATGTACTATATGTTTGGAAGGAGGGGCCCTGGGAAGCTCATTTTCTATGTTTGCAATGATGTCCTAGGTGAGTCAGTTGAGCACAGTTAGGGATGACAAATCATTACAAGAAGATTACAACAAGTTGAATGCATTGGTTGCTTCAACTAAAATCTCATGGAGAGGTAGACACACATCTAAAGAAGCCCCAAGTCAAATTAGAAGATTGGGTGAGTTTCTTTGGCTGCTAAGAAAACAAACTCTTAGTCAGACTGTCCAAGTTGTGTCAAAATACTTGTTTTCAGGCATGGCTGTAGCAATTGGTGTACAAAAAATCTAGGAGGAGAAGACCTTAGATATCTTGGAGTTCTCAATAAAGGGCATCTGAATCCTAAGCCCTTTAGGTGGCTTAATATAAACAAAAAGGCTTGACAAAGGCCTAATTGCTAGCAGCCTATTTTTGGGTGCAATTGGCATGGTTTGATGAACCGGATTGAAGTACTGATGAAAATTATAGGTGAAGGAGTAATATTGAAACCAATAGAGGTCCTAGTGGCCAGCCTCTCCATGGAGTAAAGTTCTAGTTGAATGTGTTTCAATTTGTGAAGACAAGACTAGGAGTGTCCTAGTAGCTAGATTGGTATTGAGCAGAGTTCGTTGTATTTCTTGTTGGTGTGCACTAGTTGAAGGAGTGGGATCTTGGGTAGAGATACCTAAAGAGTGTAGGGATAGTTAAGTACCCTATCAAGTCAAAACATTGGCCTAAAGAGACCCTAGTGAAGGATAGGGAGTAAGCAAGACAAAGTGTTACATCAATTAACAAGATCATTTTTTGGTAATTGTGTACATTATCATGTTGTCTTTACAGTGACTGTCCTCATTTGTTGAAGAAGAAAAGCATTAATGTGGTTCAATAGCAATACATTCAAGTGGAAATTACACAAGGGAATATCACTATGAGATGTCCTAAGTGTGACTGTCCTTGTCACAAATGAGGACATCTCACAGTGACTGTCCCTTGTGTAATTGCCACTTGAATGAGGACAGTCACTGTAAAGACAACATGATAATGTACACAAGTACCGTGAAGGTAGTCGCAAGTTAGGGCTGTTTCATTGCATACCCGAAACAATGAAGACATTACAGTCCACAAAACGTTTGTGCTTGAAAGATGAACAAATAAAATTAAACTTCTAAATAACCAAAGCCGCTAACAATAAATTCAACACAGATATGTCCTCATTTCTGGGTATTTTAGCTCTCTAACAGCTGAATACCAGATTACATAATAATGACAAAAGAAAAATAAACCCAACGTACTCAGAAATTGTAGCTGTGATTTCGCGGAGGGAATCTCTCTCGGCGCTGTTGAAAACACAAATGACAACGTTCCTTTTTTTTTTTGCCCTTATATCCCAACAACATCGCAATTGCAAGTTAGGGCTATTTCACTGCATACTCGAAACAATGAAGACGTTACGGTCCACAAAACGTTTGTGCTTGAAAGATGAACAAATAAAAATAAACTTCTAAATAACCAAAGCCGCTAACAATAAATTCAACATAGATATGTCCTCATTTCTGGGTATTTTAGCTCTCTAACAGCTGAATACCAGATTACATAATAATGACAAAAGAAAAATAAACCCAACGTACTCAGAAATTGTAGCTATGATTTCGCGGAGGGTTACGGCGCTGTTGAAAACAAAAATGACAACGTTCTTGTTTATTTTGCCCTTATATCCTGATGTGATTTCGCGGAGGGTTACGGCGCTGTTGAAAACACAAATGACAACGTTCTTATTTTGTTTGCCCTTATATCCTGATGTGATTTCGCGGAGGGTTACGGTGCTGTTGAAAACACACATGACAACGTTCCGTTTTAATTTTGCGCTTATATCCCGACAACGTCGCAATTGCGACAGTGACAAATGTATTGTCGTCGCAAATTGCGACGGTGTCGGGCTATATTTGAAAAAAAAAGGGCAAAACCGCATGACATTTGCTTGCCATCGCAAATGGCCGTCGCAATTTCACCCCAAATGTATTAGTGAAGGATAGGCAGTAGGGAGAGTCGGTAAGCAACTAGTCCTATCATCTCTAGGATCTCAAATGGACCCACAAATCTAGGTGCCAACTTAGAACCTTTTCCATAATAGATAGGGCTCTTATCTGGGTGAACTCTAAAACACACCTTATCTCCAATAGAAAACTACCTATCAGTCCTGTGACCATCAACATACTTCTTCTTCTTGTCCTAAGGTGTAACAAGGTGATCTCTAATTCTCCATACATTCTGCTCCATATCTTGTAACATCTCAGGGCCAAGTAGTACTCTATCCTCTAAGCGATCCCAACTCAAAGGGGTGTGATAAGGGCGACCATAAAGAGCCTGAAAAGGTGACATTCCAATAAAAATGTGATAGCCATTATTGTATGCAAACTCCAATAGGTACAAATAATCTTCCCAATGGGTCTGTCTATCCATCACATACATTCTAAGAATGTCCTCAAGAACCTAATTAACTCGCTCTATCTAACCATCAGTCTCTGGATGATATGCTAAACTGAAATTCAGCTAAGTCCCCAAGGCATGTTGTAATAAGGTCCAAAACTCTGAAGTGAATATGAGATCTCTATCAGAGATAACCTTTCTAGGAACACCATGTAACCTGACTATATCCTTCATGAAGACTCTAGCTACTGAGGTGGTAGTATAGGATGACTGCATAGGAGAAAAATGTGTTACCTTTGTTAACTTATCCACCATGACTATGATAGCATCATGTCTCCGATAAGTGACTGGTAGTTCCATAATAAAATCCATAGATATTGTATAGCATTTCAATTCATAAATCAAATGTTGTTGAAGGAGGCCTGTTGGGTGATGATTTTTGGCCTTGACCCTCTGACATTCCAAGCACCTAGCCACAAAATCTACTATATCTCTCCTCATACCTATCCAAAAGTATAACTATCGTAGATGTGAATGCATTTTCTTAACCCCTGGATGGGCTGAATAAGGAGCACGATGAGCTTCTTCCATGATGACTTTTCGAAGATTGCCTGAAAGTGGGACATAAATTTGACCTTATTGTCTTAATAGCCCATCTGATTTTAAGGAATAAATTAAGAACCTTCCTTCTAAGGCTCTTCCTGATTCTATCTTTTCCTTAGCTTCATGATATAAAGTATTGTATATGCTAAATGTGGGCCTCTAGTTTAGCCATAAACTTCAATATAGTCTTTATTCATCAGTCACATACAAGAATGAATGTGGGATCATTCATCCTACATGCCTGGATGAGTCGACCTGTTGCCTCCTATCTAGGTAGGATTTTGAGTAGCTCTCAGAATTGAGAGTCCAACAACCATAGACTAACTCTAGAATGGAGGGTTTAAGCTAGAATTTAAGATGCAATTATGCTAGAATGAGAGTATAAGATTAATCTAGAACAATGAAAATGAATAGTAATCTAAGAATGCTTGAAATAAATTAAGCTATAATGAAATGCATTGTTAATCTAAGAATGATGTTTATCTAGAAATGATATTAAAATGACAATAATGCAAGCTTGAATGCACACAAATTGAGGTAACAAGCTAGCAGCAATTCGATACTCAAAAGTTGCATCATCTGAATGAGAAACAAGAGGGTTCTTTTACAGAATCCTGGAATCAATCGGTAGTTGAGATTGAATGGGATGAATGGTGGAGATGGAAAGGAACTCAGTTCAGAATGGTAAGTTTCCTGTAGAGAGATAGTCAACTGTTTTCCTTTTGAGTGAGTGGAGCAGTTAACTGGCTTGTTGCACTTTTGGATTTCCAGTTAACTCGAAGTTTCATTTTCTGAACTAAGGTGAGGATTTTGGAGAGAGTATTTGATTAAATAAATACAATATGACCTCATAAATGAACTTTCTCAATTATTTGAATAATTAAATTTAATTATTGAAATCAGGATATTTATTTAAAAACCAAATACCATTTAATTCCCTTTTATGCAATTTAGCTAAAAGGGGTGGATTTAATTTAATTAAATTGCTAGGATTTTGTAATTAAATTAGTCAATCATAGGGTTTCTTTAGCTAGTTATAGTCGATATTTAGGAATTAAATATAACATGTGATTGATGCAAATTTAGGGTTTAGATTGCCACAATACCCATCTATTGGATGATAACTGATACAAATTTTAGGACTATCTCTAGAATGAAGGTTAGTCTTCCAAAATATAGGTTAGATTGCCCAAATACTAGTTAGAAAGAGCTTTTGAGAGCCATCTTCAGTTTAAAGCTTGACTTTCAGGGATTGAAATTAGATTTCCTCAATACCTAGTAGTGAGATTTCGAGAACCATCTCTAGAACACAGCTTGATCCTCATGGATCTGAGTTAGATTACTCAGATACCTAATAGTAAGATGACAAGATGTAAGGAACATAAATGCCCCTAGTGATGAGGACTTTTGAGTTCAGATTAGGTTGATTTGAGAATTGATTCAGTGATGCAATCATCATGCCCCCTCCAGAGTGAAATTGAAAGAAGACATGTCATAAAGATGATTGACAACAATAGGTTGCAGATATAGAGAGGATCAGATGTGTGGAAGAATTCAGAACAAATTACAGAAGATTCAAGAAGATTTGGAAGCGGTTGGGAGTGATTTCAAGGTCTGGTTGACCAAGTTTGACCAAGGTTGACCAGAGTTGACTGTTGATGAAAATGTTGAACATGTCGAGAAAATGTGGATGTGAGATTAGTCTGAGAAGAAAATGATGTCAGAAGGTCGATTACACAAGCATTTGATCATGTCGGTCCCATAAATTTTAAAACATGATTTTGAGCTATATAGATGTGTTAGATTTCAATTTTGATCTCGAAAATGGATTTAGAGTGGTCCATTTAGCCAAAAGTGAAATTTTTGCATAAAACAGAGCACTTTTGAAAATTAGGTCAAAACCTATATAAGGTCCAAAAGGGTCATTTTCAATTCATTTCAAACCTTTGACTTTGTGAAAAGAGCTTTGAGTGAAAATGGTGGGAGTCCTCATGTGATCACATCGATTCAAGCATTCGAGACGTCACAGTCGGCCGCCGATCCATGATGCGCCTATAAGTAGTCGAGAAATTTGATTGCATTTCAAATTTTGAATCATTTTGATAGATTTATTAGTTTTTAGCATGTTTTTAGGAATCAAGCCGCGGTTCTCGTGTGAGGAACTAGGTTCTTCACGTGGGACAGTGGAGATCCTCGCATGAGAAAGTGCTGAAAAGTGATTTCTCACGTAAGCCTCTCCACAGGCTCACATGTAGGATACCCAAAACTCGTGCAAGAAACCCTCAAAAGGGGAGTTTCCTCGCGTGACTTGATAAGGAAGTCCGCATCGCTGTGAAACTTCGCATGAGACCCATACTTTCTCGCATGAGATTTTGCATGAAAGGAAAATCTTCACGCGGGAAAAGGGGTCAGACTGAGAACTTTGTGACTTGATTTTGCATCCAATGAGCCAATTAGGTAGTCCAATAGCCATGTTTAGGATAGCTGCATAAATTTAAATTTTGTTTTGCATTGATATGCATCATGATTTTGATCGAGTACTGATTGTGTGCTATCGTTTGCATTGTAGGTTGATTTCCCAGATATTGTGTTCTAGTCCCATCATCCAGTGATTGGCAAGCTGGTCAGACAATTAGATGATGTAGAGACATCACAATAGATATCTTAGGTCTTACACATCTCCATGATGTACCCGACACTAGTACAATTGGAACCTATTTTTGACAGACAATTGGTCAAACTTTCTACCAATATTGGTCGACTATTCGACCAATGGTTTGGTTTCTATTTTTTAAGTTGAATGTTCAACATACCGTTGTTAACGTAGAAAGTTCCATGCGAATCTTGGTCAAAATTCACATTTTCTATTAGGAATTCATTAGGTCAAACTATTGACCAAAGTAGGTCAAAATATTTAGACCGTCCGACCAGGATGCCAAACCCACGATAGCAAATTTTGATAGAAATTGGTCAAACTTTAGACCAATCTTTGTGAGGGTTTTGACCAAAGGTTTTTGAAAGATCGACTAATAATGGAATGTTAAAAAAAAAATTAAAGATAAATATCCAGATTAATCACCAACGGCATCCTGCTCGGTGATTAGTCTAGATATTTATCTTCAGGTGTTACTTTACATTAATATATATCGTTGTGTATTTTGTTATGTTACTATACTATTTTTTTTAATGGTAATTCATAATTTTATTAATCGTAATGGGTTAGAACCTAGCCTGAACCAGGGATAGCTACCTTCAGGAGAGCTATGTCCCCAAATATTTGGTAAACCCACATCAATCACACAAGCTTTAGAAGAAAGAAAGAAAGCACCTCCATAGTTTTCTCTAAACTCCACCCTTTTTCTGAGAACGAAGGATCATGTCAAAAGCTTTCTTTTCATTTTTCCTTTTTCTCCCTTTTATAGTTTCCCACCCATCCTCCAATTTGGTTTCCTCATTTTGCCAATCCCCGAGATTATACCCTGAAATACAACCCACACCCAAGCCAAACTTCCCATGTTGATGTAGATGGTCATCTAATCGCTCATCCACCTTGTCTCGACACCCAACAGGTCCTTTCTTTTCTCTACCCTCTGGTGTGGCTATGACCTTTCTAGCACTCTTCCCATCATCCAAACCATCCTCCAAGATGCAACCTTGGACATAATTTATCCAATTTGGATAGAAAGTCTAATTTCATTTGTCTATGGACTGAGATCTTAAATTATTGAGCTTCTCTTTGTTTCGAGAATAGTTTAACATTCTCTACTTAACAAGGCCAACTAGGTGAAGGTGGAAGCTCATCTGGCCCCTCCTAGGAGCCTCTTATGACCCTTTACGACATTTTAAGACCTCTAAGATGTATTATTATGGATCTTAAAGGGTCATAAGGGGTCTTGGGACACAACAGCTGAGAAACATAAATGTAGGCATCATGGTCATAATTTTTTGGAGACAAAGTAATTGAGTGGTATACCCAGATGATTTAAAGCAACTACTGTTGGAGATTTACCAGCAAGTCAGAGTTGACTTTATGTTTGTCATTGATGAGAACATATGGTAAGTAGCATGCATGGAAGACTAATGTAGTAAGCTTTGAGTATATGTAGCATGGACATGTTATCAGCATGATATCATGGACACAGAGGTTAATGGTTAGTATAGACAATTATGTAGCAGCTTATGTTAGCAGTGTTCCTGACAAAGTTATAGGCAGTGTTCTATAAGTGATTATCTGTACATTTATCAGGGAGCCTTGCACCTTTGGATATGTGATCGATACATATTAGTGTTTCTACATTCATGGACATAGAGTCTAATGTGCAGTAGAAGTAAAGTTATGTAGTCGCTATTCACCAGTTGCATTTTCCTGTGTTTATCCAGAAGAGCTGCCAGAGATTATATTGGTACAGGAGTTGCACCTATCATTTCGGTATGTATGCTTGGATTAGTGATTAGAGAAGAGTTAAGAAGGTTTGGTTAAGAGCAAAATATGTAATTTAGATTGAGGAGAACGTATCAATTAATTTGGTAGAGCCGACAGTATGTAGTGTCCATCTACACTTATTAATTTGGATAGGTCCCAGGTTGTGTTGTGTGCTTAGTAGAGCCAATAGAGATGTTTTTGGAGAATGTTATTGTTTCTCTAATATGATTTCAAGGTGGTTCTAACAAGCTGACTTGATTATATCATTTAGAGGAAAGATACTTATAGTCGGTCATTTGTGATCACTAGCAGTATGATATGGAGATAAAAGATTAGAGCAAAGCAGAGAGTGCAAAGTATTGTGTCATCAAGAAGAGGTCTATGTGACAAAGAAGATAGAGTTTCCTATTCATTGCAAATAATCAAGACAATAGGTCTATCTCGCAGCTCACCAAGATCCAGATATAGTGTGTATTTGTTATTCAGAAGGTTGCAACCTTCACCCCTTTGAGCAGTGAGCTCTCAGACAGTGCGTCCTCACCCCTAACAGGGTCAATCATAAAAGACTCCTAATAGGGTCCGATCTTTGACCAGGTCACTATACTTATTGCATTGTAAAGATCAACTCCTAACAGGGTTGTAAGATCTTCTACTAAGGATCGTTATACACTAGTACAGTTTATTAGTGGGTGTCAATTTCCACCGGAGTTTTTACCTATTTGGGTTTCCCCGTAACCAAAATATTGGTGTTGTGTTCAAGTGTTCTTTCATTGTGTTTATGCTTAAATTTTAAGTACACTTAATTGGATAAAGAATTGAAACTTGTAGATAACTTATTCACCCCCCTCCCCTCTTAGTTATTTCTTGGGACCATTCTTAATAATTAGTATCAGAGCCAAGTGGCTCGGAGAGAAATTTTAATAGCTTGAGGTTGATCAGATGGAATTCTTTAGAAAAGATAGTCCTAAATTTGATGGAGAGAACTATCCTGATTGGAAGAACAAGATGGTGACACATTTGAAGTGCATTACTTTTGAAGTTTTTGAAGTGGCTATCAAAGAAATTAAGATCCCCTCTCTAGAAGATCTTGCAAAGGATGATGCTACTAGCAAGAAAAAGGATTTGTTCCATCAGAATGCAATATCCAAAGAAGCCCTTATCAATGCCTTATCTGATAGTGAGTTTTCAGAGTTAAAGAAAGTAGACACAACCTACAAGATATGGAAGCACCTAGAAGACATGTTTGAAGGAGATACACAAGAAAAGCATGTGCACAAAAAGACATGGAAGAAAAGATACAATACATTAGAGATGCTACGTGAAGAAAATAGCAGAGCTTACAACCAAATGATTAATGAAGCAGTTGCTAGAATTAGGAACAATGGTGGAGAGATCTCAAAGGAAGACATTATGGATAAGTTGATGACTACACTTATAGAAGCATATGAAAAAAAGATCAACATCCTTGATGAGACCATGCAACTTACAAAAAATCTCAAGAGAGAGACCTTGACCAGCAAAATTTGAGCTTCTGAGATTTCAAGATTGAAAAGAGAGCCTAAAAGTGAGACGGCCTTCAAAGCATCAATTCATGGTAATAAATCTTTAAACACTTCTGGTAATTTTGATGTTTAAGATGAAGATAAAGAGATGCATGGTATTATTGCTATGATTGCTAAGAAAGAAAGAAAATGAAAAGGAAAGTATGAAGGTCAATCACCATTCAAATGTTTCTCATGTAACAAGATTGGTCACTTTGCATCTAAGTGTCCTACAAGAGTTAAGAAATTCAGTACTAACTACAAGCCTAAGTATAAAAAAGAATGTTACTATGCTGGTCATGGAGTTTCTGATGATGATTCAGTTGAAGATGAAATTGGATTCATTTCTATTATGGAAAAGATGTATGATGAGATGGATCATGAAGATGAGAAAAAGGAACATGAGCTAGCATTGATTTCACAAGCAGACATAAGGAAAGATTCGATTATAGATAGCGGTTGTTCACATCACATGACAAGTGATAAAGATAGATTTGTTCATCTTGACAAATACAAAGGTGGCATGGTTATATTTGGAGATAACACTCCTAAACCTATCATTGGTAGAGGAGCTATCACATTGGATGGAAATAACAACACTGATGATGTTTTATATGTAGATGGTTTGTAACATAACCTTCTTAGTGTTGGATAGTTGCTTGAAAAAGGTTACAGATTGGAGCTCAAAGAGAACAAGTGCATCATTAACAACAAGGATGGTGTAATGATTGCATCAGGTTCAAAGACTAAAGGTAATGTTTTTCAGCTCAATTAAGAAGCAAGTTGTTTTGTTGCTAAAGTAGATGATAGTTGGCTATGGCATAAAAGACTATATCATATCAATTTTGATAACATAGTAAAGATAAGCAATGTAAAGGCAGTAAGAGATCTACCTAGCATAGCAAAGCTAGTTGATACTATTTATAGAGAATGTGTGATGGGAAAGCATGTGAGGAATTCATTCAGAAGCAAGCATAATTCAGCAAAAAACAAGTTGGATATGATTCATACAGACCTATGTGGACCAACTCAAAAAATATCATACTATGGTGAAAGGTATTTCATTTTGTTTGTTGATGATTATTCTAGAATGATGTGGGTTGCATTCTTGAAATATAAGTCAGAAGCATTTGAGAAATTTAAAATATTCAAAGCTAAGGTTGAGAATGAATCTGGACTAAAGATAAAGTGTCTAAGATTGGATAGAGGAGGAGAATTCACCTCTGACAAATTCTATGAGTATTGCAAAGAACATGGAATAAAGATACAATTGAGTGCACCTAGAACCCCTCAGCAGACTGGGTATGCAGAGAGAAGGAATAGGATCATCCTTGATATAGCGCACCATCATGATTGAAGGAAAAGTTGTACACACCTATTGGAGAGATGTGATCAATACAATAGTCTATACCATCAATAAAATACAAGTGATGCCTGGCATGGACAAGACACCTTATGAGCTATGGTTTGGTAATGTTTCCATAGTGAAATACTTCAGAATCTTTGGAAGCAAGTGCTACATCAAGAGGGATGAAGCAATAAGAAAGTTTGATGCAAGAAGTGATGAAGATATTTTCCTTGGTTACTCTACTAAAAGAAAAGTTTATAGATGTTTTAATTTAAGATTGAAGAAGATCATTGAAAGTGCTCATGTTAAGATTGATGAAAAGTTTATGGTTCAAGAAAGATATCATGACTATGCACCTATGATTGAAGAAGAACCCAGTCCTTCCACTAGTGAGACATTTGTTGAAGAGATGTTTGATAGTATTGATGTATTATTCAATGACCCTGAAACAAGTGAAGAAGAAACTCAAAAGATAGATGAGATAGTATCACCTAAAGTTCTAAAGTTTACATCTAGATATCACTCTAAGGATGAAATCATTGGAGATCAGAGTAGCAAAGTCACAACAAGATCAAAAGCAAAGAGTTCAACAAGCAATGAGGTGGTATGTTTACTATCTCAGATTGAACCTTTAAGTGTTGAAGATGCATGTAATGATTCACATTGGCATAATGCTATGAAAGAAGAACTAGATCAGATTATCAAGAATGATACTTGGAAACTAGTCCCAAGGCCTACTGATAAGAATGTGATTGGGACAAAGTGGATATTCAAAAACAAGATGAATGAAGATGGTACAGTAGTAAGAAATAAAGAAAGGCTAGTATGTAAGGGATATGCGCAAAGAGAACGTATTGATTATTTAGACACATTTGCACCTGTGAGCAGATTAGAAGAAATTAAGTTGTTTCTAGCTTATGCAACATTCAAAAACTTCAAAGTATATCATATGGATTTTAAGTCAGCATTCTTGAATGGAGAGCTAATTAAAGAGAGAAGTGTACATTGAGAAGCCAAAAGGATTCACCCTATCAAACAAACCTAATATGGTATATAGATTGAAGAAAGCCCTCTATGGACTTAAGCAAGCCCCTAGAGCATGGTATGAGAGACTTGATGGATATCTAACAAAAATTGGATTCAAGAAAGGAGAAGTAGATTGTAATCTATATATCAGAGAGACATATGAAGGTCTACTACTTGTAGCTATATTTGTTGATAACATTATCTTTGGGGGTAAAGAAAAACTTAGTGCAGAAGTTGCTAAGGAGATGCAGAGTGAATTTGAAATGAGCATGATTGGACCTATCAAATACTTCTTGGGATTAAATGTGTAGTAGACAGAGAAAGGTATTTTCATTAATCAATCTAAGTATGTGAAAGAAATATTAAAGAAGTTCAAGATGGATGATTGCAAGCTAGTGGGTACACCTATGATAACAAGATGCAAACTTACAAAAGATGATTCTCTAACAGTAGATATAACATTGTACAAGTCTATGATTGGTAAACTCATATATCTTACTCAAACTAGACCTGATATTTCTAATGCAGTTGGCATAGTTGGAAGATTTGCAGTAGAGCCTAAGTAAAGTCACCTCATGGAAATAAAGAGAATATTAAGATATCTGCAAGGCACTATAGATTATGGTCTATGGTATCCTAATTCAAAAAATGTTGAGATTCATGTATATACAAATGTAGATTGGGCAGGATGCATGGATGATAGAAAGAGTACATCAGGAGGAGTAGTATTTCTTGGTGATAGACTAGTCACTTTGACAAGCAAGAAGAAGAATTGTATTTCTCAATCAACATCAAAAGCAAAGTATGTTGCAGTAGCCTTGAATTGTTCTACAATTGTTTGGATCAAATAGATGATAAAGGATTTTTGAATTCAAACTGATTATCCTATTGTTATTCATTGTGATAACACTAGCACTATCAACATGTCAAAGAATCCTATGATGCATGCAAAGACAAAGCACATAGAGATTAAGTATCACTTCCTAAGAGAGAAAGTAGCATAAAAAGAAGTTAAGTTGGATTTTATGAGTACTAAAGATCAGTTAGCAGACATATTCACAAAGCCTTTACCAAAGGATACTTTTAAGTATCTCAAGGAGAAGTTGGGAGTAATTCCCTTCCCCGATTCTACTTAAAGAAAGAGGAAAGAGCATTAGTCCTCAGTGACTGATGGATGGTTGACTACTCTACTTTAGGAGTAGTGCCGATGCTTAAATGTTTGGTGCCCTTTTCCATTGATGTCAAAGGGGGGGTAGTATATAGTCATGAAAAATAGTAGTAAAGGGGGAGTACATACAGAATTAAGAAGGAATAATATGTAGCAGCAAGAGGTAGTAGTATTCAGTCATGGAAGCAGTCAGTTGAGGACATGGAGAATATTGAAGAATATTGAAAAAGATGGAGGATTCATCCTTGGGGGAGTTTTGATGAGGAAATGGAGAATGTTATAAAACAATTGGTCATTTTATTGGTGGTGTTTTTCATTCCATATGTTTCCATTAATGCCAAAGGGGGAGATTGTTGGAGATTTTCCAGCAAGCTAGTGTTGACTGTATGTTTGTTATTGATGAAAACATATGGTAAGTAGCATGCATGGAAGACTTATGCAATAAGATTTGAGTATATGTAGCATGGACATGTTATCAACATGATATCATGGATGCAGAGGTTAATTGTTAGTACAGATAGTTATGTAGCATATTGTGTCAACAACGTTCCTGACAAAGTTACAGACAATGTTCTATGAGTGATTATCTGTATAGTTATCATGGAGCCTTGTGCCTTTGGATATGTGATGGAAACATGTTATTTTTGATCCATTCATGGATATAGGGTCTAATGTGTACTAGATGTAAAGTTATGTAGTCGCTATTCACCAGTTGCAATTTCTTGTGTTTATCCAGAAGAGCCGACAGAGATTATATTCGTATAGGAGTTGCACCTATCATTTCGGTATGCATGCTTGGATTAGTGATTAGAGAAGAGCTAAGAAGGTTTTTTTAAGAGTGCATGATGTAATTCAGCTTGAGGAGAAAGTATCAGTTAATTTGGTAGAGTCGACAGTATGTAGTGTGCGTCTACACTTATTAATTTGGACAAGTCCCAAGTTATGTTGCGTTCTTAGTAGAGCCGAAAGAGATGTTATTGGAGAGTGTTATTGTTTCTCTAATATGATTTCAAGGTGGTTCTAATAGGTTGACTTGATTATATCATTTAGAGGAAAGATACTTATAGCTGATCATTTGTGATCGCTAGCAGTATGACATGGAGATAAAAGATTAGAGCGAGCAGAGATTGTGAAGTATTATGTCATCAAGAAGAGGTCTATTTGATAGAGAAGATAGAGTGTGCTATTCATTGTAACTAATCAAGATAGCAGGTCTACCTTACATTTCACCAATGTCTAGATATAGTGTGTATTTGCTATTTATAAGGTTGCAGCCTTCACCCCTTTGAGCAGTGAGCTCTCAGACAATGTGTCTTCACCCCTAAAAGGGTCAATCATAAAAGAATCCTAATAGGGTCTGACCTTTGACTAGGTCATTGTACTTATTGCATTGTAAAGATCAACTCCTAATAGGGTTGTAAGATCTTCTAACAAGGATCATTATACACTAGTACAGTTTATTAGTGGGTGTCAATTCCCACTGGGGTTTTTACCTATTTGAGTTTCCCTATAACCAAAATATTGGTGTTGTGTTAAAGTGTTCTTTCATTGTGTTTAGGCTTAAAGTTTAAGTATAGTTAATTGGATAAAGAATTGAAACTTGTAGATAACTGATTCACCCCCCCCCCCTCTAAGTTATCTCTTGGGACTATTCCTAAAAACTACTACTCCTCCGGTTCTAAGTTGACACTGTGGGATCCAAAAACCATAGATAAGGAATAAATTTAGAGAGTGGAGGAGGGCCATAATGACCAAAATAATATAGGACAAACCTCAAGTTAAATGAAGCAACTGCAAACATTTTAATAGATTTTTATTATTAAATAATGAAATTTGCATATACTAGTGTTCTAAGCCCCCTCATTACATGATTTATTATTGTAAGCCCCCTTTGACTTACGCGTCTATAAAATGAAATGACAACCTATTGGGATTGAGACAAACCTTATAAAACAACAACAACTAAGAAGGATCTCTTGCCAACATGTGTTGAATACATGAGCAGATGTTGGCAAGCGATCCTTCTTAGTTGCTATTATTTTATAAGGTTTGTCTCAGTCCCAATAGGTTGTAGTTTCATTTTCTAGATGCATAAGTTAGAGGGGGCTTACAATAATAAATCATGTAATTAGGGTGCTTAGAACACTAGTATATGCAAATTTCATTATTTAATAATAAAAATCTATTAAAATGTTTGCAGTTGCCTCATTTAACTTGAGATTTGTCCTATATTATTTTGGTTGTTTTGGACCTCCTCTTCTCTCTAAATTTATTCCTTATCTATGGTCTTTGGATCCCGCAGTGTCAACTTGGAACTGGAGGAGTATAAGTTTCTTTGCATCGTCTGGGTATACAACTCAATTATGTTGTCTCCAAAAAAATGTGACCATGATGCCTACATTTATATTTCTCAGCTATTGTGATGTCTACATTTATGTTTCTTAGCTGTTGAGTTTATGTGCATGTTTTTTATGTGTTTGGGAAGACATCTTTCTAGCCTGGCCCTAGATCCTTCAGTAATTAGCTTCATAATAATGAAGTAGATGACAGATGGGCAATTAACTTCCCAAGAAAAATCCCATAAATGAACTATGTGTACCCCAATTCTTGTGCCCTCTGTGCGTACCCAAAGGATATATTTGAAACAACAAGGGTAAATTTAGCCTTACCCTTGTTGTTTCAAATATATCCTTTGGGTATGCGTAGAGGGCACAAGAATTGGGCTACACACAGTTCATTTATGAGATTTTTCTTGGGAAGCTAATTGCTCAGCTCTCATCTGGTTCATTTATTATCAAGCTAATTTTTGAAGGATCCAAGCCCAGGCTAGAAAGATGTCTTCCCATTCTGTTTAAGCCATATTCCTTGTTCTTGTCAAACTTCCTTGGTATGGCAGGCTTGCTCTTTGTAGTACTCTTCTTCAATCTGTGTTCAATGATAATCATCTTCTTCTTCTTCCTAATTGTAGCTAGAGATTCCTTTTCATCAGGATTAAACTCCACTTCCCCCATCTCATCATCCTCATCACCCTCAACTACCATCCTAAGCCCTTCTTCCCTCTCCACTTCTTCAAGCCTCTGCAAGATATCTGGATCAATAAAGTCTACAACATTGTGTCCATCCATGATCTCAGGAATATCATCTTCTTTCCGCTCTTCATTTTCCAAAATATACCACTTCTGCAAGCTTGTAGAGTAAACTCCAGCCCCACCATTTTCATTCTCAATATCCTTCTCTAGCTTCATGGCCTCCTTGGCAATACGTGCCCTGGCATCCAAAATAGCTTGAGGAATACAAGGGGGCCTCTCATTCCCATCTCACAGCTTGGGCATTGCAACATGAATCCTATTGAGACAACTATTGATGTCATGCCCCACAAGGGAACTGGGGAAGAGAACAAAGATTCTCTTTGTAAAAGAGAACGTAAGTAATGATTTATGAAAAATTTTAAATTTTTTTTTTAAAAGAATTGCATAGACAAAACATAGTTTAACTTAGATTCCTCCAAGGTTCCCTTCTTATTTAATGCACAATTCATTTCAGTCTATTTAGTGTACTAGCAACTTGATTTACTTCTTAAGAAAACTACATCACAACATTTGTAGATTCTTTATAAAGAAATACAAAGTACTTTCATTTCAATTTGCCATTTAAATCCATCTATTTTCCTAAGTATCCTTTATGAATGATATAACATTTAAAGCATTAATACCATATAATAGAATCATCCAAACATTTGATACATTACAAATATTACATTTGTTTTCAATAGCTTTTCCCTTAATCAACAATAATGAGAAACATACTACATTACTTGAAATGTTACAAAATCCTTTCCTTTTCCAACATACATCATATTGATGCAGGAGCATCCTGGGTGTAAGAGCAATCTTGCATCACCCAAAAATATTTCTAGTTTCTTTTCAATAAAGGCTATCTTGTGTAGAGCTGCTATTTATGGAAACTTTCTATTTTTAGTAAGTTGGTCATACGATCTTGAAATGTTTTGATTTCACATTTGGAGGTTCATCTTGGTCATATCAGCCTGCCTGTAAAGTTTCATTGCTAGATCAAGTCTGGTTTTGAAGATATTGAAACTTTTTGGTTTTGGAAACAGGGTATAAAAACTTTGAACTAAATTTTGAAGGCTTTAGAGGCCCCAGATGAGATCAAATTTTTGGTTGAATGAAGCTTGCTTGATTGAGGCATTGTAGAGCTCCTCGTGCACTTTCTGAAATGGGGTTGTAATAGTCAATCGGGTCAACGGGTGATGACTTATGGTCTTCGAAAGTTGGGTCACTTGAAATGGCAGAAAATGATTTTCCTTCAAAATTTATGTTTGGGTTTCAAAAGTTATTTTCAGCCAACTTTGATGTAATAAAATGAAAAATAAAATAATTCTAAGTTTGGTTAGTCTTGTTGGCTAAAAATTCTGGAACCTTCCCAGGCGGTTGAAAATTGCCTATATAAGGAAGGTTGTAGTGTTGTCTTAGGCAATTCGGGATAGTTCTAGGTAGTAGATCTGGGTATTGAATCGAGGCCTTGTCCTACAGAATATTGTGAGGGAATGCCCATGTGGCTTTGCATATTGTAATTCTGAAAGTTTGTAATTCCACATTTGTGGAGATAATAAGAAGCCAATTTTCTATTCTTGCATATTGTTGTTATTTCTGTATTTCTGTTATGTGTTTGTGGTATTAAGGGGAGCACCCTTCATCACATATGCATAAAGTTCATGCTTTCCCTTTTCCTTTTTCCTAAGTCTGCCCATTCCAAATAAATCATTTTGAAATACATTAATGATTACATTACATTCATCTCCTCTTGGGAGGTAATAATAATTTTACATCATGAAAGATAAATTCAAGTCTTCATTCTTCAAAACTGGAACAATATGCAAGCATGATTCCTTAAGCACTGCATCCACAAAAGGTACCTCAATAAAAATATTTACCACCCAACCATATGGATACCAAAAGGCCCACTCCCCTGTGCTAGGAGATAAACACCAAGGTCCACAAAGAAGGGATAGCTAGGCCACACCTAGGGTTGGGTAACCTTTCCCAAATAGAAAATGAAAAGAAGATCAAAGTATAAATCTTTTCCCAAAGGTTCTAAGGCTTGGTAGAAACTCTAAGCAACAAGATAAGTGAGTGTCATTGCATAGCCCTCACCCCTTGGGTTGTCCTAGTACTATCCACTCCTGGCCCCGGCCCCCAAGTAGGCACATGCGAAACCGAATGTCTTTCATATAGACAAGCATCATTCAATTGTACCTACGCATAGGAACCTTATCCCACTTCCATCCATAGCCTTTACTAGCACTAATGGCATGGGTGAGACATACATTAATCTTTTTAGTGTTTGAACCCATTCCCATAAGTTTTAATTAAATTACCACTTGTTAAAAAAACTCTTCAATCAGTTATCCTAGTACTAGCCACTTAGGGCCCCGACCCCACACCGAGAGCCACTCACTTAGTGTTCTTAGGTTTTCTACCCTTAACCCAAACTTCACATACACACCATACATGAAGTAAAACACATCATAAACACATTGGAGAACTTGCATCAAAGAATAGAAAATAATAGGAGAGTTTAGGGATGTTTAGGAAAATTAGGAGAGTTTAGGGAGGCCTGGAATAGTCCTGATCCTCCAGACAATCCTAAACCCTAATCCTTCTTCCTAAACACATCCTAACCCTTATTAAAGCATCTAAATGCACCATATAACCTCCACCAAACAAGTAATGAACATATATGGTTTATTCAAAATTTCATATGCAAAACACAATGCTCCATCTATGGAAACCTCCCATACTTGAAATTTAACTAAGTCTAAATTTTTAGAAATCTTCAAAATCTAGAATATGCATCTTAACTCATATGAAGCTAAAACCTATCCCAAACATCCTGAAGTATTACTATTTTATAATTTATACAAACATAACTTAAAGTATAATTTAATCAAACTTATACTTAAATGTTATATTTGTATAAATCCTACCTAAACCCTAATCCGGGATCAACTGTGCATTTCATAATGAGGACTACATATTTATTCACAGAGCTATGCATTTCTACAGAATGGCAAAAAATAAAACAAAAACAACTGTCAGATCCAACTTGCGGGTAAAACTGGGCATTATAGGGATTGTGTATGCCAAATCTGGGAAAGACCCATTTGAGATCTCCTAGTTTCCATAAAAAAACAACCCTCCAACTATGATTACCATCCATCTAAACCTACTTTAGACTTGAACAATGAGAAGTGGTGTACAAACTAACATGAACTGGCAAGATGAAACAATAGCTCTAAGGCCTAGAAGCACTCTTAAACATTCTGAATAAGAAAGTAGATACAATGAGAATACTAAGGAGTCTACAGACTCTTACAAATGCATGGAAGAAGAAATATTCATATACATACAACATAGGAAATAATTCCATTTAAACATGATCCTAATCTCCAAATCACTAATACAACCACAATGATATATATACATATAACATAAACATTCTAAAATTTACATAGACAACAAAGCACATAGAGAAAAAATTCAACCAAACTTTTACAAATACATATCACAAAGGAGAACTATCTCTCAGGATGGATTCCAACCTGGAGTCCTACGAGGATTCAATTTGATGAAGAAGGATCCAATCCTCTCAATCTCTTTTAGAACTCCTACAAGTTCTTCTAGATGCAATCTCCAGCCTCTACCAAAAGAAACCAAATGACAATCTCAGAGATTAATAAATTCTCTCCTCACAACTATATTTTTTCTACAAATAAAATTCCCAACCAAACAATATCACTTCTCAAATCCAAACTCATATGCCAACCCCCCCTCACACAGGAGATCTTTCTGTATATAGATTGGAGGAAGTAGTTGCACAGGTAATCCAATCGATGCAACCATACCAACTATCCACTAGTTATTCGTTAACAATAATATGGTTTGCAAAACCATTCCCATGAAGGGATAAATAAATTTTATTTAATAAAACTTTATTCTATGACTCCTAGATTTAAGGGTGGCAAAATTAGATAGTATATTTTAGGAATAATTTACTAAGTTACATAACCATGGTAATAGAATTTACCAAACACATCTTCCATTAATGAAAGTGACTTAGATTTATTATTATCTAATAATAATTTCCTTCACACAATTAATTAATTTATTATATAATAATATATATTTATATATGTATTCATAGGCATATGTGTGCACCCATATGCTTATGTGTACATATACCATAAGTCAGACACATTATTATTAATATTACAAATATTTAAATATTATGACTATTGTTATTTAAACCAAATACATTATAATTTAAATCCATTCTAATTTATATCCACAAAATGTAATCATACTCTACACACACACACACACACACACACATGTGTGTGTGTACATCTATATATTTACTAACATAAAATAAGAAATTCCTTAACACACATAATAATGATCAAAACATAAACCTTTTCAGACATGAAAGCAACAATCCAACAAACTAGAATGCATCATCCACACAAGAAACTGACTCGGGAATTCCCCCACCTAAGGATAAAAGGGTTAGGGGTAGAGTTCCTTCCCATGGAACCTAGTGATATCTTTGTAACAACAACAACGATCAAGGATTTTGATGGATCGCTCAGACTAGTGAAGCCAGGTGGAGATGATACCTGATACTTGCAATTTTGCATCACCAAGAAGAGATACATATATACATACAAATCAGATATATGCAAACAGATGACTAGGATCGATACATCATGTGGACCTGAACTAAGTGAGTAACTATGACTTCGCCTTGAGTCATGAAAACACATTAGACACATATCCATGAAACATAAAACATCATGATAATGGTTAGATTCAAATCCTTGGGTTAGCTCCATAAAACATATAAAGATAGATGGTTTTTTCTAATTTCATAAATATATAAATGATAACCATGAATGAGCATATCAATCATCTGATAAACATATCATCATCCACAAAACATAAATGTAAATATATAGTTCTAACCATCATAATAGAATATCCAAATCATAAAGTCCAAGTATCACCATAGGAGAGGGTATTACATAATACATTTAACAAAGAAAAATAGATCCATAAGATAGGGTATTACATCTAACATAGTCTTTGGCCACTTTGGCAATGAGATTGCGAGCAGTATTGATCTAGCCCTTGGCTAGATTGTTCTTGAAAAAAAATTACAAAACTGAACCAATGACATGTTTACAACAAAAAAAAAATTACAAAATTGAACCAATCGCATGTTAACACAAAAAAAATTTACAAAACTGAACCAATGGCATGTTTACAACAAAGAAATAGAATGATAATAATATGCTGAAAATTATATTATGTTTAATACACGCCAAAGGACTAGTCCCAACAATTCTTAAACATTCTTTATCTAATATGATGAATTCTTAATAAAGGTCTAATTTTGTAGACTGCTAACATGAAGGAAGATTTGACCTAGCCAAATCTTCCTTGTACCACACAAAAAATTGTGTGATAAGTATGTCTACTCCAACCTTAATTGTTTAAGAATTCATCATATCAGATAAAGTATGTTTAATAATTGTTGGGAGTTCTTTTAGAGCTTTATTTTAAATGCATTTAACACACAAAAAAATTACAAAATTGAACCAATGGCATGTTTACAACAAAGAAATAGAATGTTAACAATATGCTGAAAATTTTATTTTGTTTAATACATGCCAAAGGACTAGAGAGAGAGAGAGAGAGACGACAATGATGAGGATATTGATGCTCCACTTAGCCGTTACCATAATGGCTAAGCGGAGCATCAATGTCCTCATCATTCCTCTCTCTCTCTCTCCTACTCTTGTGCTAGGTCTAACTTATATAATCAAATGTTGATCCAAACTCTCTCAATTATTTAATTAGTCTATATTTATATAAAAAGATTATATCTTTATGTAGTAATTAATTAAATAAGATTTAAATAAGATATGGGGGGAATATGTATTGTATTGAGAGATTCTTAAGTACCTCATGCTAGTTTGTAACTCATGAGAGTTTATAACTCATGTACCTCATGCTAGTGTGCTTGGATTAGACTAGACATTATCCAACCACTTGTGAGGGTTGTCACTGTTATTAATTTCAGCATTCTGGACTTGGGCCTTTGATCTTCGAGCACTTTATATAAATACTCACTATTTGGATAATGTCTAGTCTAATGCAAAATAGTGTATACAAGATATCCAAGCACACTAGCATGAGGTACATGAGTTATGTTCATCTCACTAGATATAGATGGGCATTAATGCTAAATTGAATGATACGCTCCCATAAAAATTTGAACTCCTATTAATCTACAAACTCTCATGTTTAACAACTACAAAATAAAGTCAACATAGTTCCTTTAACACAACCAAAGTTAAAATTAAATTATCTCTATCCCTAAGATAAACTAAGTAGCCTTTATATATTTTATGTCAAATCTTCCTTCTTTCATGGTCATATGATATTGTTTTGATCATATATTGATCTTATTGTAATCAAATTTTGAATGTAAACCTTAATGGTAGTGATAAGCCTTAAATGGAAATGATTGATAGCAGATTGGGGCTCACCTAAGCCATAAACATGAAGAATTATTGTAAAAAAATATGTAAACCATATATATGCACACTTGAGGGAAAGATAAGTTATGCCATATCCATATTAAAATATTATTACAATATGAAAATACTAAACTGACTAATTCTTGAGCTCATCTCCGCATATGGTCGCAACAAAGATATGCAATTACAATACAGAGAAGGCATCGTAAAAATATAATTTTGGCATTTTCCCTAGCTTGACACATTTTGCACTCAAATCCTTTATCGTGGATAAGTGGAGATGGGCAGATAGATGCAGATGAGTTTTCATCGACCCAACTAAAGTATCTGCAACCATTATTTCCTTGTGATGCCCAATCTACATTAGTTCTTATAATATAATGAATAGTATTTACATTAGAAACATTAAATATATACACATTAGCAACCTTTTTTCTATTTGGACAACACCAAAATTATCATCCAGGTTTGCTCTGTGTCTGTAGTCTTCAACATACACTACCCACCACCACATTGACAAGAGCCATCGAGCCTATATCAATAATGCACTGCACCATTGTTACTACATTTATTACATAAATATTATAACATATAATCATATGATTATAATAATGATACATTCACCACTATTGTTCTATTGTAGATTCAAGTACTTAAAAAAAATTTGTAATCAATGGTTTGAACAAAGATGTCATTCTAGGGTAGCAAGGACAATTTAACTATACCTGAGCTAGAATTAGTCAACTTCAAGGCCTTCATAAAGAGGGTCATTCAATGTGTGCTAGGTGTCACACTCTAAATATTTGATATTTTATTATATGAAGAGACATGGGACATGTGAAGAGTCATGTGTTTGGAAATATGAAGAGACTTGTTTTTGGAAATTGAAGAAACCTTCGGTTGTCATATGAAGAGTTCCATTTGGTCTGCACTAGTTGAATGTAACATAGTTACATTTGACCTGAAATAACTTTGTTACATTCAAGCAGTGTTCCTCCAAATGTTGAATCAATAATACAAGAAATATTGTAAACCTAAGAAGGTAAATAGTAAACTTGATTGTATGCTATCATGTGAAAGTGCTCACAGGTTTACTACTGAAAATGTCTCCGTGGTAGGAAATGTTTGAGTATGGTGAATAACACGCTTCAATTACAATCATAAAATGCCATTTCCATTAACTACTCATTTTAAACTTACAACATTGTGTAGGGAGGGCCGGTTGAAGGAGGCGCTGCACATTCTTCTTCCTACACACAACCCTCCTAAAGACTCCTTTATATATCTTCAACTGTTGCAAACCTGCATTCTCAAGAATGCGCTTTCACTGGGAAAAAATATCTACTCTTTCATCACTCATAGATGATGGGTATTTGGTACAGGCACAACTCATAATAATCTTATTTATATGTATGTGAAGTGTGGAAGTTTGGTTGATGCTCGTAAAGTGTTTGACCAAATGAAAGAGCATGATAGGGTTTCATGGAATATGATCATTGTGGCCTACAAAAGACATGGGTGTCCTGACAAGGTAGTAATATTGTTTAACCAAATGCAACTAATTGGTTTCCAACCCAATAAGTTCACATTTGTTAGCTTGCTTCCAGCCTGTACCGAGATGGGCACTTTGGAACAGGGCATGGACATCCATCAAAGTGTAAAGGATGGAGGAATTGCTTCAAATGTTGTAGTTGCAATTGCACTAGTCGACATGTATGCAAAATGTGGAAACATAGACAAAGCACAGGAACTGTTTGACCAAATGCCTTAGAGAAATTTCATCTCATGGTATGTAATGATTGTAGGATATGTACAAATAGGATCTATTGAAAAGGCTTTAGAAACTTTCGAACAAATGCAATTGGTAGCTATAAAGCCTGACTTCACAACCTTCGCCAGCATTCTCTCTTGTGCTAAAATAGGAGCTCTAGAACAGGGTATGTACATCCATCAAAGCATGAAGGATAGAGGAATTTTGTCAAATGTTGTGCTTGCAAGTGCTCTGGTAGACATGTATGCAAAATGTAGAAAGATAGACAAGGCACATGAACTGTTTGACCAGAATGCCTTGAAGAGATGTGGTTTCATGGAATGCCATGATTGTAGGATATGCACAAAATGAATTTTTTGAAAAGGCTTTAGATACTTTCAAAGACATGCAATTGGCAGGAATATATTTGAGTTTCATAACCTTTGCCAACATCCTCCCTTCTTGTGCCAAAATAGGAGATTTGGAACGGGGTATGGATATCCATCAAAGCATAATACAAGGGGGATTTCCATTAGATATTATAGTTGGAAATTCTCTATTAGACATGTATGCAAAATTTAAAAGCATAGACAAGGCACGGGAAGTATTTGAGAGAATGACTCAGAGAAAAGTGGTCTCATGGACTACAATGATTGTAGGATATGCTAAAAATGGATGTGTTGAAAGGGATGTAGAAACTTTCAAGAAAATGCAATTGGCACATGTAAAACCTAATTGCAAAACCTTTGTTAGCATTTTATCTCCCTTTGCTAAAATGGGAGCTTTGGAACAGGGTATGAACATCCATCAAAGGATAATGGAAGGAGGTTTTCTATTAGACATTATGATTAGAAATGCTTTGGTAGACATGTATGCCAAATGTGGAAGAATAGACAAGGCTCATGAGTTGTTTAATAGAATGCCTCAAAGAAATGTGGTTTCATGGACTGCAATGATTGCAGGATATGCACAAAATGGATTCCTTGAAAAGGCTTTAGAAACTTTCAAACAAAAGCAATTGGCGGATGTAAAGCTGAATTCCACAACCCTTTCCAACATCCTCCCTGCCTGTGCCAAAATGGGAGTTTTTGAACAAGGTGTGGACATCCATCAAAGCATAAAAGATAAAGAAATTTTGTTAGATGTTGTAGTTGCAACTGCCCTGGTAGACATGTATGCAAAATGTGGAATTATAGACAAGGAACGTGAACTCTTTGACAAAATGCATCAAAGACATGTGGTATCATGGAATGTCATGATTATGGGCTATGTACAAAATGGATTTTTCAAAAAGGATTTAGAAACTTTTAAGCAAATGCAAATGGTAGGTGTAAAGCTAAATTCCACAACCTTTTCCAACATCTCTCTACTTGTGCCAAAATGGGAGCTTTGGAACAAGGTATGTGTTAACTTATAGTGTTGATCTGATTGATTATTATTATGGTTAATCAACTATGTATTATATATATGATTCAATATCGATCATATGTATCATAGTCGACTGATAATTATCGGGGCTCACATTATATATTATGGAGTCATTGCTAAGATTGACTTAGTTGATTGCTTGATCACACGATAACTAGTAATTAATGGTTATTGTAACATATTGTTAATATGTTACGATAACCACTAACTAGTGGTTATTCGTATCACTGTGTAAGATAATGAAACAATGCTAGTCAACCAATAATGAAATGATGCCAGTCGTGTCTATTTATATTGGATGCCATATAATTGATAGAAAATAATCAATGATACCCTAGCTCGTATAAATGGATGCCCTAGATCATGGGTAATAAATGATACTCCAAGAAAGTAATAATAGTGGTAATATGAAGAGCACAAGCCAAGGGCATATGCCATGTAAAATAATGGTGGACACTAGTTAGCATAGCAGAGAAGGAAATGTGTCGCTAATGATGCCATGAGGATCACAGGTTCTAAAAGTAGTAAGCAATATAACTAGAGAATCCAATGAACACACATTAACATGATGCCCTAGTTCACTAACACAACAAGTGTGATAAAATCAAAGATGCAGATCAGGCTCATGGGCTGTAGTAATAGAAAATAAACATTACATGATGCCCTAGCTCATAATAAAATAGTGAGAATCTAGTAAATGCCACAATCAAATCATCCAAAGAAATGAACTTAATGCCATGTATACAACAGATCATGGAGTAATGATCATAGTAAGATGTGCCCTCAAAATACATGATGGTATTCAATCAAGTGATCAAATACAATATATTCTATCAAAATGTAGAGGAGATAATGACACAATACTTACCTCAATGAGCTTCCATTCGATAAGGAGGGGAAAAGCCAAGTTTCCAAAACCAAGCTCAAAGATCAAAGGCCCAAGTCTAGATAAAAACCACAACCCCTATACACAGTGTCGAATCTACCTTGCCGATGAGGTTTCACGTGTTGCAACCCTTGAAAAAATTTGAATTCGATGTGGTAATAATGAAATGAGAAATGAAATCTTTTTTTTTAAGTTATGCCTGTGGTTGTTGAAATTTTGATGTACATAATAGTGGTCAAACTTTTGACTAACATGGGCATGGATTAAAAAAAATAAAAGTTTTCCTTCTATAATCAAGCTAACCAAAACCTTTTTATTTCATGGTTAAAAATTTTGGTAGAAAAACTAGGTCAAATGTACTAGTGCATCATTCACATGAATCACGGTCTCTTGGGTGCACTAGTGGAGCATTTCTATTCAGAGAAAAACACTTTCCACCTTCCATAAGGTGAGATGATAGTGACACCTAAGGACATATACATGATACTATAGATACCATTCCATGGGCCATGTGTGGAGTATGATGTGCAGCCATGAGCAGGGATTGCTGCATTGAGAGAGATATTTCAGGATGATCTCATGATGGGCCAGGCAATCTTGTGGGAGGAGTTGATATGAGAGTATGGCCTAGGATATAGGTTGCTTGTCATATTAGAAGCATTATTGGGCTACTATCTGATGCTTGATTGGGTGCAACACAGACTGTAGTGCAGGTGGGGTACGATGCTACAACAGATGCTTGGGTGACATGTTCACTGTGGATCGGGTCAGTGCATGCTGGCCCACATGTATCATGAGATTCATGAAAATGCTTATAGGGAAGAGAGGAGTATGGTAGCAAGAGTGTTTATACTATAGGTATGGGCCTGGGAGCACCTCCTGATATGTAGGCTAGTGTTTGATGATATGTGACAACCTCTTGAGATGTATATTTACAAGTATGGAGGATAGATGACCCAGCCCGCACTAGGTAAGACAAAGCAATGGCGAGTGCAGCTTTATGATATGATCATCGTAGTATGGAGGCCATGGAGAGACACATAGGTCTGGGATGATGTTAGGACTTAGTTGGGATACATGTTTTTCTCATGAGTACTGATCAGATGCTCTATATCAGTCATTGAGTGGTTCCCTTTGACATGGATGTGGCAGTAGTTTAGCTGACCACTGGATATCTCCTAGGAGTATTTTTTATATGCCCTCTTTTCAAATGAGGTGAAGAAGGGTTGGTCAGCTAGATTAGACCCTAGGCATTCCATGATCGATGCATGAGTAGCACTAGCTTGATGGGACTATATGGTTAGGGCGGCATATGGGGGTATGACACCAGCATCCCAAGAGTACTTAGCTAGCCATACATTCCCCCGCTTTAGTGATCCTGTAGAGATGGGTATACCAGCATAGCTGGTGCAACAATAGGTTCCCCAATAGTAGACACCTTAGCAGTAGGTAGCTCAGTAGTAGGTATGCTGATAGAGGACCACATAGGTACCCATCCCTACGCGATGGATGAGGATAGACCCTAGTGCCAGAGGTAGTAGATCTTAGGAAAGATCATCTAGGTAGAGGATAGATGAGCCACCCATGTAGCAGCTAAAGACAGGGGCATAGGTTTAGGGTGGCAATGAGGATATGTCAGATCAGGTTGCACAGGGTCCCGTTCCTAAAGATGCAATAGAATAGATGCAAGAGGCACTGCGAAGGACTCAAGAGAGGGTGTAGACTACCCAAAGGCAGTTAGGGGACCTCCATATATGTAGGTTGTCATTTGTGATGCCCGACTGGTAGATAGAGACTAGGAGGTCAGGGAGTTGCAGGAGGAGTTAGCGAGGGCTCAAGTAAGAGACCTGATACGAGGCTGCATAGGCATCATATTATTATGCAGCATATATCAGTGTGGTACCTAATGCAACTAAGTAAGTACTGAGGTTCTTTGAGTATGCAAGAGCTCCTGATGCTCCACAAGCACCTCCTTAACTTGACATGCTGTCTCCTCCACCTCCTCCTGGGGGGGAAGGCCAGAGCTAGACTGATATAGCATTGATTTTGATATAGTATATCATGATTTATCTGATGCATAGGCATCCTTTTATTAGCCTATTCCTTTGATAGATTATGCTCGAGTAGCACCCATTTTTGTATACTGACACTCTGATATATATATATATATATATATATATATATATATATATATATATATATATATATATATATATATATATATATATATATGTATATATATATATATATATATATATATGTATATATATATATATATATATATGTATATATATATATATATATATATATATATATATATATATATATATATATATATATATATATATATATGAGCTCGATTCTTGGTATCATTGTATGCGTCATTTTTTTTTTAATGTTTATTCTTTATGAGATGTTGTTTCCTAAATGATTAGATGTAAAATGTATGACATGTATGAGTACATAGATGAATATGCACATGTTTTTTGGTATGTATGTATGCAATGTAAATGCTTTCCATTATGGATGAATGAGATGCACATGTATATGAATATGTAGAAGTAGATGTATATGTATGCAAATGATTGATGAAAATTCATTTTGTGAATGAAATATGTAAATGCAATGTATATGGTGCTAATCATCTCATCCAAGATATCACAATGTATTACATGTACTAACCAAAAGAACTTTCTAGAAGATCAAAAGTGAGGATCGGACACTTGTGCAGTCATGATGAAGCTAGGATGTGAAATGAGAACCCTTCAATGTTTAGATCCAGGAGAATGCAATGAAATGATCATCAAACACTATCGCGATGAAGTCTAGAATGAAAATGAAATCCTAAGCTAGATGCAATCCCTAGGACTTGGTTGTTGGACCCATTAAATAGTTTTCATCATAGAGATTTTTGTTATAGGACGGTCATAAGATATCATGCAACCCTCACTAACATGGCAATCATGAGAATATGAATATGAAATTATTCTTAGGTTTTTTGGAATGAGGTGTAAGTACTAGGGCACAAGAATCCAGAATGAACAAACCACCTATTCCTTTTGATTTAGCAAGTAAACATAAGCATCAAAGCATAGTTGCGAGGATGACAAGAATATTTCTTGCGTAAAAACACATCAGACATGTGAGAGTTCCTCCTTTTGCTAAGTGATTGATAAGTATACTGAGGATGCTCACAATGACCCTTAAGTTCACTTTGCAAGACGAGCGTAGAGATTTCACTTGTAGCAGAAAGAAGTTACTCAAACAAACGAGGAGAAGAACCAACCACACCAAAGTTTCCATATAAAAGGAGTCGAGGTACACATGGCCATCTAACATGAGATAGAGACTCTCATAGTTGACACCCCTCTTATATGGATCCTTTGGATCATTGGAACTAAACCAAAAAACAGAAAGAAAAGAAAATGATCATGCCCCCAGTCTTCGCATCTCTTAGTTAAGATAGACATCTTGGGGTTCTTAAGAAGGAATTATAAAGAGAAAAGACAATATCACAAAAGAAAAGCTCAGCATGTCTCAGAGAGTTTCAATTTTAGTTTTAGTTTCAGTTTAAGTGGATTGATGTAAGATCAGAAATATGTCATTCGCGAGAAGTCTGATTAGTACAGAGACAGTAGAAAGACACAGTGAGAACCAATGGTGACTAATGTGAGGAAGATTCTCAGGGAGAGAGATCTTAGTGATAGCTAGGCATCAGTAGGCAGATGTAGTGAGAACCACCGGTGACTGATGTGAGAGAAATCCTTGAAAGTAATAGGATAGTGCCCCCTAGACTAGGAAGATTGCCCCTAGAGTATGACCAGTTTTAATCCATGTAGATTCGAGTAGAGTCTCGAAGGTAACTAAGAGAAAGTGCATGAGCTAGAAAACTAAAAGCAAGAAAGTGGGAAAGAAAAGAGAAACTATATAGAGCCAAGCGGTGTTGCGATAGGTATAGCATTTGTGGAGCAAGAGGCACCTGTTTACCAAGTTTTCACCATCTTGGTAGAAATCCATTTTTTTTCTACCATGATGCCTATTTGCAAGGTTTTCATTAATGTCACTTTTTTTCTTTTTTAACTTTTTTGTGTTTTTTATTTTTTATTTTTTATTTTGTTTTATGAAGGTGCCTGTTTACCAGGTTTTCACCAGGATAATAGATTTTTTTAGGACATTTTGCAATTTTTAGGATTTTTTCAGAGTTTACTATGTACATAGAGAATTTTGAAGATGTCTCAGCTATAGAATCACTTTAGATGAAGAGCGTTAATTGGCTCCTTAAGCCATTCTCCTTCAGTAGTGGAGAGTTGATAGGCACCGAACCCAAAAATTGCAGTAATAATATATGGACCAAGCTAATTTGGCTCAAATTTTCCCTTTTGGATTCGTTGTTGTTGATTCTTAGGGTTTTCTCTCAGGATGAGATCACTCACTTGGAAGTCCCTTGGTCTAAATTTCTTGTTATAGCTCTTCGACATCCTCTTCTAATATGCTCAAAAATGATTGAACACCACTTGCCGATGTTCATCTAGTAGTTCTAGCTCTTGTAGCTGAGATGTTCTGCTATCATCATCAGTGATGAGGCCCTTCAGAGAGACTTGCAAAGTAGGAATCTTGACCTCAATTGGTAACACAACATCTTCTCCATAAACCAAAGCAAAGGGTGTGGCCCCTATCAATGTCTGTATACTTGTTCGATAAGCCCAAAGAGTCGGATTGATCTGGAGATGCCAGTCTCATCTAGATTTGTGAACTGTGCGGTGGAGGATTTTGAGGATTTCTTTGTTTGATGCTTCCTCTTGTCCATTACCCTGGGAATAATAAATGGAAGACCAGTGCTGTGTGATTTTGAACTTAGAGCATAGCTCTTTCAAATCCTTATTCTTAAACTGCCCCCCATTATTAGTGATTATTGAGGAGGGTACACCATACCTATAGATGATGTAATTCAGTATGACCATGGCTACAAATTTTCCATTGGCTATGGTCAGAGGTACTTCCTTGACCCACTTGGTGAAATAATTTATAGCAGTGATGATGAACTTGTGTCCATTCAATGAAGAAGGATGAATCTGACCCACCAAATCAAAGGCCCATTGCTAAAATGGCCAGAAAGTGATGAAGGGAATAAGCTCCTTGGCGAGAGCATGAATCATATTTCCATGTAGTTGACACTATTTATAGGCTTTAGCATACTATGTAGCTTCCTTTTCCATATCTCACCAATAGTAACCAGCTCTAATAAGCTTACGAGCCAGTGTTAGGTTGCTCGAGTGAGATCTACAGATGCCTTCATGTACCTCAGCTAATGCATGCTTAGACTCATCAGGTTCTAAACACCTAAGGAGGGTACCATCTAGACCTCACCTATACAAGTCATTAGCTACAATGACATACCATGAAGCACTGTGGATTAAGTGACATTTCTCATTCCAAGTGTAGGTATCTATAACAATCTAGTCATGAAGGTAGGAGTAAATGTGGTGGTGGCGGGATGATTCGTGTCTAATGACAAAATAGATCATCCAAGATTTAGGGGTATCGTAGGCTTGGTAGAGCAATGTTTCCACCAGGAAGTCATGTCGAAAGTCTTTCTCTAGCATCTGTAGCATAGAAGCAAGAGTATCCATTACATCAGTTGCTTTTTTGTCTGCCCTTGGAATTTTCTAGAAGGTGATATGTGCAAAGTACTTTCAGAGATCATCGACCATCTATTTGTAAGGAACCATTTTGTCATCCTTTGTCTGATAGATTTTATTGACCTAATTGATGACCAGTCATGAGTCTCTAAAGACTTTGAGTTCATCCACTTGCCATTTGATGGCTATCTTCATGCCATTGATCAGAGCTGCATACTCAGTGATGTTGTTTGTACAAGGAAACAACATCTTGTATGCTTTGGGTAAAGAGTACCTTTGTGGCATGATGAATAGTATCTCAGCACCTAACCCTTGTTGGGTGAATGATCCATCAAAGAACATGGTCCATGATTAATGTGTGAGAAGCATTATGGACTCATCTAGGAACTCAATGCTCAATGGTTGATGGTCTGTGAGGGGTGCCTCCACTAGTTGGTCTGCAATTGCATTTTCTTTGATGGCTTTCCTCTCTACATACTTGATGAAAAACTCATTGAGTATTATGACCCACTTTTCTAGTCTACTTGTGAGGGAAGCTTTACTAAGAAAGTATTTAAATGGATCAATCTTAGCAATGAGATGTGTGGTATGAGCAAGCATGTAGTGTCACAGTTTTTGTGAAGCAAATACCATAGCTAGGAATGCCTTCTCTATGATAGAGTAGTTCATTTCATAGGAGACCAATGTCCTACTGATGTAGTAAATATCTCTTTCTTTATTATTCTAGTCTTCTTGAGCTAGTAGGTCACCCAGTGATGTATCTGTAGCGGAGATGTAAAGAATGAGTGGCTTCTCAAGAATAGGAGGCATTAGTATTGGTGAATTCACAAGATACTTCTTGATCTATGTGAGCCCTTTATCATAGTCTTTGTTCCAGTTGTAAGTCACACCTTTGTGTAAAGTCTTGGTGAAGGGCTGTGACTTGTCATCCAATTGTGCAATGAATCATTGGATAGACTGTAATCGGCCCTGGATTCCTCTCATCTAACTAATGTTGCATGGTGAAGGCATTTCCATGATGGCTTAAACCTTCTTAGGATCTACTTCTACGTATTTTGTAGAGATGATGTAACCCAATAGTTTTCTAGATGTAACCCCGAATGCATACTTTTTTGGGTTGAGCCTTAGACTAAACTACTCCATTTGATCCAGTATAGGACCTAGATCTACAAGATGTGTCTTCTGTTTCATGCTCTTAGCTAAGGTTTCATCCACGTAGTCTTTCATCATCTTAGGCATCATGTCATGGAAGATAGTGGTGACAACCCTTTGATATGTAGCTCCAGCATTTTTAAGTCCAAAGGGCATGACATTCTAACAAAAATTTCCCCAAGCACATGTGAAGGCAATCTTCTCTTGATCTTCTGGTGTGATCTTTATATGGTTGTAGCCAAAGAAACTGTCCATCAGTGAGTACATTTCATAACCAATTGTCATGTCCACAATCATGTCAATGTTGGGTAACGAAAAGTCATCTTTAAGACATGCCTTGTTCAAGCCCTTGAAATTTGTGTAGACTCGGATAGATTTGTCATGTTTAGACACTAGAACGATCTTGGAAATCCATTTCGCATAGTCAATTTCTTTGATGAAGCCAGTCTTGAGAAGTTTTTCTAATTTAGTCTTGACTAGTAATGCTACATGCAGATGCATCTTATGGAGATTTTCTTTAACAGGCTTAACACTTGGTGCAATGGACAAGTGATGCATGATTAGATTAGGGTCCAACCTAGGAATGTCAAAATATGTCCATGCAAAATTGATTTTCTTGCTCCAAAAGAAACTGATGAATTCCTCTTTCTCTTTTGTAGATAATGACTGTGCCAAATGAATGATCTAAGGTTCAGCTTATGTTCCCAAATTCACAAGTTGAGTGGGTTCAATCAGTACTGATGACCTTTCTTGGAAATGACCTGGAAGCATATCAAGTAACCCATCCTTAGGTGCCTCAGATATATTTTCACCCTTGGATACATCTTTTGTTTTTATTTTTTTAGCTCTGATACTGCCACAATGCGGTTTTCACCATCAGAGGGCCTATTATTTTTTCTTTTAATTTTGTGACTGAGATACTTGATATCGGCCTCAATCATGTTGACATTGTCTTCATTGGTGGAGGATGTTACTAGTTTGATAGTGTTAAGGAAGTAGGCAAGAGTATAATCATTCTAGAATGTAAGGACTTCACTGGATGGGGAGGAAGAGTTCCAGTTTATGAGTTTAGGATGGTGAAGTGGAAGAGAAGTGATAGGTTCTAGTGCATTCATGGTATAGTCATCAAAAGTGTGGACAAGCAAATTGACACCTAAAGAGATCTCATCCAGAGATGCATTCGAATTCCTTTGAATCCTCACATATTTAGTAGAGGGTATGATAATGTCAGTGGAATCACACTTAGTTTTCCTTACACTAGACCCTTCACCTACTTCGATAAGGTTTTCATACACATGCACCATATCTACATCCTTGTCCAAGGTCACATCAGATAAAGAATCAAATTCATACTCATGCGAGTTGGTGATGCTTGATATAGGAACTCAATGAATACTTGTTGCACCTGTTGGAGCTTTTCTTTGTAGGACCAAACTTGAATCAATAGATGGGCTTGATTCTTAGGGAAGGCACTCAAGTTTGACAAGAAAACAATCCAATTGATGAGGATTGAAAGGAATACTCCTTCTTCTTTGAGCTCCACATCACTGAGGTGCGTATTGCTTTATCTGCACACTCAAGACACCTCATGATAAACAATAGGCCTACAGATACATTATTATGGAATAGTCTTCAAACCCATGTAGGTATCCTATACCTCAATGAAACCAAGATCTCATGCAATAGCTCTACTTGCATTTTGTGAGTATGAAAACCAAAGACCTATCCTAACAACATGAAAGGGAAAGGGTAGAACTGAATGTAAATGATTTTATGATGGGTTTGAAAGGACCCCTGAGATACCCTAAGTCCCTCATAGACCAGTGCCTTATCCAAAGGGCCACAGAGTCAAATACCCTATTGCAATAGACAACTATGAAACAAGAAAGAAATAAATTCAATGTGTTGATGCCTAACATCAATCACACACCATGACCAAACCTCACTTCAACAACCCACCTATGTATTCAAGTATGTTATTACCCATCCAAAGGCTTTTAACCCTCCCCTTAGAAGAGAGCTATAAATAGATAATACATTAACCAGCATTCACTGGAAGACAAGCATGACATATCTTTGACACCTCAGCTCATACACACATGAAAACTAATCCTGAACTAGTTATCTATACGAAGACAACTCCACGTGCAAACACATAGGAAATGCAAACAGAAAAATCAAACACCCTTGATGTATGATTAATGAATTCAGAATTCAAATGGAGATAGCTTGGTAACAGTAAGAATAAATCAAATCCTCATACATACGACAAATCAACTACAATATATATTATATTCTCTGAAACAAAAAAGGAAGAAAGAACACCCTATATGCAGAGAGAAGGAGAAAATCTGCAGGAAAAAACCTTTCTTGGAACCGATTCTCCCAAAATTTGCAGAAGAAGGAACCCTTACAAAATAAAACATTTCACTACTTATACCACTAGTCACCTTGGAATCCTCAAAGAGGATGCATCAAGCTTCGGGTGACTAGGGTAAGGGTTTCAACTACCCAAACAATCAAAATTTACATTAGAAGTTATTGCAGGGGAAGAAACATAGGCAACCCAAAGAAAATGAATCTCAAACAGATTTGCAATCATCAAAATCTGTGAGAACAGTACAAAACAAGGAATTGCCATGAAAACTAGTCAAATCGGCCACCTACAAACACACCTCGAGCACAAAGAACATGGTACAAACCCTTGTAGATGATCATGGAACACCCTAGACCACACTGCAACAATAAGCGCCACCAAACAAATCAAATATGGTTGCTAAAACATTTAATTTTAGTCCTTTCTGTCGTTGGAAACCCTCAAAAAATTCAAATTTGAAATTCAACGGTCACATTCATGGCACCTGCAACATATCAACGGTCCAAATTTGAATTTGAGCCAACTTTAAGTCCTGGCCGTCGAATCCTACCTTTTCGTAGGCTTTATGTCTTTAACACAATTGCTAGCCTCAGGTTAACCTTTAGCGAACACGTGACAAAGGCATTTCTATTCATAGAATAAAAACCTAACCCACCGTTTAACTCTCTGATTCAGCGAACAAAGAAAAATAACCAACCTCGGTCACATCCAGTGAACGGGTGACTGAAGGGAAAAACTTAACCTTAGTCCACCATTCAGTGAATACGCGACTGCAGGGAAATTCCAAGTCATAGAATACATTACTTAACCCATGTTAGATCAAACGACTCAGTGAATGACTGCTTTCACTGAATCACAAAGTCCTTTCTTAACCTCAGGTTACTCTTCGTGAACTAGCGAATACATAGGAAATTTGAGGGCCCACTAATTATCTAGTGAATTAGTGACCAAAGACTTTTTTCCAATTCATTGAAAGACTTGCAACACTGCTACTTTATCTAGAGATTCAGCGAACACGTATTCACTGAATCGCTAAAAGATTTAGAACCCTGCCATAATACTTCATGAATAAGCGAACACTGCAAACATTTATCAGGACTGCCAAAGATTTAACCGCTCCGCCAAAACCTTAGACTAGAAATTGGGCCCACCTTAAATGAGATCAACGGTTGTCTGAAGTTCGCATGGGACATAAAGATTCTATCAGAACTTAAGACAACCATCAGATCAACCTTTTTACCTCCACTCTATAGATCCTCTGACAAGAAATGAAATCAACGGTCATCATAAGTTTGCATGTGTCAAAAAAACCCATCAAATTACATGCTGGCCGTCGATACTTTGCAAATGTCAGAACCCACTGAACCTCAAAAAACCTAGCCCCACTGATAGCATATCTAGTCATTCACCCATGGACCAATCATAGCTCACCAAATCAGCACATCTAGCACATAAAAACCATCTGGCAATCAGACCCACCTTTATACTACCACTTGAGAATAGAGTAACATCGATGGTTGGCGTAAGATCTCAAAGCTCTAACACATCTCATGAGAACTTACGCCAATCATTGATCAACTGACAATGTTAGGACCCTCTGACACATCCGGAAACTAGGTCCCACTGACAACGCCAACATATTAATACATGGACCAATGAGAAGCTGCCAAATGTACCTACGTGTCACTTTGGACCCACAGTCTGAAATGCCATGTCATAAAGTAAGATCAACGACTGTCTCAACATCGCATAGCTCTAACAAATCCCTTGTGCTTTAATGACAACCATTAGATTGAAAATCTGTCAGAAAGATTGGGCCCGAGAAATATCAAGCTGAAACATAGGAAATATTAAGGCACAGGACTTAGGCTTAGGGAAATATTAGGTGCTGAGGACTATAGGAAAAATTAAAGGCCATCGGGGGTAAAAACTTAGGAAAAATTAAAGTAGGGGCCCTCCAAAAATATAAAGCACGTACACATAGGTTTTTAAGTGGCCTAAAAAAGTAACTTTAAAATAGAACAGGGCCAAGGCATTACAAAGGGTATTTTGAATGTAACGGCTAGATTTTTGAATATTTGGAAGGGTTTCTAGGCCAGAGACCAGGAAAAACACTGCAGGGACCAAGGGAAAAGGCCAAGATCCATGAAATTTTTTTCAGAGTGCTAAAAGTGGCTCTGTCTACGGATGATGGGTAACTTGTGCCCATGCAAGAATTCAAGATTTCTGGGAGAGCAGACCACCCATAGGACAAAACACAGGGACCACAAAAACTGGCAACCAAACTAGAGAAACAGGAAGGGAAACACACAACAAGAAAGGGAAATATTTACAGAGATTTACAAAAATTTTACACTTTTACTTGGTGGCCCCAGGCCACCAAAATAAAACCAATGACCCTCCTAAATCAAAAATCTGATTTTCATCTACATATGTGACCAACCACCTAAAATTATCTTGACCATCTTGCTGCCAACATATGTGAATATTCATGGGCTGAAAGATAAAGCCATAATGATCACTGCCCCTGTTCTTCTAGTCATAATCATTACATTCATACTCATATTCTAAGAAGTAGGGAACATCATCTACTTCTTCCTGATGACTAGAAACAAAAATTTGATCTAGTAATGCATCAAAAAATAAAACATATTGAACACCATGCATTACCACAAAAATACCTGGCTGAGAAGGACTTGAATCCTCTGATTTGCCTTCATGAATTGCTTCAGCCACTGAGCAACTTGGTTCCTCCATGATATCTTCATGAACTAAACTATGAACCAAGGGAAGGTCTAATTCAAAACTTTTGTGACAGGGGAACAACTGATCTGCATCACTATTTTTACCAAAAGAATTTCTATCCCGATCATTGAAGACAAAGTCCTCAACACTATCACCATCAGTATCATATTTATCAAAAGAAGGAAAAGGATATGAACAAGAAAATTGTTCATCACTGTAATTTTTATGACAGGAAAACACACTGTCATGACCTTCAACTTCTTCTTCTACAGAGTCACCACATAAGGGGGTCTCTGGTGAAAATGGAACATCATCACTTTGCACACTGGCCTCATTATCAATGTCAAAAGATATATCATAAGGGAGCTGCAAATCAAAATCCATAACAGGTGCATACCTTTGAAATTCTTCAGCCAAGAGTGCTAAAATCCTTTCACTGCTCAATGGACTTTGGGCCTTGATATCATCTTCCTCAGCCTCACCCTTAATGTTGCAAATATCATCCTGGGACAAGAAAAATGCCTTCTCATGTTGACAAGAATAAAATCTGCAGACAAAAAGGAAATATTGCCATCCTCAGATTCATCTTTAGCATCCTCATATGCACTGACCTCAAAATCAGCTTCATACTCAATACTTTCTGCATAATGAGAATCAACATCAAAAACACTAGCCTCCTCATGATCAACATCAAGAACCACTAGTCTTAGCAATCTTATGTCCTTCTCTAACTATCAGTTCTCCATTTTCATTCTTGCTAATTCCTTCTTGAGAGTAGCAACTTTATCAAAATGCTCAACAAACTTAGCTCTCAACACATCCCAAGAAGGGATTGAACATGAAGGCAAGGACAGGAACCACTTCCTTGCACCATTAGAGAATGTCTACACAAGCATCCTCATAGCAACATCTTCATGTTCAATATCCATTTCACCAAAAGGACCCATGAGGTCATCTATATGCTGGCTTGTAGAAATAGATCCACTAGCCAGGAATCTAGGCAAGCACTCCTCAATCTCATTAGGAAACTCATTAGGGGCACCTTCAATGCCATCAAAACAAAAGGTCCTATATTCCTCCATGAGGAACTGCCCACTACTACTCATCCCTTTATACAGTGCTCAACACTTGATAGGGAAACATTTCTTTACAACTGATTTTCATAAAGGACAGAACATATGAAAACCAAAATACCTAGAACTTATGCAGTAGAGATTTTGTTGACTGAAAATAGGGTAGATCTAGAGCTCATCATTTAGCTCCATCAGGTTCTTTACTTTTGTAGAGTCACCACCTCATTGTAGAGGAAAATATAGTGCTTATATTGTAGCTTCTTCCAATCACCCAAAACCTCACCAAGATTTTCACATTGTTTACCAGGGACTACACTGATCAAATAGAGATTTCAGAGCCGCCACTCAACACTTAGTGAGAAGACATTAGCAAATGCTTTATTTTTATATCTAACTCTTTACTATGGCCTCCCTAGAAGAGTCACCATTTTCTTGGAGCTTTTACTTGTAGGACCAAACTTGAATCAATAGATGGGCTTGATTCTCAGGGAAGGCACTCAAGTTTGACAAGAAAATAGTCCAATTGATGAGGATTGAAAGAAATCCCCATTCTTTCAGCTCCACATCACTCAGGTGGGTATTGCCTTATCTGCACACTCAAGACACCTCATGATAAACAATAGGTTTGCAGATACATTATTGTGGAATAGTCTTCAAACCCATGTAGGTATCTTGTACCTCAATGAAACCAAGATCTCATGCAATAGCCCTACTTGCATAGAGTGAGTATGAAAACCAGAGACCTATCCTAACAACATGAAAGGGAAAGGGTAGAACTGAATGTAAATGATTTTGTGATGGGTTTGAAAGGACCCTTGAGATACCCTAAGTCCCTCATAGGCCAGTGCCTTATCCAAAGGGCCACAGAGTCAAATACCCTATTGCAATAGACATCTATGAAACAAGAAAGCAATAAATTCAATGTGTTGATGCCTAACATCAATCACACACCATGACCAAACCTCACTTCAACAACCCACCTGTGTATTCAAGTATGTTATTACCCATCCAAAGGATTTTAACTCTCCCCTTAGAAGAGACCTATAAACAGATAATGCTTTAACCAACATTCACTGGAAGACAAGCATGGCATATCTTTGACACCTCAGCTCATACACACATGAAAACTAATCCTGAACCAGTTATCTCTATGAAGACAACTCCACTTGCAAACACATAGGAAATGCAAACAAAAAAATCAAACACCCTTGATGTATGATTAATGAATTCAGAATTCAAATGGAGATAGCTTGGTAACAGTAAGAATAAATCAAATCCTCATACATAAGACAAATCAACTACAATATATATTATATTCTTTGAAACAACAAAGGAAGAAAGAACACCCTATATGCAGAGAGAAGGAGAAAATCTGCAGGACAAAACCTTTCTTGGAACCAATTCTCCCAAAATTTGCAGAAGAAGGAACCCTTACAAAATAAAACATTTCACTACTTATACCACTAGTCACCTTGGAATCCTCAAAGAGGATGCATCAAGCTTTGGGTGACTAGGGTAAGGGTTTCAACTACCCAACCAATCAAAATTTACAATAGAAGTTATTGTAGGGGAAGAAACATAGGCAACCTAGAGAAAATGAATCTCAAACAGATTTGCAATCATCAAAATCTGTGAGAATAGTACAAAACAACAAGGAATTTCCATGAAAACCAGTCAAATCAGCCACCTACAAACACACCTTGAGCACAAAGAACATGGTACAAACCCCTGTAGATGATCATGGAACACCCTGGACCATAATGCAATAGAAAACACCACCAAACAAATCAAATCTGGCTGCTAAAACATTTAATTTCAATCCTTTATGTCACTGGAAACCCTCAAAAAATTCAAATTTGAAATTCAATGGTCACATTCATGGCGCCTACAACATATGAATGGTCAAAATTTGAATCTGAGCCAACTTTAAGTCCTGGTCCTCGGATCCTACCTTTTCGTAGGCTTTATGTCTTTAACTCAACTACCAACCTCGGGTTAACCTTTAGCAAACATGCGACAAAGGCATTTCTATTCACAGAATAAAAACCTAACCCATCGTTTAACTCTCTAACTCAGTGAACAAAGAAAAATAACCAACCCCAGTCACATCCGGTGAATGGGCAACTGAAGGGAAAAACTTAACCTTAGTCCATCATTTAGCGAATACATGACTGCAGAGAAACTCCAAGTAACAGAATACATTACTTAACCCATGTTAGATCAAATGATTCAACGAATGACTGCTTTCACTAAATTGGGAAGTCCCTTCTTAACCTCAGGTTACTCTTCACGAACTGGAAAATACATAAGAAATTTGAGGGCCCACTGATTATCTAGCTAATTAGCGACCAAAGACTTTTCACCAATTCATTGAAAGACTTGAAACATTGCTACTTTATCTAGAGATTCAGCAAATACGTATTTTCTGAATCGTTAAAAGATTTAGAACCCTGCCATAATACTCCGTGAACAAGCGAACACTGCAAACATTTATCGAGACTGCCAAAGATTTAACCGCTCCGCCAAAACCTTAGACTAGAAACTGGGCCCGCCTTAAATGAGATCAACGGTTGTCTGAAGTTCACATGGGACATAAAGATTCTATTAGAACTTAAGACAACCGTCAAATCAACCTTTTTACCTCCGCTCTTCAAATCCTCTGATAGGAAATGAAATCAATGGCCGTCATAAGTTCACATGTGTCAGAAAAAACCCATCAGATTACATGCTGACCATCGATGCTCTGCAAATGTTAGAACCCATTGAACCTTGAAAAACTTGGCCCCACTAATAGCATATCCAGTCATTCACCCATGGACTAATCACAGCTCATCAAATCAGCACATCTGGCACATAAAAACCATCTAGCAATCGGACCCACCTTTATACTACTGCCTGAGAATAGAGTAACATCAATGACTGGCGTAAGATCTCAAAGCTCTAACACATCTCATGAGAACTTACGCCAATCATTGATCAACTGACAATGTTAGGACCCTCTGACGCATTTGAAAACTAGGTCCCACTAACAACGCCAATTTACTAATACATGGACCAATGAGAAGCCACCAAATGTACCCACATGTCACCTTGGACCCACAGTCTGAAACATCATGTCATAAAGTAAGATCAATGATCATCTCAACATCGCATAGCTCTAACAAATCCCTTGCACTTTAACGACAACCGTTAGATTGAAAATCTATCAGAAAGACTGGGCCTCGAAAATATCAAGCCGAAACATAGGAAATATTAAGGCACAAGACTTAGGCTTAGGGAAATATTAGGTGCTGAGGACTATAGGAAAAATTAAAGGCCGTCGGGGGTAAAAACTTAGGAAAAATTAAAGCAGGGGCTGACAAAAAATATAAAGCACATGCACACAAAGGTTTTTAAGTGGCCTAAAAAAGTAAATTTAAAATAGAACAGGGCCAGGGCATTACAAAGGGTATTTTGAATGTAACAGCTAGATTTTTGAATATTTGCAAGGGTTTCTAGGTGAAAGACCAGGGAAACCACTACAAGGACCAAGGGAAAAGACCAGGAGCCATGAAATTTTTTTCAAAGTGCTAACAGAACCATCTGAATCTTGTTGATCTCTCAAGGAATTGATGGTTTGTTGGATTTTTTCCTACTTGAATCACTCTTGGAAAGGTTCGACATGTACAACTCATGTTGATAGTTAGGATTGGCGGTCTGCATTTTCCTCAACCACTCATATTTCAGTGGAGTAACTGAGGTGGTGTCAGCAGAGTCACTATCAGTCGCTACCTTATTGACACATGGTATAAGATCATCAGGCTCTACAAAGAGTGCGACAAGATCTAGAGGAACAGCATAAGGAAAGGTATCCTCATCAGAGTTGTCCTCTAAGTTTTTAGCTATAGCAGTGCTTTCAGGTTCCGGATGTTATTCTGGGTTTAGTACAAATTTGTTAATCCCAAAATGAAACAGGATCTTCTTGAAGCCTCAACCAGTAGTTTCCCTTGTTCATCAACCTCTAGCTTCAAGTGGTTTGATAAATCCTTTGTTATTCACCCCTATAAGGCCATTCCCTTTATAGTCAAAGCATTTCATGAGCTTGAAACATATGCCATACCGTTCAGGTTATATTTCACGAGTAGGAATGATTTGTTCAGATGTGTCCTCCCCTTTGTAAATCCAAGCTACAATAACTCTATTTTCATCCTTATCCTCTAGTGGCATCATGGCCTATACAAAGGTGCCATCATAGATTGTTTGAGGAGAGACTGTAGAAGGTTTCTTTTCCTCAGAGGGTCTCCCATAGGAACATAGAGATGGAGGTAGAGTTTTTAATGACAACATAGGTTCAATCTGATACTCCCCCATGCTAGTATCCTTGAGCTTTAGAGTCTATTCCATTTCCTTGAGTTTGGCATCGAAGAATTCAGTAGACTCTCTATTCATTGGGACAAAGCTATTAGTAGATTTTGTGAGCATATTGCAAGTATAGCTTGTATTAGAAGGTATTGTTACTTCTATTCTGTGGAATGAGAACTTTATACACTAATGATAGGTGGAAGGAACCACTTCCATCTCGTGGATCCATGGTCTTCCCAATAGTATAGTGTATGCTAGGGGAATGTCCAAATCCTAATAGATGACATCCCTTAAAATAGGTCCAACCCAAATTGGCAACACAACTAGCCCTTTAGATTTTCATTCCTCTTCATCATATGCCTTAATGGTGATCTTTTTGCGAGCATCTATATAGTCTTCACCATAGCTTAATTGAGTGAGAAAGCTAGTAGAGCATATGTTAAGGCCAGCACCATTATCAATAAGGACACGATGGATGCACTGTGGGCCAATCATGACTTCAATATGTAGAGGGTTATTATGTGGATGGCTCAGAGAATGATCATCATCCTCAGAGAAAGGCAAGTAATGGGGTGAGGTCAAGTGACCTACCATGGATTGAAACCAGTCCAGATGAAGATCCTTGGGGACATTTTCCTCATTGAGGGCTTTATCAAGAATCTTTCTATGAGAAGGAAAGATTTTCAATAGCTCAAAGATAGTAATCTGAGTGTTGGTTCATTGCAGTTGGTCCAGGATGTTGTAATTAGCATTTTTAGGCATGGTAACCAATTTTGAATTCTTGTTGGCAGGGCCAATAGCAGCTTTATCTACAGGTTGTTTTGGTGCAAATGTGGAAGGCTCAAGGCCTTTGAGAATGATCTTCATATGAGACCAAGTGATTGCACAAACCTGAGACTATTCTAGTTTAAGGGAATGAGACACATGACATCACAGGATGAACATAATCTAGGTCTAGGAGTGTCCTCTCTCTCCTTGATGGTGATCACATCATAGTATTCGACATCAATAGGTTCAACCATATTAATAACATTATCATTGGTACTGTACATATAGTTGACCTTCATGTTGGAATTTTTGGCTTTGGAAGATTCACCCTTCTCATGAGCAGGAAGGGGTATTTGAATTCCTAGTGATCTAAGTTCTTGTTGTGCTTTCCCACAACAACATCACCATTGTCGATAAGATCCTGGATCCTATGTCACAGTTGGATGCAGGTAGCCATTTTGTGACCTTTGTTATGATGGTAATCACAATATAAAGATTCATTCCACCAAGAGGGTCGTGGTTGCAGATCATAAGGACGTGAATTATTTAGAGGATTGAGTATTTGGTTATGCAAGAGAGTCTTGTAAACCACTTCAAGAGGTTCCCCTAGGGGAGTGTACTCACACTTGGGTCGAGGGGCCCAAGGTTTTCTTCTAGAATACTTCAAAGGTGGCTGAGTTTATGGCATAGCCTTTTCAGTGGTTACCTTCATGCTAGAGGTAAGATTGAACACATCCTTCAGAGGCTTTGGAGTCACATTGTCAACAACTCCATCATTCACAACATCCCAATTTTTATTAACAAATTTAGGTTTGTCTTTGCTTGAGGAGGACCCATGTTTTTTATCCTTGTGTAGGGTCAGTTCTCCTTTCTTGACCATGAATGTTTTTATTCTCACAGCTTGTTTAATCATGTTGTCAAAGGTCAAAGGACCTTGCAGTTGTCCCTGGTACCCAAAATTGGGAAGAAGATTGTCTAAAAAGATGTCAATTTTTTTAGACTCAGGTATCTTGTGAGAATATTTCATATAAAGTTGTCTCCATCTCTGGAGAAATATCAAGAAAGGTTCCCTATGTCTTTGTTTCAAGTTGCAAAGATCACAGATGTTAACCGGGTATTGGATGTTGTGTGAATAGTGTTGGAGGAACAAATTGGAAATCTCATCAAAAGACTTGATGCCAGTAGGTAACTAAGAGAACCATTCCATAGCAAACCCTCCCAAGCTATGCGGGAAGAGATGCATGAGGTAAATCTGGTCATCTATAAACTCCATAGATAGATCACCAAACTCTATCAAGTTATCTTGAGGATCAGAGGTACCCAAATATTTACCATATTTGGGAAGTTCTACTCCTTTAGGAAAAGGAGGCATATAGAGACTTTTATCGAATGGGAACAGACAGATGTTATCCAATGTGAACTATTTCATTGGTTTGTCCTTGTCCTTCATGAGTTGACTGATTTGTTCTTGCATGTCTTGAACCAAATTTTGCAGCTTAGTGTTATCGGTTTCCTCTTTGACCACAAGAGTCTCAACATTGTAGTTTGGAGGTAACTTAGCCCCTTGTTTAGCCAGTTTGAGAAAGTATTTCCCCTTCTCTTCTTTCATGAGGATCTCCATCATCTTGAGGAGGCCTTTGTTAGCTAGGGTAGCCTCTATGTCATGTTGAGTTATCTCCTCATTGTCATTACCAAGAATGTGAAAAATACTTTGAGAATGATATCTATCTATGTTATGAGATTGATCATGACCTCTATTGTGTTCACCTTCTTGATTTTGATCTGCCATCTTGCTAGTGTGCAAGTGTGTAGCGTGTATAGACTTAGTGCGAGGGTCTATATTATGTCGAGAGGTCATGGCGAAGGAAACCTTTGTTGCATCAATAGGGTCACATTTAGATGATGATCCTTAAGAGTTTTGATGTTCTTGAAACAATGGATTCTAGACCCAACTAAAGTCCATAGGGAATGAATATTTCTTCCCCACGGTGAGCGCTAGAAATGTATATGCTAAATGTGGGCCTCTAGTTTAGCCATACACTTCAACATAGTCTTTATTCATCAGTCGCATACAAGAATGAATGTGGGATCGTTCATCCTGCATTCCTGGATGAGTCGAGCTATTACCTCCTATCTAGGTAGGGTTTTGAGTAGCTCTCAAAATTGAGAGTCCAACAACCTTAGACTAAATCTAGAATGGAGGGTTTAAGCTAGAATGCAAGATGTAATTATGCTAGAATGAGAGTATAAGATTAATCTAGAACAATGAAAATGAATAGTAATCTAAGAATGCTTGAAATAAATTAAGCTATAATGAAATGCATTGTTAATCTAAGAATGATGTTTATATAGAAATGATATTAAAATGACAATAATGCAAGCTTGAATGAGCACAAATTGAGGTAACAATCCAACAGTGATTCAATACTCAAAAGTTGCATCCTCTGAATAAGAAACAAGAGGGTTCTTTTATAGAATCTCATAATCAATCGATGGTTGAGATTGAACGGGATGAATGGTGGAGATGGAAAGGAAGTTCAGTTCAGAATGGTAAGTTTGCTGTAGAGAGATAGTCAACTGTTTGCCTTTTGAGTGAGTGGAGCAGTTAACTGGCTTGTTGCACTTTTGGATTTCCAGTTAACTCAAAGTTTCCTTTTCTGAACTAAGGTGAGGATTTTTGAGAGAGTATTTGATTAAATAAATACAATATGAGCTCATAAATGAACTTTCTCAATTTTTTGAATAATTAAATTCAATTATGGAAATGAGGATATTTATTTAAAAACCAAATATCATTTAATTCCTTTTTATGTGATTTAGCTAAAAGGGGTCGATTTAATTTAATTAAAGTGCTAGGACTTTGTAATTAAATTACTCAATCATAGGGTTTCTTTAGCCAATTATAGTCAATATTTAGGAATTAAATATAACATGTGATTGATGTAGATTTAGGGTTTTCTGCATTTGACACTAAGTCAAGTAGCGTCAATTAGGAAGACAGAATTGCCTAGTACAATAAGAATTTGATGATTCAAAAAATTGGTAGAATGAGACTAAATGCAACAAAATTGGTCAAGGTTTCAAGATGCCAATTTTGGGGTATTACAAGTATCTAAAGGAAGTTTCTACAAAATATGACTTCTCAAGTTCATAGAAAGAGAGAGCATGGATAGTTCATGTCTCCTTCTGCTTCAAGCATCTCCTACCACATTCTTATTTCCTTGGATATATCTTACCTCAAAATTGTATTCACAAAGGATTCGATTGCCCTTGAATAAAAAAAGATAGAAATAGGTTTACCCTTTAACAAACCTGAAGTATCTATGACTATATTTTGGTGGTCATCTTGTCTATGCTATATGGTAGCAAACACTCTATGGGACCGACCGACATCTCCTATACTTGGTTCTAACGCTACCTAGTCTTGATTGGTGAAGTTAGTGCACTAAGGATAATGAACTGTAATGTGTCCTTGTTTTCCACAAGAATAACACCTAGTATTACTTCCAAAGTTCTTTGTAGGAGGTGTGGTGGATTGTTGGTAACCCCCTATATTAAAATTTTGAGAATTTTTGGATGGTTGAGGAGGAATCCTTTGTTGGATCTGATTAATTCTATGGTTCTAGGGTTGATTAAACTTAACATTTCCTTGGTTATTATTTTGGAATCTCTTTTTGTGAAAATTTTGTCCCCCTTTTGGTCTTCGTGATGCTAACGCAAAAAGACTCTGTAATACCTCTCCTATGGTGATACTTAGACTTTTCTGATTTGGACATTTTATTATTATTATGGTGAAGACTATACATTTACATTTATGTTTTGTGGATGATGACATGATGAATATGCTCATTTATAGTTAGTAATTACATGTTTATGAGATTAGAAAATTATCTAATTTTATATGGATCTAACCCAATTATTTGAATCTAACCACTATCATGATGTTTTATGTTTCATGGATGTGTCTGATGTGTTTTTCATGACTCCAGGACGAAGTCGTAGTTACTCACTTAGTTGAGGTCCACACGATGTATCGATCCTGGTCATCTGCTTGCATATATCTGATTTGTATCTCCATATGTATATATATGTATCTCTTCTTGGTGATGCAGGATTGCAAGTACCGGGTGTTGTCTCCACCTGGCTTCACAGGTCTGAGCGATCCCTCAAAATCCTCGATCGTTGTTATTGTTACGGAGGTATCACCAGGTCCACAGGAAGAAACTTCACCTTTGATCCTTTTATCCTTAGGTGGGAAGTGTCGAGTCAGTCCCTTGTGTGAATGTCTTATGTGGTTTTGTAATTGATGGAATTGTGGATCTTGTAGCTAGTTCTTGCCTTCATGATATGTTCAATTCTGTTAGTAGATCATGGATGTAGATTATTGTTCATTTGAGGGTATGATTTGGTAGCGTATCTCATTAGGAGCGATTTTTAGTGCAATTAAATCATGTGGTTTTAATACCCATGATAAGGATTAATTTTATGGTATTTTAATGTCTAAGGAAATATTAATAGTAAAAGGTTTTAAATAATAGTGGTAAAATTCTAACCTATGTTAGTGACTACTTAATATATACATATATATTTTAGAATGAGGATTAAGGTATGAATAAACAATATAGTTTATAATAATGTTATTCTAATGTTTAACATTAATAATAATGTACCTTATTTATGGTATTATTTTATAATACTAATAACGACAAAGAGTCTATAGCAATAAAAATAATAATATGTTTTATAATAATAATATTATGCTTGTAATAATATTTGTAATAATAATAATATATGTACACATAGGCATATGGGTGCACACATATGCATATGCATACATATATTTATATATAATTAGTACCATGTAGTTATTTATTATATTAATAAATAATTAGATCAATTAGCGGTATGGTAAATAGGATTATCCTATTACCATAGTTAAATAATTTAATAAATTGTTTTAGGATTATAATATTTATTTTAATATCCTTAAATTTAAAGACTTAGATTATAGTTTATTTATTCCTTTACGGGAATGAGTTTTCAAAACCATCTCATTAACGGATGGATAGTTGAGATGGTTGCACCGGTTGGATTACCTGTGCAACCTCCTCCTCCATCCTATTTACAGGAAAGATTTCCTGTGTAAAAGGAGTTGGGAGAAGAGGATTATTATTCTTATTGTTGTAGAAAATTTATCCTGTGAGTTTGGCATTTGGATTGTTACGGGTAGAGGCTGGAAGATTGCGAGCAAAGGGATTCAGAGGGGTGTTGGAAACATTGGAGAGGGTTTGACCTTCCTTCTTCTCCAACTGGTCTTCGCAGGACTCCAGGTTGGAATCCATCCTGAGAAGTAGATTTATCTTGTAGAATGAATGTAAAATCTAGATTTCTGGAAAAGTTTCTGTATATTGTGCTATGGTTGCAAAATATATATATATGTTTTATTTTCTATGTATTTGAAATGTGTTTGTGGAAAGTTATTTTACGAATGTTTGTATGTTCACTGTGGTGAAACCTCCCTGGAAGGGAAGAAGTGGTTTTGATCTGGTAGGGTAGTGTATTTTACTGTCACTGGATGTATTATGAACGCTTCCAGATTTTAGAACTTTTGTTGCAACCTTACTATTTCATGTCTATCTATGTGCCACCCTTTTCTTTTCCCAGATCTAGAATATCTTTGTTAGATAGGTAGGGAGGATTGATGGGCCGTTTCTGAAGGGAAACTGGGATATCTCAAATGGGTCGTGCTCATATTTGGAAACCTTAGTCCCCATAACACCCAGTTTTACCCGCAAGACAAAGTTGGCAGTCGTTCTCTACAGTTCCAGTCAGCTCAGTGTGTTAACCGAGTTAGGTCGGTAATGTGTTAATCGAGTTAGGTCGGTAATGTGTTAACTGAGTTAGGTCAGCTCAGTGTTAACCGAGTAAGGTCGGCTCAGTGTTAACTGAGTTAGGTCGGCTCAGTGTTAACTGAGTTAGGTTGATAATGTGTTAACCGAAATAGGTCGGCTCAGTGTTAACCGAGTTAGGTCGGTAATGTGTTAACCGAGTTAGGTCGGTAATGTGTCAACCGAGTTAGGTCGGTAATGTGTCAACCGAGCTAGGTCGGTAGTTTGTTAACCGAGCTAGGTCGGTAGTGTGCTAACCGAGGAAAATAGGATTCAGACTTTATACAATTATAACATTTAAGTATAAGTTTACGTACTTTAATTTCTTATAAGTTTACGTACTTTAATTTCTTATAAGTTTACGTACTTTAATTTCTTATACTTTAAGTTATACTTGTATAAAGGGATTAGGTACCCTTTGAATCCATTGGAATAGGTTTCAGGTTCCTAGGAGTTAAGTTGTAACTTCTAAATTTTAGATTTTTGATTAAATCAGACTTAGTCAATTTTTCAGGATTAGCCAGGTTTTAGGTTTAGAAAGAAATTTTGTATAAACCTGAAGATTGTTCATTCCTTGTTTAGTGGAGATTATTTTCAGTACTTTTAGATGCCTTTATTGAGATAGAATGTTTGTAAGGAGTAGTTTAGGGTTTAGAGTCAAGATATTTTAAACATTCTTAAACGTACTTAATTTCTCTAAACATATATAACTATCCTATTATTTCCAATTCCTTGTAGCAGTTGTCAAATGTGTGTACAATGTGTTTCTACTATGTGTATGATGTAATTGTGATGTATGGGTTGAGGGTAGAAAACCTAACGACACCTAGTGAGTGGCTCTCAGTGCGGGGCCGGGGCCCTAAAGTGGCTAGAACCAGGATAACCGACTGAAGAGTTATTTAACAAGTGAAAATTTAATTAAACTGATGGGAATGGGTTAAAACATTAAAAAGATTAAATGTGCCTCACCCATGCCATTAGTGCTAGTAAAGGCTATGGATGGGAGTGGGAGAAGGTACCTATGCGTAGGTACGATTGAATGGCACTTGTCTGTACGAAAGGCATTCGATCCCGCATGTGCCTACTTGGGGGCCGGGGCCCAGAGTGGCTAGTACCAGGACAACCCAAGGGGTGAGGGCTATGCGATGACACTCACTTAGGTTGTTGCTTAGAGTTTCTACCCAAGCCTTAGAACCTTTTTGGGAAAGATTTATACTTTGACTCTCTTTTCATTTGCTATTTTGGGAAAGATTACCCAACCCTAGGTTTGGCCTAGTTATTCCTTCTTTGTGGACCTTGGTGTTTATCTCCTAGCATGGGGGAGTGGGCCTTATAGGTATCCACGTGGTTGGGTGGTAAACATTTTTATCGAGGTATCTTTTGCAGATACATGCTTGAAGATTCATGCTTGCTTATGTACCAGATTTGAAGAATGAAGGCCTTGTGATTATATTTCATGATGCATAATCTTGTTACCTCTTATGAGGAGTTGAATGCAATGTAACCAATAATGTATTTCAAAATGATGTAATTGGAATGGGTAGACTTAGGAAGAAGGGAAAAGGGAAATGTGAACTTTATGTTTAAGATGTATGTTGGAAAAAAAAAGGGATTTTTGTAACATTCCAAATTATGTAACATGCTTTCATTATTGTTGTTTAAGTGAAGCTATTGAAAAACCAAATTTAGTATATTTTAATGTATCAAATGAGTTGGATAAATTTTATAAGTTACCTTGTTCATAAAGGATATTTAGGAATATAGCTGATTTTTAAATGGAAAGTTGAAATGAAAATATTTTGTATTTCTTAAAGTTATGATGCAGTTTGCTTTGAGAAATAAATCTTGTTGTTAGTTTACTTAATGGATTTGAATGAATCCTGCATTTAAAACCAAAAGGGAACCTTGGAAGGAATCTAAGTTTAAGTTTTGATTACATAATTCTTTTTAAAGTTCAAAATTTTTTTATAAATTTTTACTTAGGTTTTATTTTGTTAAGATAATCTTTGTTCTCTTCCCTGGTTCCCTTGCGGGGCATGACAGACTCTTCTTTGTGACTCTTACGTGCTTTTCCTCCATTCTGTTATAGTTGTACTTCCTTTCGGGAATGATGACATTTTATCTGACATAATATTTCATATGTTATCTTATGATCATACTGACCCGAGAGTTATTAGATCCCTCCATGCTCTTTCTTTTTATTATGTTCTTATTTCCCTTGATATGTCTTCTCTTGGGGTCATTTATTAGTGAAAATATCTCTAGTGGTTGCATGTATGCTCCATTAAATCCATTACTCCCATTGAGGCACTTATAAATTCTTTAACGTGGGGGCATACACTCTGCTCACATTTCGCACACACACACTATGACATCTTTACTTCTTTGAATCCCTTTGTGGATTTATGACTTCTCTTGGGGGAATTTCACATTGAAAAAATCTCTAGTGGTTGCATGTACGCTCCATTAAATCCATTACTCCCATTGAGGAACTTACAAATTCTTTAATGTAGGGGCATGCACTCTGCTCACATTTTTCACACATGTACTATGACATCTTTACTTATTTGAATCCCTTTATGGATTACTACAAAATCATAAAGGCATGATTCTCTTTTGGATCTCTTCTTGGATCACTAACAATATAGAAGGCTTGATCCCTATAGTTGCATTCTTTCGATCCCTTAAGGATACACACATCCTTATGTAATCACCCTAAATTGGGCTACTCTAACAGAAGGCCCTATTTTCCCTAATTAAGAACAAATTCATAATTATTTTAATTTGATCACCTGATTATTAACATTATTCATTAAAATCAATCAAATCCCTTAATCAAGCATTTAATCATCATCAATAGATAAAAAATTCTATTAATTACCTCTAGCCTAATTAATTAAATCAATACCACTTAAATACATGGCTAAGATAATTAATTAAAAATAATTAATAAAAAAGGCCTAAAATACATGTCACCTCTCAAGGGACAATAAGGACAAATGTAGCCAATTAGAAGCTAAACACAAGGATCAATTCAAATGGATCAAAGCAGGATGAACCTCAATCACTCCTCTCAAATTGAATCTCAATCGTCAAATTCACCAATGTTTCTATAAAAGAGAATTTTCAAAACTCACAAATAATATAGTTAATTGCATTCATACTTACATTTTGTCATTTTGAATTCATAGCTTAAAATACATTTCAATTCATAGCTTAAATATCTTAAATTTGGTAATAAATTAATGGATTGCTTTATTTAGTTTTGTTTCTCAATTTCTTAGTTAATTTGTATTGAATCTCTCATTCTAGTAGTTTAATGTCAATGTTTAGGGTCTAAATCTGAGATTAGGATAGATTTTAAGAATACTCTTGCTAGTTAGAGATCAATAGGATGATTTTGCTTAGTTTACTTCCTTCAATTTGGTTTTTAACCTAACAATATAATTTCTTATTGAAGTGTTTTCTTATAGGATAACGGTTACCACAATTAACACACATTTCTCACACTCAGTACAGGGTCGAGCCCCAAATTTCTAAAATTTTGAGCAAGTTTTGATACTATTTTTGCAAATGCAAGGTTGCCTTTAGGATACAAGATCACATGTAGGAAACATAGTCACATCTGTATGGTGAAAATGTGACCACACTTCTATGAATCCTTACATGCAAGAAAACTCAATAATGAGCCCTCACAAATCGATCCATATCTCTCTATGCATGGAGTTGCAAGATTTGTAAAATTGCTCTCAGCTAGAGCTATAAACTCATTACCTTGCTAGTCAACCATACAATGAGAGATTCACAATGAAAACAAGGGCAAGAATGCCAATATCTCTAATGAAATCAATATGAATGCAATGCAATGCAAAATTAATCTAAGATGAGCATGCAAGTATGAAAATTAGGTTATGAAAATGGAAATGAAAGAGTTACAAACCCTCTAATTAGACTATGTGAGATTAATATAAAACATGAAAGGAAATGATACCATGATTATTCAACTATGATGCAAGCTAGGATGTGATGTAGATGCAAGATGAATGTCAATGATGCTCCAAATCTTCAAAACTTGATGCAAGAATGTCTCCAAAAGCTTCAAGATGACTTAGAAAACCTATAGCATAACAATAACATAAAAACTTAAGATATGAAAATGAAGAAGAGAGCTCTTCTTTTATAGGAAGTGAAAAGGAATGGACCATTGTGATTAAGAGGCAAAAGACTTAATCAACAGTGGAGAAAAAAAAGAAGCTTGATCCTTGTGCACAAATATCCTCCAATAAGAAAATTAGAAGCATTTACTTTATGTTGAGCATTTACTTTATGTCCATGTGAGACAAAAAGTACTTTTCTTTTATTTTTTCTTTTATTTTTCTTTATAAATAAGAATTAAATGCTTTATTTGTGCAACATAGGATAAGAAAAAAAGTGGAGATTTTTTATTTAAATAAAAGGGGAGGAAATTCCTTTTAATTAAATAAAGGCTTAGGATAAAGTGATTTTATTATTTAATTAAAAGAGATTTTTAATTTATTAAAAGAGAGGATGTTCTCTTAATTAAATAAGATTTTTATTTTTTATTTCTCTTTTAAATTAAATAAGGCTCAAACCTTAGGAAATATTGAATTGATTATGATTTGATCAAGGAAATTGATATAATTGATATTGTTGATATTTGAAAATATTGATTCAGGGATTTGACAAATTGCTAAATGGGGGCCCAAAGTCTAGGCGACCATTTTAGGGTGCATACATTTGCCCCTCTTTGACTAATGTGTGATCATTTCGGGAACACATGCAGTCAAAGAAGAATTGAAATGTGAGATCAATTTGGGATCACAAAACAATCCAGATGTGTGTTCATTTTGGGAACACATCAGGACAAAAATAAGAAAAAGCTAAAAGACAAGACCAACACCATCGTTGCTAGGTGCAAATCAAGTCTTAGACAACTATCACTGTCGCTACTAGGCAATAATCAAGTTTAAAAAATAGGAGATAAAAATTGAAAGACAAAATCACCACCATCGCTGCTAGGTGATAATCAAGTCTAAAAATAAGAATCTCAAGCTGAGCTGAATGATAAAGCTGAATCAAAGATTAAAGCTGATAGGTACTGCCCCCTCAGAATCGAAATCGAAATCAGATAGAGGAGAACAACAAATTGATAAACCTGATCAAGTCACAATAAATCATAATTGAAGGATGGAGCATGATAGGATAACCATCAAACAGTGAAGATATGCCCCAAGTTGATGAGGTTTGACTGAAAAAGATATAGGATAAAGATTAAGTCAAACCTTAGAGAGAGAGAGAGTGAAGGGGTGAATGAAAGACTAGAAGTTTGGAAGACATGGAAATGAAGAAATTCCATCAAAGATCAAAGAATTATGCCTCAAAAGGTCAGTCAACTATATAGAAGAATGAGAAAACTTAGAAACACGACTCAAATTTTGATTTCAAGTCTGAAAATGGATAGAAAATGATGTGATATGAAAGACCAAAAATGAAAGATATGATGAAGAAGAATCAGAAAATGAGCACAGTTGACCAACTAGTCCGTAGATGATAAAAAGGAGAGCTCTCTCCATATGCAAGATGCAAAAACTAAATTATGATGAACCTAAGAATGCAAGCTACTATGAAAGTGGTTGACTTGCAAGGTCACAATGCCTATAGACATCTAATTATCATCATCAAACATTATTGGTAGTGTCGTAAGATCATACAATGCACACTAGCATAACTATGTGGATATGAATATGATCTTTATCAGATAGAAATGTGGAAATCTCACCTAGGCATCAAAGACATGGAGGTCAAGATGACTAATACAGTGAGATTACCTAAGTTTGATATGGTGAGATTATACTTGTATCAAGACACATGAAAGTCAGGATAACTAGAAGCATGCACTCGCAAAATAGTCAAGGATAATACCTTGTCAATCCATAGTGTCAAGTAAGACTTTCATAAATGCTCATGATTGGTAGGACCAACAAAATATACCCACAAGCAGATAAAGAAATAAAACATGTTCTCATTCCCTCAGTCTTCTAGCTATGTATCATCGAAAACTTCTCAGGGAGAGACCACTCATCAAAGAAATCCTCATAGACAGCACACAAAGAAAAATAAAGTCAACATATCTCAAGCGAATTGATTGTATAAGTGCGTGTGTGTTGGTCATAGAGTTAGACTCTAGTTATCACATCTGTAAATGAGAAATATCGCATCATACTAGACTGTAGGGTAAGACATTTGATAAGTGTTAAGAAACACTCAACGCAAGGGTAGTGTTGAAAAACACCGTTTGGGGTGGTGTTGAAAAACACCTGTTGTGAAATGCCCCAAGAGACAAACGTACCTAAAGGACCAATGTGAACAGTTATGCCCCCTAGACAAAGATAAAGACCAATTCTAGACCAAGTCAAATAAGGTCAAGGCATGATGGAAAGTGGCTAAGTGTCGAGGATGCATGCTAACAAATAAGGGTGCAAAGGCCTCAAGTAGCGCATGTTTCCAGGTTTTCACCACTTGGATTTATTGCAATTTTTTCTTTTTTCTTTTTCTTTTTTTTTTTGCTACCAAGGCACCTGTTTCCAGGTTTTCACCAAGGCACTTTTTCTTTTTTTTTTGAATTTTTGAATTTTTTTGATTTTTTTGTATTTTTTCAGGACTTTATATGCTTTTTAGGATTTTTTCAACATCATATATCAATTTTTTTGGTATTTTTTCAGGATCAATAAAATATATACAAAAGATGCCCCCAGATAGAAATGGGCATCAAGGATAGAACTTTAGGTGCAAAATGTTGATGGGCTCAGGGAGCTGTTCTCCATCTTCATTTGACAATAAATATGCACCTGTACCAAAAGCTACTATAATAATGTATGGTCCAAGCCAATTAGGTTTGAACTTGCCCTTTTGTTTTTTGTTCTGTTGATTCTTAGGGTTCTCTCTCAAAATAAGATCACCTATCTGAAATTCCCTAGGGTGAACCTTCTTGTTGAATGCTTTGGACATACACTTCTGATATACTCTCATGTGATCAAAGGAAGCCTTACGCTTCTCATCTAGAAGTTCTAGTTCTTGTAACCTCATGGCACGGTAATCCTCATCTATAATCAAACCTTTGAGAGAGATTCTAAGTGAAGGTATCTCTACTTCTAAAGGCAACACTACTTCAGTGCCATAGGTAAGAGCAAAAGGAGTAGCTCCTGTAGGTGTACGAATGCTAGTTTTATAGGCCCATAGTGCCAGATTGATTTGTAAGTGCCAATCCCTACCATTCTTGTGTATTGTTCTATAAAGGATTTTAAGAATGGTTTTATTAGAGGCTTCTACCTGTCCATTTCCTTGTGGAAAATAGATGGAGGACCAATGTTGCTTACTTTTAAACTTCTTGCATAAATGCTTTAGGTCCTTGTTCTTGAATTGACCTCCATTATCAATAATAATCTCAGAAGGCACTCCAAATTGACAAATAATATGATTCAAAATAAATAGGGAAACTATTTTGCCTGAGGCAACAGAAAGAGGGACTGCCTCTACCCATTTCATGAAATAATCAGTAGCTTTGATGATAAACTTATGTCCACCTGATGAGTTGGGGTGAATTTTTCCAACAAGCTCAAAGGCCCAGCGCTGAAATGGCCAATGAGAAATAGAAGGAATTATCTCCCTCCCTGGAGCGTGAATCAAGTTTCCATGTTTTTGACATTTCTCACAAGATTTAGAGAAAGCTACTGCATCAGTTTGCATTGTGGGCCAGTAATACCCCACCCTAAGCAACCTTCGGGCCATGGCAAGACCATTAGAGTGTCCACCACAAATGCCCTCATGAATGTCAACTAATGCTTGGTCAGATTCCTCCTTTTCCAAGCACCTAAGAAGTGTCCCATCTAAACCCCTCCTATATAAATCAACAGAGATAAGGGTGTGGCGAGAGGCATTACAGATGAGGTTTCAGCATTCAGAATGGTTGAAAGTGTCAGGGATGATGCCATCATGTAGATATGAATAGATAGCACCATAGTGGGAAGACTCATGTGTGACAAGGGTACAAATGACATTGCTTTCAGATGAGTCAAATATGGGGTGGTGTAGCTCTTCCACCAAGAATTCAAATCTGGATTCATGTTGTTCCAACTATAGGAGTGAAGCTAATGTAGCCATAGCATCTGTAACTTTGTTTTCTACTCTAGGGATCTGTTGAAATGTCACAAAGGTAAAGTAACGTCTCAATGAATCAACCATCTTTTTGTAAGGTATCAATTTATCATCTTTGGTTTGATACTTTTTATTGACTCTATTATGTTCCACTCTATAGCTAATTTCAATCCATTGGTTAATGCTTCATATTCTGCAATATTGTTTGTACATGGGAATAAAAGTTTGTAGGATTTTGGTATATTATACCCATGAGGAGAAACAAATAATACTCCCACACCTGATCCATTTTGCATGTTGGAACCATCAAAGAACATCTTCCAAGTGCGAGTGGTCATGTATAGAATGTGTTCATCTGGGAACTCTACTTGAATAGGCACACTATCCTTAACTGGAAAATCAGCTAACTGATCAGCAATAGCTTGCCCTTTTATGGCCTTTCTCTCAATGTACTCTATATCAAACTCAGATAAAACCATCATCCACTTAGCAAGTCTACCCGTGAGGGCAACCTTACTAAGCAAGTACTTAAGGGGATCAATTTTTGCAACCAAATGTATAGTATGAGAAAGCATATAGTGTCGCAACTTTTGGGAAGCAAACACTACTGCAAGACAAGACTTCTCAATGTTATTATAATTGATCTCATAAGATACTAGAGTACGACTAATGTAGTATATGGCCCTTTCTTTCCCAGTGTCATCTAATTGAGCCAACAATGCCCCCAAGGAAGACTCTGTTGCTGAAATGTACAAAATCAATGGTTTCCCTGGAATAGGAGGCATCAAAATTGGAGGATTAGCCAAATACTATTTTATTTGATCAAGGCTCTTTTGGAAATCCTCATTCCACACACATGTGACTCCCTTATGCAATGTTTTATTGAAAGGTTGTGCTCCATATGCAAGTTGTGAAATAAACCTTCGTATAGATTGGAGTCATCCTTGAAGACTTCTCATCTGACTTATGTTCTTTGGAGGTGGCATATCTAAGATAGCTTGGACCTTTTTAGGATCAACCTCTATTCCTTTTGCTGAAATTATGAATCCTAGAAGTTTACCCGAGGTAACTCCAAATGCACACTTCTTTGGATTCAATCTAAGGTGAAACTATTCCATGCGATCTAGAATCACTTCCAAATCATCGAGGTGTGTATCCTGTTTCCTAGATTTAGCCAAGGTATCATCCACATAATCTTCCATGTTCTTATGCATCATATCATGAAAAATTGTGGTCATAGCTCGTTGGTATGTTGCTCCTGCATTCTTTAGGCCAAATGGCATGACGTTCCAACAATAGGTTCCCCATGCACATGTGAAAGTTGTTTTCTCTTGATCTTCAGGAGCTATTTTTATCTGGTTATATCCAAAAAATCCATCCATTAAGGAGTATATCTCATAACCCACCGTCATATCCACTATCATGTCTATGTTTGGGAGTGGAAATTCATCCTTTGGTCAAGCTTTGTTGAGGTCTCTGAAGTCTGTGCAAATGTGAATGGACACATCATGTTTTGAAATTGGAACAATATTGGAGATCCACTCAGCATAGTCAATAGCTTGAATGAATCTTGCACGTAAGAACTTTTCTAATTCAGCTTTAACAAGAAGAGCTATGTGAGGGTGCATTTTCCTTAACCTTTGTTTGATCAGTTTTATTCCTGGAGCTATAGATAGATGATGCATAATAAGATCAGTGTCAAGCCCTGACATATCAGAATATGTCCAAGAAAAGTTGATTTTCTTCTTTTGCAAAACCTTTGTATATGCCTCTTTTTCTTCAACTGATAGAGACTGAGCTAGGTGCACTATTCGGGGAGCCTCTTCTGTATTCAAATTCACTGGTTGTGTGGGCTCAATGAGAATTGATGACCTGTCTTGGAAGTAACTTGGCAAGTTATTAAGTACCCCATCCTTAGGCACCTCAAAGAGGTTTTCATCCTAAGATACGTCATTTATTTTTACTATTTTGGGTTCTAATACCGCCACAAAGTGGTTTTCACCATCAGACTTGTTTTTCTTTTTTTCTTTTTCTTTTATTTTTAGACTGAGGTACTTAATATCAGGCTCCATCATACTTGTTGTTGGTTCACTAGTGGAAGAGACTACAGGTTCAAGAGCATTTAGATAACAGGCAATTTCATAGTCATTCTGAAAGTTTAAGAGCTGAGGCTCTTGGTAACATTCAGACCAATCAATTAGGTGGAAATGAAAAAAGGGGTAGGTCAATGACTGGTTCAACATTGTGTATGTGGAAGGTGTTATCTCTGGTGACCATACAATTGGGATTCATCAAGTCTCCTTCTAAGATACCCGAATTAGGTTTTGTCCTACCAAGCAAAGCATCGTCCACTAAGGCAATTTGAGGAGTCCAATCCTCTAGTCCTACACTAGGCTCGTTGGTCAAATCAGGTTGAGTACTATAAGTATGGACAACATCCATGTCCAAATCAACTATTGCATCTGAAAGTGAGTCCCATTTGAACTCATGTGAGTCTATCTCTGAATCATTATTTGGGCCTCATGATGTAGAAGCCTCAAGGTTAGGAAAGGTTTCCTTTTCTCTAGCACTAGCATTGTTACTATCTGTCGCAGCTAGGATAGCAACACTTTCCATGGTCAATCTAGCATTCATATAGTCACTATCCATCATAGCTGGGATAGTAGGACTATCAATTATGAAATCTTTTGAATCTCCCCAAAGGAGATTTGTTGAAGGCACCCAATCATCAGACATGTCTTGCTGATTAGAGAGATTAGGTGTGTAGTCTGAGTCACTATCACTATTCATCGCAGCTAGGATAGGGACACCTTTCTTCTTATTATTTTCAAAACCTAAGCCAATTTTTGACTTATTCCTTCGTCCAAAAAGGGCATGGTTAAGAGGTTCAGCTTTGGCATCTAACTGATGACTAAGGGGACCATGTCCTGGATAACCCATATTCTTGACCAATGCATACCCTCTCCCATAAGCTTGAGGGGAAGGTGCAAAATCCTCATTATGTCATTATTTCTCCTCTTGATAAATCCAATCACTAACCGCAACCTCTTCTTTTTCCTCTTGAATTGGAACTGAGGATTCTACAAACTTGTCGAACAATGTCATGGCTGAAGATGAGGGTTTCATATCTTGAGAAGGTTTTCCATAAGACCTAGGGGAAATTGGCAATTTTGTGAATGAATCAATTTTGTAATCCCCCATGCCAAGATCCATGGCTTTGAATTTGTCTTTGCATTGTTCAAATGTAGTATCAAAAGTGTTAGCCTCCCTATTCAAAGGAATGTGAGACCCTGCTAAAATTGTGTTGACTAACAATGTGCTATCCCCGGGTATGCAAACTTCTACTCCATTGTAAGGGAACTTCACACACTGATGATAAGTAGATGGGACTTCTTGCATCTCATGTATCCAAGGTCTAGCCAACAAAATATTGTAAGCCAAAGGACTGGCATCAACAATCTGAAACAAAATATCTTTCTCTACAGGACCAATTTGGATAGGAAGAATAGCCAATCCTTTAGAACTACGTTCTACTTCATCATAAGCCTTGATAGTTATCTTCTTCCTTGTGTCAATGACTTCTTCTAAATAACCCAAGGCCTTCAATAAGCTCAAAGAACAAATATTAAGCCCAGCAGCCCCATCTATCAACACACGCCTGACACGGGTCTTGTGGATCATAACCTCTATATGAAGGGCCAAATTGTGTGGGTGGCTTAATGACTTGTCATCTTCTTCTAAGAATGTAAGGTAGTGATGGCTCGCTAAGTGGTTGACCATATTCTAGAATTGATCTACATCTATATCATTAGGGACATTAGCCGCTCGCAAGGCATCCTCAAGGACACGCTTATGCTTAGGGGACAATTCCAAAAGTTCAAAGATTGAAATCTATGTTGGTGTACGTTGTAATTGGTCAACAAGATTATAATTCAACTTAGGACCAACAACAGATTTAGGAAGAACACCTTTTGACACTGGCTACTTAGACTTACTAGAGTTAGGACCTCTAATAACAATGGGAGCTTGAGACTAACTCCTAGTGACTGCATTGAGGGGTTGAGACATCCTTCATGAGTGAGCACCTCTTAGTACCACAACAGGTCCTTCATCAGGCATAGGAGTTGAATCCACATCATATCCATAAGGGTCTTTCCTTCTCATCATGTTGACATTATCATCAACAACTTCAAGCATATTAATAACATTTTCAGCATTTATGTAAGTGTAGTTGATAGCAGCCTTGCCATTCTTGTTGTTAGAATTCTCTCCTTTCTCATATTTGGGCAAGGGTTCTTTAAAAGCTTTGTGATCCACATTAGTGGTTAAACCATCAACTTGTAATCTTCCACTTTCAATAAGATCTTGGACAAGATGCTTAAGTTTAAAATAATTTTCTATATCATGTCCAATTCCATTGTGAAAGATATAGAAAGCCTTCTCATCCCACCAATGAGGTTTAGGATCCGGTATGTGGAACTTTGTAGGATCCTGAGGTTGTGCCAAATTATGAGCAATTAACATCTTAAAAATTTCTACATAGGAGTCTCCAAGTTTAGTAAATTGTCTCTTTTCTATTTTAGGTCTCCCTTGATACTTGGGTTTATTTTCTTGTTGTGCTGAAGATGTTTGCAGCTTCATGGCTTGGACTGCATTAGAGAGATTAAGAACTCCTTCATTCTTAGGTTGTGATGAGTCAACAACTCCAACATTGACCACTTGCTTATTCTTATTCCAATAGGAGTTCTTTTTGTCCTTATTACCATTATTATTGTTGTTTTGGCCATTGTTGTTATTAGTTGTTTTGGCCAAAATTCCTTGTTCTTTTAGGGCATCCTCTATGCGACACACCACTTCTACCATGGTATCAAAAGAATTAAATGGGATCATCCTTACTTCATACCTTAATTCTAGTACCAAGTTGCTCACAATGATGTCTATTCTTTCCTCCTTAGGAATTGTCCTAGGATACTTCGAGCACAACCGTCTCCATCTTTGCAAGAAGGTGACAAAAGGTTCTCCTTGATTTTGTTTGAGTTTGCACAAATCAAGCATGGTGACTGACCTTGATAAGTTGTAAGCAAAATGTTGAACAAATCTTTCCACAAGCTCTCTAAATGTCTTAACTGGAGGAGTAAGGTTAGTAAACCACTCCATGGCTTGACCCTTGAGACTCCTTGAGAATAATCTCATCAAGTAGGAGTCTTCATGGTGAAAAGAAAAGCTCATTATGAAGAACTTTCTAACATAGTCATGTGAGGGTCACCAATGCCATCATATTTGTCATAGGTTGGAAACTCAACTTTCTTAGGAAACTCAACCAACACCACACTCTTGTCAATAGGATTGGGACAAATAGAATCCAAGTTGAAAGTACTCTTAGGAGCCCTCATGTTGTCCACATCTCTTTGCAATTGCTTGATCACTTCATTTGTGGATGGGTCTTTCTTCTTTACCTTTCTATCCACATCAAAATCAAAGGGAACTCTTGCACCCTTATTAATTAGACTTTCTAAGAATTGATCTTTATTCTGTTCCACATACCTTTCAACGTAGGCTTGAAATGAAGGTTCTTATTGATAGCCATGAAGACTATATGATTGAAGTTGGCATAACTTCCTCCATGTTTTGAGCCATGATGTGCTCATTGGGATGGTTGCTTTGAAAGTCTAGGAGGTGACTGTCTCCTATGGTGATCATATCTTGAAGTCCTTCTACCTCTAGGACTTGGGGATCTCTAGGGAATCCTTGACCTTCTTCTAGGACTTGGTGAGGGAGTAGATGGGGGTGAGTGGGTCCCACTATTAGTACCCCTCCCATTGAATCGATTTTGGAGTTGTTGTGCATAGAGTCTATCTTCTTCTTCTTGAGTGACTCTTTTCCTTATGTCCAATAATGTACATTCCTCTTCCTCTAGTTGTCTAAATTTCTCTTTTTTAGTAGCTTGTTCATCTAAATAGGCTTGCTTCTCCCTTTCAATGCTCTTCAATCTGGTATTTCATATCGAGAGGTATCTCTAAGTGGAGAAGGTTGCCTTGACTGTCTGATTGCATTGGCTACATTGATGTGGTGGTCACTAGACTCGTTGCTTTGGTCTTCGTGTTGTGACCCTGAATCTAAGCGAGTTTGTTGGTGATGTCTCTCAGCTCATTGGTGAGCATCAAGATACCTTGTGTTGATCGGGGGTGATCCAGGTGGACTAGCATATGCAGACCCAGCAAACATCATGTTACCCCTATGTCATTGAAATATGTCATCAAGAGTCTAGTTCATTGCTTCTCTTTGTTGTCGAGTGAAGGTGTAACTCATGTCCATACTTGATGAAATGGGTGCTAAAGAGGTACTCACTTCACTAGGATTACCTTTTAGATTAGAACAAATCTCAGATTCACTCTTAGGAGATTGATCAAAAAGGGGTCATTTTCCCTTATGCTGTTGACAAGTCTTAACTAGTGGTAACTGACTAAAGACAACAGGGGGTCACTTCCCTTGATTGACTTGGTACCTTGTTGTAACTGACATGAAAGAAAAAGATTCTTAATGATAGGGTGACCTCACGAAGTGTCAACACCAAGCTAGGATAATCAAAGTTCTCTATTGTCCAAAATGAAATGAAAAGATAGAAATAAAGGAGCTTTACCAACACTATCAAAGAGGTGCTAAAATCAAAGGATGAATATCCTTGCACTTTTGAATCAAGAGGTTGGACTAGGCCAAAATATAATTGAAATTAATTAAATGAAAGTGATTTGAACAATAAGAGCACTAAAATTCTCCAAGAATGTAGCTAATAATTCTAGAGATAAGCTTTCTCACCAAGAATAACCTTCTAACCTGACAACTATTTCCAAAGTGGCCTTGTGAACCAATTGATGCTATTCCTAGAGGGAAAAAACCAGAGATTTAAAGTCAAAACAAGTCTCTAATGATAGGATAGAAAATTGAGCAAGCTATAAAAAGTTGGGTGTTTCAACTCAATAATTTAGTTGTTTTGTGGTTTAATCAGACACATTAACATATTTCTAGCATTTGATCAAGCATATAAGATAGCAATCAAGGAGTTCAAGCAAGCAATTGTCTTCAAACAATAAGCAAGGGGCAAAGCAACCTTGCACATGAACAAGTATAGTGACTTAGTATTTCTACTCCTTAAAGGTTCTACTTGTGTATGTTCTTGACAATGTTTTAGCAGGGACTTAGAACACAACAACGCCTTATCAAGCTATCTACAAAGATATACATGGCTTTCTAAAAGGATTCCTTGATATACGCAAGGTACGTGAGGCCCAAATCCATAGATGAGAAGAATCCAAAATCACACAGCCAGGGGGAGACGGTAACCCGAATCTCCTCCTTCACTTCTCAAAGGTATAAAGTTCTTTGAGGCTTAGCCAAGAGTGATATCAAACTCAATTCCCAAGAGAGGTGTCTTTGGATTCACCTCCCGATATTTATACTCCGCCAGAACATAGGAGTTAAGGTCGTCCCTTGAGGTGGTGTGTCCCCAAGCAGGCCTTCTAGAAATAAAAACTAAGTAATTCACTATCAAAAGTATTTAGAGCACTAAAGGTGGAAGACTTAACTCTTCAAGTAAATGCGAAGTGAGTCCAAAAGTGGGACACTTAACCCTTCAAGTGAATGTGAAGCGAGCCCAAAAGTGGAACATTTAACCCTTTAAGATAATGTGAAGCGAGTCCAAAAGTGGAACATTTAACCCTTCAAGAGAATGTGAAGTGAATCCAAAAGTGAAACATTTAACCCTTTAAGATAATGTGAAGCGAGTCCAAAAAGTGGAACACTTAACCCTTCACACCAACTCAAAGTGAGTCCAAAAGTGGAATATTTAACTCTTCACACCAACTCAAAGTGAGTCCAAAAGTGGAACATTTAACTCTTCACACCAACTCAAAGTGAGTCCAAAAGTGGAACATTTAACTCTTCACACCAACTCAAAGTGAGCCCAAAAGTAGAACATTTAACTCCTCACATCAACTCAAAGTGAGTCCACACCTTAGAAAACAAGTGAGTTCCAAAAAGCACAAAAGGGTGTCCTAGTGGAGCAATTAACGCTTCTTTCTTGTAGACCCCTCCCCTTTAATGTGGCACTGATCTTGCAACCACGGGGTGGAAATGAGGGGCCTGTGGATTAGCAAGTCCAATAACCCAATATAGAAATCTAGATCAATCATAAGTAATCTAAAGTTGCTTATCAATACTACTCACAAATGACAAAGGGTTGAATCAATGGAATATTTAACTTTCCAAGCAAACATAGAGTGAGTCCACAAAGTGGTGCATTTAACTCCCTATGTAAAAAAAAAATTAATCCATGCCCTCAATCACTCAATGAGATATTTGATATTAGAACCAAGAATTACTTAAGCTTTAAACACAAGCATTCACTTACACAAACTTGTATGAAAGCAAATCTATGTTCATTTATTTCCCATTAAGAGCATCAATTGAAATGTGTTCTATGAAAGCATGTAAACACTCAAGCCAAACACATGAGAGGTTCAATTTTAATCCCAAAATCTAAATGTTGTAGAGATAGAACAAAGTACCTCAAGTCCAACGCTTTGTTTTAAGCATTTTCCATGAAAGCAAGAGCACCTTCAAATGAACAAGACAATAAAATAAGCAAACAAGATATGCAATGTATATCTAACTTATGCAAACCCTAGGGTTAGATCTGAAAATAAATTGTTAGAAGCAATGATAACCAGCAAATAATCCAAATGATAACTCATATCATGTAATGAACAATGAAAAATAAGTGCATATCCATCACAAAATTTTATTTTTTTTGCATTTGACCTAGTCAACAAGATTTGATTTTTACCACATGAATTTGGACCCTAAACCCAAAATGGAAAAAAGAGACCTCTATCAAAAAATAGAGAGCTTTTCAAAAATATAAAAATTTCAGAAAAATCTCGTTATTTGTGCCCTAGAGACCCATTTTATCAAAAGAGACCAAATAAGCTATGATATGATTTCTAAATTAAAAATATAGTGAATGGACCCCCTGTATAATTCCAAGACCTTTCCATAAATGTAAAAATTTCTAAAAAATACGTAGATTTGCACCAAAAATTGATTTTTTTATGAAAAATAAAGAAAAAATCATAAAAAATACAAATCACCTCCAAAAATTCTAAAACTTTTTTTTGGAGCTTCTCTGATATGTCACCAACTTGCAAAAAAAAATTTAGACTAGAACACCAAGCCGTTTGGGAGATATGATCAAATCTTTCAAATCTAGGGTTTTTCATCTCCAAACAAATCTGCACAAGGGTTAGCTCCAAAAATAATCAAAACCAGCATGCAAGAGATGGGTTGCCCCACGGTGGGTGCTAAAAATGTATGGTGAAAATGTGACCACACTTCTATGAATCCTTACATGCAAGAAAACTCAATAATGAGCCCTCACAAATCGATCCATAGCTCTCTATGCATGGAGTTGCAAGATTTGTAAAATTGCTCTCAGCTAGAGCTATAAACTCATGACCTTGCTAGTCAACCATACAATGAGAGATTCACAATGAAAATAAGGGCAAGAATGCTAATATCTCTAATGAAATCAATATGAATGCAATGCAATGCAAAATTAATCTAAGATGAGCATGCAAGTATGCAAATTAGGTTATAAAAATAGAAATGAAAGAGTTACAAACCCTCTAATTAGACTATGTGAGATTAATCTAAAACATGAAAAGAAATGATACCATGATTATTCAACTATGATGCAAGCTAGGATGTGATGTAGATGCAAGATGAATGTCAATGATGCTCTAAATCTTCAAAACTTGATGAAAGAATGTCTCAAAAAGCTTCAAGATGACTTAGAAAATCTGTAGCATAACAATAGCATAAAAACTTAAGATATGAAAATGAAGAAGAGAGCTCTTCTTTTATAGGAAGTGAAAAGGAATGGACCATTGTGATTAAGAGGCAAAAGACTTAATCAACAGTGGAGAAAAAAAAGAAGCTTGATCCTTGTGCACAAATATCCTCCAATAAGAAAATTAGAAGCATTTACTTTATGTTGAGCATTTACTTTATGTTCATGTGAGACAAAAAGTACTTTTCTTTTATTTTTTATTTTATTTTTCTTTATAAATAAGAATTAAATGCTTTATTTGTGCAACATAGGATAAGAAAAAAAGTGGAGATTTTTTATTTAAATAAAAGGGGAGGAAATTCCTTTTAATTAAATAAAGGCTTAGGATAAAGTGATTTTATTATTTAATTAAAAGAGATTTTTAATTTATTAAAAGAGAGCATGTTCTCTTAATTAAATAAGATTTTTATTTTTTATTTCTCTTTTAAATTAAATAAGGCTCAAACTTTAGGAAATATTGAATTGATTATGATTTGATCAAGGAAATTGATATAATTGATATTGTTGATATTTGAAAATATTGATTCAGGGATTTGACAAATTGCTAAATAGGGGCCCAAAGTCTAGGCAACCATTTTAGGGTGCATACAACATTAGGTCAAAATAGTGTCACATTCGGTCTTTCCTAGATTACATATGGTAATGATCACCTTTATTTAATTCTGGATTGCATTTAATTTCGTTGATCACATTTAGACAATATTGAATTGTATCTAGTTTAGAATCGCAATTATTTTAAAATAGGATCGCATTCAATGATTTTATTTGCAAAATTAAGTTTTATGATGACTAATGGGTGAATTTTATGGTTTTGATTGATCTTCTAGCTTGACTATTGTTTGCAGATCAATTTGACAGAGAAGAAAAACAATTAAAACTTATACTAATGAGTGGTTTTGTAGGTTTCCTTATGGATTCAACAAAACATTATTCTTTTCTTTCTTGATTTAATAGGAATTTAATTACAATCTAAGGTCAATTTTTAACCTAATTAGAAGATTATGCTCTTCTCCCTTTGGGAAAATTAGAAACTCAAACATTAGGGTGGGATTTAAGGTCAAATCATGGGTAAATTCATAATATTTGCATGATGTTTTTTATAGGATAAAATGACATGGATATGAGATTATGCTCTTCTTCCTAGTGGAAAATCATAAATCTAGACTCCTAAGTCATCGATCCTCTTTACTTTATTTCTATAATATTTAGAGGGTATGTTGATTGAGGTAAAATGCTCCCAGGAAAAATTGAAGCGAGGACAAGTAGAAGCCAACCCTTCCACCTCACTCTAATAAAGATGCTTCCTTGAGATGAAAATATTGGAAGCCTTAGTGACTTTTGTCCGTGGAATCTTGACTTGATCATTCTTTGGACATGCTTCGACCTATGTAGAGAAGAGCCACTTAAATCTCTCTTGCGAGACCACACATGTTTGAGTACTCATAGGGCTATAGGCCTCAATCTCACTTGTGATACTATTGGAAATTATTATGAATGAATTCCATCATTAAATCATTTATGCTATAATCCACCTGGATTACCCCCAAAAGGTTGGTAATGCTTATGCCTAGAAAGTAGTAATTTCCCTAAGAAACTCACCATATTGAGCCCTCCTATATGTTACTACTCGACTAATATGGTCTTCAACATCCATTGTGTGTTGTTGGATCATCATATTCTAAGGATTCTTTGAGTGTGTTACTAAGCTAGTGAACAAACATTTCAAATCTAAGGCAAGTTCATAGGTCAACTATGTGTGTTTGAGGTCTAAAACAACTCTTTTTGATGTGTTTGAATTTAAAATGAAAGATAAACATCCCTAACGGACAATCATAGAAATTCTCAAACACTCACACCCACTAGAAATCTAACAAAAAAAATCTTGATATTTGACAAATTTTACAAACTTTTCCCTCAAACCAAATATTAGTAGATCACATTTGGTATGTAGAGTCATTTTTGGTATCTTGAGTTGCATCCAGTTGTGTGTGTGAAAATTGTACCTGATCTGTAGACACAACACTCAGTAAAACATTAGAGGTTAGCTATAATCAAAATCATGCAAAATTAAAATCTAATCTAACCAAGCGATTTACTACCTTCTAATAGGTGCGAGATTAATGTTCTCAGATTGTAATTGAGATCAGTGACTTAGACGACACCTAAATGAAGGATTTGAATGCAAAAGATGGATATGAAATAAATGCAATTAAGCTATTTTTTTAGATTTTTCTATGCAATAAGAATGATAAACTAATATGCTATGAATGCTATTGAAAACTGATATGCTATGCTAATCTAGAAATGATATGAAATATGAATGCAAAAATAAGATTGATATCACAAAGATGTCGATTCGCAAGAGCTTTGATTCTTCAATTCCAATTCTCCAGCGTGATTGTGCAAAATATGAGATGATTTGTGAAGAGCTGAAGCCTTTAATTTATAGAAATCTAGGGCTTTGGAGGTGCATGGATAAAGCCATAAATCACTCAAATTAACTCATCTTGATTTTTGAGTTATCTGATCATGAAAGATAGTTAATATGCAAAAATAGCATTTTAACTCAAATTAGAGTTTAGATTAGCTTTTTTGAACTCCAAAAGGATGTTGAGTTCCAAAAAGTTAATAACTTGCATTGATTTTCCAATTTTGAGTTTAACTGGTCCTTGAATGTGCACATGGATAATTATGATTTAATAAATAAATAAAGTGATTTATTCTCAACTTAACTGATTTTTGAAATAAAATAATTAATTTATAGGTTAATCAATTATTTATCAAACTTTTATTAAAAATTATATTATTAAATAATGACAACTTGCTTTAATTAATTAAATAAGAATTTAATCAATTATTCATAGGATATTGGATTTATTGTCAAAATTAAATAATACAATTAATAATAGATAGAATTAAATTTAATTAAACAATTAAGTGGCAAATATTAAATCTAATTAATTAAATATGCAAAATATTTAATTAATCAAATTTTAGGATAAATGTGATTTATTGCCAAATAATTATAAAATTAAAGATAATTATGATGATTAGGAATATTACTAGGAATATTCCCTGATGTAGAATTTAAGATAATCAATTATGATTCGATGATGTTTAGATGTGCCTTAGATTAGGACTTTGATGTCGATTTCATTCGAATTGAAGATGTAGGAGATTAATGAACTTATAGCCCATTTTTGAGGTATTACATTTTGCCCCTCTTTGAATTACTGTGCGAAGCACAGTGGTTCAAAGAAAGTCTGTGTTTGATAGAGATATGAAACTGATGCGAAATTGATAATTGATATGAGACAGAAGTTGATTGATATTGATTTGATATGGAGATAATAGGTCCTGAATGACCAGAGATACTGTTTACTATAGCAGCAATGAACCGATGATTGTGAAAAAGTGTCAAAATGCCCGATTCTAAACCTTAGGATTGATAAGAAGTGAGTGACCGGTTCTAGACTCGATTGTCTTAGCAGAACTAGCAGGTATCACATCCAAACCCTTCAGTTGCCAAAGAACCAAGGAAAGAACACTATGATCTGATGGTTGCAAAAACTTATACAGTTTACAAGATTAGGAGAATACCATATTGATATGGATCGATGAATCTGATATGCCCCAAGTGATGATAGATTTGCCCCGAGCGATGAGGACTTTTGATGAATCAGTAACTAGACGTGATTGTTATCTTGTTTACTGAGGAAGATATGATTTCCATAAAGATATTATTTCAAATTTGATTACAGACTCTGAATGATATGTAATACCATGCCCCCTTCGGGATTAAAATTGAAATCTGACAAGAGAAGTCAGCGTTAAATGGTTTAGAAGCATGTAAATTGATAAGAGAAGTGGTTATACACGTCCGAGAATGCATTCTGCATCGTTGGAAGGTCCCAAAAGACCAAGGTTGACTAGGTTTGACCATGAGTTGACCATGGTTGACCAAGTTGAAATTTTGATAGTTTGATGTAAGATAATCAGTTAAGTTGAATACTGGATTTCTATGATGATTGAAGGTTGATTATGCAAGCAATTAATAATATGAATGATCTCAGATTTGAATTTTGATCCCGAAAAAAGATTCTACTTGCTATTTCATTGGAGGAACCTTCGTGTGAGATGCAGTTCTTGTTAGATTTGAAGATGTGATTTGAAGAATCATTTAAGCATTAAAGTTCGTTTAATCATTGTGAGATCATGCAAACATGCAAAATGCAAAGAGACATACAAAATGAAATGCAACCTAAGACCTAGGACCTAGTCACTGATCATGTGTCGATTTGTTATCATCATTGAACTTTTAGGTAACCGGATAAATCAATACAATGCCCACTAGCCATGAAACCATAGACATATGAATATCAATTTGTATGCGCAAGAATCAATACAACACCCACTGGTCAACAACCATGGATATATGAATATTGATTTGTTTTCGAAATGTTGGATTAGATATAAGCACCAAGGCACAAACGTCAGGATGACCTGAATATCATGTCCATTTTGATATAGCAATTTGTACAAGCATCAAAACATAAACGTCGTGATGACCTGAGTACACCTTGTGTTGCAAACACATCAAACAGTCAAGAGATCATTCTAAATCCAATGTGAATTACCCGTAGTGACCCTTTATCGTTCACATCCTTAGGCAAGATTGCATTCCACAGTAGGAGAAAGAACTTACTCAAAAAGACAATAGTTAGATCAAACTTCCTTGAATTGTTTGGGTATCAATGGTCGAGGTACACATGGCCATCCAATTCGAGATAAAGGCTCTTATAGTCGGACACCATTTCAATCCAGAATTTCCAAAGTTATTAGATTTCACATATGAGCAGAAAATAAAGAAAAGATTATGCCCCCAGTCATCACTCTCTAAATCCTATAAAGGACATCATCGAAGAGCTCGAAGGGACACAATATGCAAAAATCGCAATGCGAATCAGTAAGCATACAAGGAGATAAAAGCATGAAAAGCACAGATTGTTTCAATTTTCAGTTTGATTGCGTTGTTATAGATGCAAAATCCTTTCTGGAGACAAGACTGACTCAAATGAAGCTTCAAAGGACTCTGGCTAGATATGACACGTCTAAGATACATTGGAGGCCATAGGATATGACATTGATTGCCCCCAAATTTGAACATTGATAGGATACAGACGCTTGAGCTGATTGGTGTACAGACTGACTTATTGAAACTAGGATATGCAGAAACAAACCGGGAGATATGTACAAACTAAAGCAAGACTGAAAGATGGGAAAGACCAAGATTGTGTTGATAGATGGAGCATTTGGAACAAGTGGCACCCGTTTGCCGGGTTTTCACCATCTTGGTAGAGATTCTATTTTTGCTACCGAGGTGCCTGTTTCCAGGTTTTCACCAAGGCACTTTTTCTTCTTTTTCATTTTTATTTTTATTTTTGTATTTTTTTGTACTTTTGATATTTTTAATTTTTTTTGTGAATCATCAAGGTGCCTATTGCTAGGTTTTCACCAAGATGTTCATTTTTTCAGGACTTTTTTCAATTTTTAAGATTTTTTTCAGAACATTTACCAAGCACTGAATGCCTTAGGCGTAGAATTTCTTCAGATGGAGAACATTGATTGGTTCTCAGAGCTGTTCTCCTTCAGTCGTTGAGAGTTGATAGGCACCAGAGCCAAAAGTAGCAGTGATAAAAAAGGGACCTAGCCAATTGGGTTCGAACTTCCCCTTGCGTTCTCAATGTGATTGATTTTTAGGATTTTCTCTCAAGACTAGATCGCCAACCTGAAATTCTCTGTGTCTGACTTTCTTGTTGTAGCCTCTAGACATTCTTTTATGATACACTCTGAGATGATCATACGCTGCTTGCCTGAGTTCATCTAGTAATTCAAGTTCTTGTAACCTAGACACTTTGTAGTCTTCATCAGTGACAAGTTCATGCATTTTGATTCTGAGTGATGGGATTTCAACCTCAATAGGCAGTACCGCTTCAGACCCATAAACTAAAGCGAAAGGTGTAGCCCCAATAGGTGTTCTGATACTTGTTTTGTAGGCCCATTCTGATACTTGTTCTGATACTAGTTCTGATACTGGTTCTGATACTGATTCTGATACTAATTCTGATAATTGTTCTGATACTAGTTCTGATACTGATTCTGATACTGATTCTGATAATTGTTCTGATACTGGTTCTGATACTGATTCTGATACTGATTCTGATAATTGTTCTGATACTGGTTCTGATGCTTGTTCTGATAATTGTTCTGATACTGGTTCTGATACTTGTTCCGATACTTGTTCTGATAATTGTTCTGATACTTGGTATACTTGATAGCATCTTTTTCCATTTGCAAACTCCCAAGCAAGATCATATCGTGCAGTCCCAATGTCTAGCAAGGTGGAGAACAAGAGGGATTAGCAAGCTGGTGGAAGAGATGGAAGATAAGAGAATGAAGGAAAATGAAGGGAAGAAATCCTCAAGGGGAAACTCCTCAAGAATACCCAAGCTAGGGAAAAATTGTCATGTAAAGCGCATTTGGAAAAGCAATGAAAGGCTAGCATAGGATAAGCACAAAATCATAATGCAAGAGCAGGAAAGAATGCAGTCCAAAAGAGTAGACATGTCAAGAGACTTCATAGCACTGTGTTTTACTCTTTCTTTATTTTTTTATTAGATCAAGACCAAAGGGGAAAAGGATAGTGATAGGCGAAAATGAATGGAGGAAGATGGATATGAAGGCTAAAAATGGAAGGAATGAAAGCAAGATCATCGTAAGATAGCTCACAAAATAGTCAAATATTCGTGTATAGATCAACATTGTCAAGATCAAAGAGAGAAGATGGAATGGATGAAATATGTAGAAGAACTATGTAGGATGCCTGATTGCCAGGTTTTCATCATGGTACTTATCCAAGGTGCCACAAGGAAGTGGTTTTCACCATAGGATAAATTTATTTCTCTTTACTTTTTTGGAAGAAGGCAAGCTTTTTAGATAATGCTCCTTGAAAGGATAAACCATGATATGCCAAGGAATCAAAATGATATGCTCAAAGATGCTGATAGGGAAAGGGAGATGGAAGAGAAAAATGGAGGATAAGGTTTTATGTAAAGCGAGTGAGGTTGGAAGATAGGAGGAATAGGCAAATGAGAAAAAATGATAGAAGGTAGAAGGATAATGCATGGAAGGATTGTAAAAGGGTAGGTGGAAAGGAAGGCAAGCTCAACATCAACACATACCTTGAAGGGTGGCAAGAGGGTGGAGGAAATGTGAATGAGGGAATATGTGAAGGAATATGGTGAATGGATAGCAGAGGTTGTGGTTTAGGCACATGGAATGGAGGCATGCTTTTGGAAGAAGATGAAGTGGAAGTCTTTGGAAGCTTGAATGTCAACTTAACTTTTTGCTTAACACCAGACTCTTTCAAGAGAGACTTTGGAATCCATATAGCCATAGGCTTTTCATTTCTTTTTGGTAATTTGGAAAGAATATCTTTAATGATGGATTTTGGAACCCATACTTGTCTTGTAATTTTTTTCTTAGATATCTCTTTTGACTTTATGCCTCCATGTCGATTAGAGGAGACATGGTGATTTTCTTTTGATGGATTCTTGTATTGCTTCTTTTTCTTATATTGAACATTCAAGTTACTTCCAAAAGACTTGGGACTTGTGGAAGAAAAAGGAGGATATGACTGGTTTAAATGGGTGGGTGGATGAAAAGGATTCAAGGGTATGCATCTATGTTGATCTTGAAGAAAGATGGGAGATGGAGGTATGTAAGGACCCAAGATGGATGACAAATTAGGAGAGTTAGGAGGGGAAAGTGAAGGGACATAAGGACCCAAGATGGAAGGAAGGTGTGAAGATCTTTGTAGTGGTGGAAGAGGTCCAAGGATGGAAGTGGAAGATGCAAAAGGATAATCAATAAGTTCATCAGCATCTATATGACAACCAAGGATATCAGCATCTTTAGAGTGAGCATTAGAATTTTCAATAGAATCGTGGACATCTTGAATATGAGCACCTTCTTTGATAGGATTGTTCAAAGCTTGCAAAGACTTAGGAAGAGTAGAAAGTGGAAGTGAACATGGAGTGGTAGAACAAGAAGATGGAAGACTTTCATCTTGACAAGGATCTTTGGATAGCACAAGTGCATAATTTTTCTTTTGATTTTCAATAGGCTTAACATTGGAAGTAACAACACTATTTTTAACAACCTTAATGGAAGTATCATCTTTGGAAAACGCAAGTGTAGTAAGGTTATTTTGATTGCCAATAAGCTCAACAGTGTAAGTAGTAGCTTGATCTTGCTTAGGAGAAGACTTAAGACATGATGGAATGCATGAAAAAGGGTGTACAGGATCAAAAGAACCATGAAGCGGATAAGAGACATCGGGAAAAGGAGTGGATGACATGGAGGGTTCTTGATCTTGATCTTTCTTTATGTTCTTTTCTTTATCATTTTTAGAGTCCTCTTGACATGGAGCCACTTCTAAGGACAAGGAAGCATGTTGGGATTGTATGGATGATTTTGGAAGATATGGTGAAGGACCAGCTGAAGTAGGCATTATAGCATATGAAGGCTTAGGCTCTTTAGATTTATCATTATTGAAAGTCTTTGCAGCCAAGTGAAGGTTAGCTTGAGTTTCTTTAAGAGGTAGCCCTGGGGGATAACTATAGGGAACCACATGAAAAGTATTAGGGCTTGTGTCAGATGAAGGTTCTGTGAAAGATTTGAAAGTCTCGGAAGCTTTAGCAAATGTATGGGTATTGGAGGAAGTAGGGGATGGAAGGGAACCATCACAAGACAAAGGTCCAACATTAACATGATCTTGCTTGAGAGTGTAATCTTTATTTTCAGCCTGAGAGTTCTTAGAGGAGAGATCCTTATAGTATGCATGTTTATAATCAGCGTGGTAAACTTTCTCTTCTTCAAGTGAAATAGATGGATCATCTAGGTATTGTGCATAGAAATCATCAAAGTCTCTTTCATAATCAGAATCATATGGATCACCCTCACGATCTATCCAATGTGACGGCCCATTTGTAGTAAGCAGGAATGGACGATGAGGAGGACTCTTAGGAACAGAGGTGTCATAGGTATCATTACATTGTCTGTCGTCATAGTCATCATAGTCTCCAAAGCTAGATGTGTCACTCTCCATGGAAGAGGTATCATATTGCTCAAATTTTTTCCGAGGGCATGGTGACATGTACAAGTCTTTATCAAATGGAAAAGAGTATAGAGATTCCATGGAGAACTTTTTAGATTCCTTCTCTTTCTTAAGATTGTTAAGTTTAACTTGCATAGCATGTAGCTGTTTCCTCATAGCGGCGATCAAAATTTCTTCCTCATGTGTACTGATTCTTTGAGACATGTGTACGGATTCTCAATAGCTACTGCTCTGTTCTTGACACAATGATATTTTTGACAGATTCTAGAACTAGGCTGGAAACATTAGATATCTTCCAATTTGACAATTTCTAACAACTCTCTCAAATTTTTCCAAATGACACTCTGTAGACTCGTACGACACTGGGTAGTCTATGAAACGACAGTTGCTAAACTCGTACGAGAGTTGGGTAGCAATGAAACGATAGTTGACAAAACTCGTACGACTTTTGACTTCCTGAAATGACTTTTGACTCCAGAAAGAACCTTACGTCAATTTTTGCAAAATTTAAGGTCTTCAATTTTGGATTGTTTGCAAATTGTACTGTCCAAATTTTGAAGGTTATACCAGATTTGATATTTTTAATAGCCAAGTAGATAAACAAGCATGCAGAACAGCAAGCCAATGATTCCAAGCATGTCTGAAAATAATGAACAAGGGAAAAAGCAACCTTGCGCATGAACAATCAAGTGACCAAATTGTGCTAATCCCTAAGAGTACTAATTGTGTATGTTCTAAAAAGTTTTGCAATAACACACATATACCTGAGAATGAAAAATTGGCCTCTCTAAGGTTTTTAGTAATGGTTTGACTCTGCAACTTTTATGATTCAAAGGGGTGAACTCCAATCCCGGCGCACCAGGGTTTTGACACAGTCCGAGAACTTAATCTTCAAGAGCTGCTAGGGAGATCTGACAACCCAACAATGAACCATACCCATGGAGATTTCTTCCACAAGGACATTTATATAGTGGCTGTCACTACCATGGCGAAAATGGCTATTACCGCTTGAGGTTCCGTCAACGCAGTTTTCCCTGTGAAGGGATTGTCCGCTACGGTTAACCCTCTCTAAAGATGACTCACAATAGTATACCACAAGGGGACTTGGCTCCAGATTCAAGGTTTTGACACCTCTTCACTTTTAACCCAAACAAAGCAAGCAGATTAATCCGACACGCTAAGACAAAGTTTTGTTCCACCAAGGTCTGTGATATCAACTCCACGTGATCTATCAACCTCTCCGGGGAGAGAATGTATCAATCAATAAGAGAAGACACACTAACCAATTTTGATTCACCAAAGCTCGTGATATCAACCCTACGTGATCTATCAACCTCTCCGGAGAGAGAATGTGTCGATCAATAAGAGAAGATGCACTAACCAAGTTGAATGTGAAACGCACTAAGTATCCTCCCTACCTACAAGGATTCTGTCATCAAGAAAGATTTCTCTAGGAATCCAATCTCTCAAGAATCATGAATAGTGTTCATAGGGCCTAATTACTATGTGAGCACAGATATATTTCCGAAAGTAAATCTACCAAAAGTACCCAAAAAGTAGAAAGAGGAACACTTAACGCTTAAAGCGAATATGAGATGAGTCCACAAGGTGGAACACTTAACACCTCACACAAGCTGAAAACGAGTCCCCAACTTAGAAAACAAGTGAGTTCCTAAAAGCACAAAAGGGTTGCCAAGTGGAACATTTAACGCTTCTGTCCTGTTGACCCCTCCCCTTTATGGCACTGAGATTGCAACCACGGGGCGGAAATGAGGGGCCGGCAGATTAGCGAGTCCAATAACCCAAGATAGCAATCAAGATCAATCACAAGTATTCTAAGACTACTTAATGAATCCTTAAGGGATCACAACCTAGTATCAATTATGCAAGTGTGTAGAAATATATCAAAAGCATGAAAATATGCACACAAGCTTGACACATAAGAGGTTTGTTTTAGGATCCAAATCAAAATATTATTAGATGAAGGAGAATACCTTAGATCCAACGCTCTGCAATCCAAAATTTAGCACACGTCCGAAAGTATAAAACCAAGACAAATCAACAGCAAACTATAAGCATTAGAAATCAATAATCTAAAAGCACAAATATGCAAATTCTGTGATCAAATGGCAAAATTTGAAAATGAAACCAACATGCTTGGATTTGGCTTGGAAAGAGCTTTCCAATGATATATCACACTTAAACTTTCAATAGCATATGTGAAAATTTCACAAAAAATGGGTGCCAGTTTTCCAGAGTGGCACAGATTCTAAAAATGCCAAAATTTTCAAAAAAAACAAATCAAAAAATAGAAAGCTAGCATGATCAAAATAGGCATAGGCGTGATTGAAATGAGCATAGGCGTGACTGAAATGTGCCCAGGCATGATTTAAATACTCATAGGCGTGATTTAAATACTGATAGGCATGATTTAAATACTGATAGGCGTGACTGAAACTGGCAGATGCGTGACTGAAAATGGCAGATGCGTGATTGAAATTGACAGATGCGTGACTGAAACTATCAGATGCATGACTGGAACTATCAGATGCATGACTGAAATTGTCACATGCGTGAGCAGAATACTTGTAAGCGTGAACAAATTGCTCGTAGGCGTGAAGAAATTGCTTGTAGGCATGAACAGATTGCTTGTAGGCGTGATCAGATTTCTCGTAAGCGGTGTTTTTCCTGTTTGCGCAAAAATGATGAAAAAGTGATGCCAAAAATATATAAAATTAGATAAAAATGAAGAGAATGAGGCTCAAGGCCCCACGGTGGGCGCCAGAAATGTGTGTGTGAAAATTGTACCTGATCTGTAGACACAGCACTCAGTAAAACATTAGAGGTTAGCTATAATCAAAATCATGCAAAATTAAAATCTAATCTAACCAAGCAATTTACTGTCTTCTAATAGGTGCGAGATTAATGTTCTCAGATTGTAATCGAGATCAGTGACCTAGACGACACCTAAATGAAGGATTTGAATGCAAAAGATGGATATGAAATAAATGCAATTAAGCTATTTTTTTGGATTTTTCTATGCAATAAGAATGATAAACTGATATGCTATTAATGCTATTGAAAACTGATATGCTATGCTAATCTAGAAATGATATGAAATATGAATGCAAAAATAAGATTGATCTCACAAAGATGTCGATTCGCAAGAGCTTTGATTCTTCAATTCCAATTCTCCAGCGTGATTGTGCAAAATATGAGATGATTTGTGAAGAGCTGAAGCCTTTAATTTATAGAAATCCAGGGCTTTGGAGGTGCATGGATAAAGCCATAAATCACTCAAATTAACTCATCTTGATTTTTGAGTTATCTGATCATGAAAGACAGTTAATATGCAAAAACATGCAAAAATAGCATTTTAACTCAAATTAGAGTTTAGATCAGCTTTTTTGAACTCCAAAAGGATGTTGAGTTCCAAAAAGTTAATAACTTGCATTGATTTTCCAATTTTGAGTTTAACTGGTCCTTGAATGTGCACATGGATAATTATGATTTAATAAATAAATAAAGTGATTTATTCTCAACTTAGCTGATTTTTGAAATAAAATAATTAATTTATAGGTTAATCAATTATTTATCAAACTTTTATTAAAAATTATATTATTAAATAATGACAACTTGCTTTAATTAATTAAATAAGAATTTAATCAATTATTCATAGGATATTGGATTTATTGTCAAAATTAAATAATACAATTAATAATAGATAGAATTAAATTTAATTAAACAATTAAGTGGCAAATATTAAATCTAATTAATTAAATATGCAAAATATTTAATTAATCAAATTTTAGGATAAATGTGATTTATTGCCAAATAATTATAAAATTAAAGATAATTATGATGATTAGGAATATTACTAGGAATATTCCCTGATGTAGAATTTAAGATAATCAATTATGATTCGATGATGTTTAGATGTGCCTTAGATTAGGACTTTGATGTCGATTTCATTCGAATTGAAGATGTAGGAGATTAATGAACTTATAGCCCATTTTTGAGGTATTACACCAGTAAAAATAGGCCCACATTTGGTTTATCCTGAGTCGCACTTGGATTAGGGATCACATCTAGGTTTTCCTAGATTGCATTTCGTAAAATACCTTGCTAGCTCACATTTAAAGGATCACATCTAGGATAGAGAGCATTTTTGCACATGCTAAAATGTAGATTTTTTTATTTTTGAATACCCTTTTGAGTCCTCTGTCAATTTATGTCATCAGAACTAGTAAACATGTAAATCTAAGATATTTAATTCTTGAGTGTACCTTACCTACCTATTTGGTCTTTAACCCGCATTTTTTAAGTCATGTAGTCCAATCCTAATAAAATCTAATTAGTTCTCAACTCATCAAATAGGGCATTCTAACCCTCTAACTTTAGAGCTTGTTAAGCGCAAATACCTTTTCACTTGATTCCTAGCTCAAATAACACAACATTCTAACCCTCTAATGCTAGAGACTATCATGTTTTTAAAACCACACTTGCAACTTTGGATAGACACACTTGGACAAATTTCACTTTTTTTGACATATTAGGATACTTGACAATTACCTTATCATGATTTCATAGTTAACAAAAGACATAAGGCTTATAATCTAAATAAAAATCCTTTTTTAAACAAGATCCCAAGACTGTTAACTTTTGGACAAGAAAAAAAATCAAGGGTAAACCCTTTATTCAGTGCTACTCCAAGTACTACTCATAAAATGACTCCTGGTACTACCAAAATGTTGAATCTTAATGAATATAATTGGGAGGCAAGACACAACAATCAAAATGATCAGGAAGATCAAGCAAATTAGGGAGAAGTAGATAATTTCATATATCACTATGATTCTGATAGTGATGGAGATCCAATGGAATAAGATTATCAAAGATGTCAAAAGAGTAAAAGATTCCAAAAATTACTTGAAAGAAATTTGGAAGAGAAGAAAGAGAAATAATTTTTGCACCTAGCATCTCAAGGAGCCAAACTACCAAAGGACTATGACATAAATAAACTTAAACAAAGAGAATTTGTGACTCCCATATCTATATTGACATGATAGTTGATTTCTATGCAAGTTGAAATCCAAGAATTGAAGAAGGAGAAGGACAAACTAGCAAAGAAACACTCCTTGGAATATATTTTTCCTTTCCCATTTCATAAGGATGTACAAATGATACAATTTCCACAACATATTACAATTCCTAAGTATGAAAAGTACACTAGCAAATTGGATCCACAAGATCATGTAAGAGAGTTTTTCACATTGAGCATGAAATTTATGCATGAACAAATTTATCCAATGAGGTTGTTTCCAAGAATCTTGGGTGGATAATAAATTGATTGGTTTTCTAAGTTATCCATGGGTATTAAAACATTTAAAGAGATGGTCAAGAAATTTATCAAGCAATATTCATACAATATACAACACACAGTGACCATGTTAGACCTGTGTAATGTGAAATAGAAATATGGGGAATAATTCTTAACATTTTTATAATGATGGAGAAGAATCTTCACAAGATACTCAAGATATATAATTGAGAGTGAGAAGATGGACATCCTCATTAAAAATTTGGTGTCTGAAATGAATTATCCCATACAACTTTAGGGTCCACCACCAAGCTTTCACAAGATTATAGATAGTGCAATTAAGATCAAAGAAGTATTGACTAATAAAGGATAAATCACTATCTATAAGGAAAATAAAGACAAGTACTATTCTAACAAAAACAATATAGATAAGTACAAATATGGGAACAAGAATAAGAATGTGGTTAAGGATGGAGTTGTGGATACACCTAACAAAAGGTCAAAACCTAAGGTGTTTAATCTTTCCAAAAGTGTACAAGCTCATAAGAGCTCCAATATGACAACAATAAAACCAACAACTCCTAAGGATTTCAATAAACCTAACAATCAAAATGAGCCTTGGTTATCAAGACCTAAGAGTAAATTTATACCTTTGGGAGATACACTTCTGGTGGTCTTGAAATCACTTCTAGATAATAAGATCATTACAATTCCTTATTCAAACCCATGGGAACCAGAAGTGAAGTCAAAATGGTGGAATGATAATGAATATTGTGATTTTCATCACAATAAAGGACACAAGACCAATAGTTGCATGAAGCTAAGACATTTCATTCAAGACTTAATTGAAGAGGGTAAGGTTAAAATGAATGGACATCATAGGAGCAACGGTCATAAAGCATTCCAAACCCCACTAGCTAACTACAAGAAAGGTAAATCATTTAAAAGAAATAAAATTAATTACACATACACTGATAATGATAATGTAATTCATATGGAGGAGCCATGAAAATAATCTATCAATGTGATTACTCTTAAGGGAGTAAAATATAAAGCATAATCATCCAATGTTGTGAGGAGGAGTCAAGATAAGCTCACCCTTAAAGGAGATTCTACATCAATTCAACCTTCTACAACAAAAACTCCTACAAAATTGACATTGGCTCCATTTTTTAAGCCCATAAACATGTTTCACATGAAAGTTGTCTCTACTGTAGTCATACCCACTTAGCCTAGCTCTGCTCCATCTTCTCATCACCATGTCAGCTTCCTGGACATCTTGAAGATAACTACAATGGATCAGATGGAATCACCTCCATCTTTCAAGCACAAGTTCAAGCATGACCCTATCTCAAAATTTAAGCATCACAAGTCTTCTCTGACATAACCTCTTTCTATTTATGTTCAAGCAGTGGAGAAAGCTTCAGCTTCCCAAGTTTGTCTCTACCCCTTTTGTAGAGGTTAAGGGGGATGCCTCTTTATATGCACCTCCACATAGATCTTTGTAAGAATTGATTCTTACATTTTTTATTCATTGGAGGATATTATGGCATTGAAGATAATCTTCACACGATCCCTCTCACTCAGCATGGTGGAGCTTTTAGATAAGGACCTATTAGGTGCTTTATTTTTTTCCCTAGCTTCTAGTGAGGCATATGGAACTACCTTAGAAATTGTACCATTGCAATATCAACCTCCCTCCCCATATGATCAATATTTGGGGGATGATGATCTATTTTTGCATGACTTGTGAGGGTTGGAACTGCTTCTACATATTTAAATTAGAGTGTGAATGTATGTGTTCCCCAATGCTTGTTTGTTAATTATTGTCCCTCCTAGAGTACCCTTGTACTATGTTGGTACCTAGAAATGGGGGTTTTTCTACCATTCTCTTCTTCTATCTATTGTCTATTTCTTCTATTTTTCTTAATCTCAATTTTTGATATTTGGGGATGATGCAAAGTGTTGGAGGCATTTAGCCACTCCTACCATGTTGACCCAAATAAAATAAAAAAATTGTCTTCATGTGTCATTCTTTAGATCCAAGACTAGGTTGGTAGTAATGAAATATCCCCTAAGAATAGATTTATGTCTATGCTTCTGGGTTTAGATGCCAATCTTTTGGGTCCCCCTATCCTTGTGCAAGATGTTGTGGAAACATATGTCACCCATGCCACCTCGTTGTTTTCCTTCCTTTGAATGTTCTATGCTCTCCTCTAAGAAGCATAGTCTATCCTAAGCGGGGGGGTTATTGTATTTGTGTCTTTGATTTGATCTTTTTATCTAATGATGTCTCTAAACCATGGGTTTTTCTCACAAAAATTTTCAAAATTTGGCATCGCCTGCCTTTGAGGGGGGCAAACCACTACATCTACATCTCTATATTACCCTATCGTACACCTATCTAGCTTAGTGCTATGTGTATTAGAAATGATCTTAAGTTTCCCTATCACATGCCTATCTATCATTCTCTACGCATGTCAGATCTTATCAAAAATTTCCCTATCATAAGACATAACATAACTTTCTAAGTCACATTGGTGTACTATCAATGATCTCTTATTATGGGTTATCTTTATCATCTAGTATGCTTGTCTACAACATGTACGCTATATTTATCTCATCATCGCATCATAAATTTGTAGCTAGGAGAAACCCTATGTGATAGAATTCATGTGATTAATTCAGGTAAGATCCTATTTACTTTATCTTTTCATTTCTTATAATGATAATATGTTTTCTAAAGTGGGGGAAAAATTTAATGGCATAAATTTTACACCCCCATGTAAAATACCATTTATATATTAATCCACTTTAGCATAAGATACAAAATCCCATCACCCTCATCATCCTTGTCATCAACTTACTCATCATCAAACTCAAGATTCCCATAATAAAGCCCTACTGGTTTTTGGATAGATGCATGTCATAGATATGTTCATGAAATGAACTCTCATCCATGAATCTATAGATGTGTAGGTTGTCATTGGACTGTTACAAACCTGCCATCCTACATTGTATGCCTCAAAATGATGGCTTCTCTAGGCAAATTCTATTTGGGTCTATCAAATACCCTTCATTTTTCCTCATTTGGTCTTAATGGCTATTATACATAGCTTCTTGGTCATTCATACAATCTTCTTGCAGGTTCATTCACAACTCCATTTTTCTCCATAAACTCTCTTGGCTCTCCAAACACTTTTTAATGCAGGTTCTCCATTACCAATTTGTCAAGATTTTTATTGGGATTTGTCTTGAATGTTTGGACTCTTTATTCTCATAGGAGAGTCTCACCCATATCCTTTTTGTACCTTAGGAAGCATATTATTTATCTTATCATATTTCTATTTCATATTATCATAGTTGATCATCTTTACTTATTTATCTATCACTAAATTTATATGGCTATTCATAGAGGTGGAAACACCAAAGAAGGGTTTTGACTGAGGCAAGAATCTTTATGGCCATAACCATTTTTCCTCTTTGCTTGCGTGCAAATTTCTATCTCAAATTTTCTTAGATAGCTGAGAGGGGGGGTGAATTAGTTAAATCTAGTTATCCTATAGTCCTAAATCTCCCACATGTATATATTAAAACTTTTCAATCAAATAATTAACTACGTAAGATATCAATTATGTCTTCCTTTTCTTCTATCGATTTCCAATAAATTAACTATTGTGTTCACCGATCTATCCAGTTATGAAATGTGTAAAAAAAAAAAACAATTAATCACATCATACACACATAACACGTAGATTTTTAATGTGGAAATATTGTTAGGGGAAAAACTACCTTGGACTGGTAACCCAAAATATTTCACTCTTTTGAAGTGAGCTCGGTTAGGAGCCAACCCTGTTAAAGGCTCCAAAAACACACTATGAGGTGTGACCTGATTAGAGGATTTATCACTAACAAATCTCTCTTGACCATACATTCACTATGAGATCAACAAGAAAATAATCAACATTCATTGAATGTCATATTGAAATACAAAAGAATATTAAGTCTCACTCGGTTAAGATATTTATTTGTAATAATGGTTAAACTGATACAGTAATGATCTGATTCAAATACAACTATGATTTGTAGATTTTCAAATCTATGCTAAGCTCAAATATACCTTTGATCAATAATCAATTCAATCCTTTACATGCTCCAACTTTATTTTACTTGGTATATACTTCTTTGATTCTTGGTAGTGTCTGCAGTTCAACTCAATTCTATCTTCAACCATTTTGATCAGTGTTGTATGAAAATAATCATTTTCACGTGAATTCTTCTGTAGTATCAAAAATCCTAGGCTCAATAATGAATTGCATGTCTCCTTAATAGACATTATAAACCATTTTCTTTTCATCCATATATTTTGCCTCTTAATCTCCACCATTCATTTTTATCGCTTTAACCTTCCTCGATAGTTGTATCATTAACACATTTCATTCTCCCTTATTCGATCAATCTTGAATTTTGTCATTTGTTAGATCATCATAAACAAACATTATATTCTACCTCAAAATCATAAGCAATCTATCCAGCTCATCATTTCAGTTGACTGTTATAAACATTATTTCTTTCTTTCACTTGATCAATACCAAAATGTGTCAATGATTACTTGCTCAGTTAATACTATACTCGGTATACACTACACTAGCTCAGTGTATACAAAAATCTTCATTTACTGACCACAAAAACTTGTCTAGTTCTGATCTTCAATACATAACAAAATCATGTAATATAATCAGGTCATTAACATGATGTCATAGACCCATCAATAAGTTACCCAATGTATGTCATAGCCATACCTTTCATATCCATCTCATCTTCAAGTAGATATCTCATTCCTTTACCATTTTCCTTCTTTATATGTTTGTAACCATCATGATAATTATAGTCAAAACTAGTTGGCATCAATGAAAATACATTGATTGATTTAATTGTCTTACATATGCATTATTATCTCGATGACCATCAATCATTGTCTTTCACTTGTCCATTCTTTCCATCAAGATATTCAATAAGTTGTAGGTTATCAATCTCTCCCTTTGGAATTGATGGCAACACAATATTAAATATGTTATAGAATACTAAACATTTTTCTACAACTATATAAACAAATGTTGTCGCTTGATAATCTCTCCCTAAATTGTTTATTTAATATGTTTAATCACTACACGGCATTAACATTTCATGCACTCTCCCTGTAGATTTGATCTTCTTTATTTCTTGTTTGCTTCCTCTGCCTTTGGATAAATATGTCATTGATTATCTCTCCCTTATAATATTTCATTTATTCTCCTCTCTCTTTGACATCAATGCTAAAATAATAAACAACTCTTCAGTAGCCAAAACATTATCTCTAGTGTTCAGTTTAGATCAAGTACCTTTCATGTACTGATATGTAGTGTCAGATTGTTCTCCATCTTCTAGCTTTCAAAACCTTAGGAAACCTAAAGTGTCAGCAATATGCATCAACATCATTTGATATTCTGATAAAGTATAAGTTCATGCAACCTCCCGATCACCTTAGTGACCAACAGACAGGGTATGGACCCCTGGTATAGTCCTCAAGTATTCAAATGTATCCTTAGGTAAGGGTTTAGTAAATATATTTTTAAGTTGTTCTTTTGATTTCAAAAACTCCAATTTCACTTGCTTGTCTTGTAATGGTTCCCTCGAGTAGTGATACTTTATAGATATATTCTTTGTCTTTGCATGCATCACAAGATTCTTAGAAATATTTATAGCATTGGTGTTATCACAATATATTATCACTAGGTCAGTGATCTCCTCATTCATACCTTTCAAGAGTTTTTTTATCCATGCAATGTTTGAACAATTAGCAGTAGAAGCAACAACATATTGTGCTTTGGTAGTGGATTGAGAAATGCATCCTCGTTTCTTGTTTATCCAAGTAACTAATCTTTCTCCCAAAAAGAATGCTCCACCAGTAGTTCTCTTTCGGTCATCAATGTTTCCAGCCTAATCTTCATCTGTGTAAACTTGTAGTTCAAAATTTCCCTCTTTCTTGTACCATAAACCATAATTTTATGTATTTTTCAAATATCTTAAGATCCTTTTAATAGTAGTCATATGTTATTCTTTAGGATTAGCAAAAAATCTTGCTACAATTCCAGCTGTATGTGAAATGTATGGTCTACTGTCGACAACATACATCAATTTTAAAATCATTGATTTGTATAATTTTTTATTTACCTCAGTTAATTGATCATCCTTTGTTAATTTTCATCCTATGACCATAGGCGTACCAACCAGTTTTGAATCTTCCATACCAAAGGTCTTCAACACTTCTTTTATGTACTTTGATTGTGTAATGAAAATACCTTCACTTTGTTGTAAAATTTGCAAACCAAGAAAGAATTTAATCTCTCCAAACATTGACATTTCAAATTCTTTACTCATTTCATCATCAAATGATTTGCATAGATTATCATGTCCTCCAAATATGATATCATCAATAAAAATTTCAGCAATAAGAATCTTGTCATTAGTTTCACCTTTCAAGTATAAATTGTTGTTGTCACTTGTTCTAAAAAATCCAATACTAATAAGATAGGAATGCAGTCTTTCATACCATGCTCTCGGTGCTCGTTTCAGTCCATATAATGCTTTGTGCAACTTACATACCATTTGGATCAACAAAACCTTCAGGTTGTTAAATGTATACCTCCTCCTCAAGTATTCCATTCAAAAATGTAGATTTGACATCCATTTGATATACTTTAAATCCTTTGTAGGAAGCATATGCAAGCAATATTCTAACTCCTTCAAGTCTAGCAACTGGTGAAAAAGTATCACCATAATCAATACCTTCCTCTTGGGCATATCCTTTGCATACAAGTCTTGCCTTATTCCTAGTGACTTCACCACTTTCAGTCAACTTGTTTCTGAATATCCATTTGGTTCCAATTACATTCATATCATTCGGTCTCGGTACCAATGTCCATGATTATTTTTCATTATCTGTTCTATTTCTTCATTCATGGCTTTAAGCCATTCATCATTTTTAAGTACATCTCTAACATTTTTATGTTCAAATTCACAAACTAAACATGTGTTGTTTCTCAACTTACTTTGTGTCATCATGTCAGCTTTCTTATCTCCTATAATATGATTATGTGGATGGTGTCTCCTTACAAATTTTTTGATTAAATGCTCTCTTATTTGTTCCTCAGTCGATGTAGGATCAAGATCATTCTCGGTAACTATTCTCTAATTCTCGGTCTATATAGGGTGATGCTCAATATCATTATTCTGTTTCTCAATAATTCTAGGTTGTTTCTCAGGTAGAGTGTCTGGTTTCTCAATGTTTATGAATCTACCAAAATCTTCTGGTTTCTTTTTTCTTTCTTCATCATTTTTCTCAGCAAACCCATCAACCCTCACATTTGAACTTTCGATCATTTTTTCAGTAACGTTATTCAAATATTTGTAAGCTTTTCTTTTAATAGAATATCCTAAGAATATTCTTTCATCACCTTTCGAATCAAATTTCCCATTTCTATCATCTTTCAGAATGTAATATCTACTTCCAAATATTTTGAATAACTTACATTGGGTGTGTAACCATACCATAACTCATAAATTATTTTGTTTAAATCTTTCTTCAGGTGTACTTGGTTCAATGTGTATACAATAGTACTAATATCTTCTCTCCAATATGTTTGTGCAACATCTTTTTAAATCATTAGTGTTCTAGCACAATCAACAATATATCTATTCCTCCTTTCAGCAATTCCATTCTATTGTGGTGTCCTCAATGCATAAACTTGTCTTTTAATTCGATGCTCATTACAAAATTTAGTGAACTCATCACAAATAAACTCACTGCTTCTATCTAATCTCTAGCATTTTAACTATTTTCCACTTTCTCTTTCCACTTTAGCTTTATACCATTTAAACATCTTAAAGGCTTCATATTTTTCTTTCAAAATATAACAGTCATCATCCTAGAGTAGTCATCAACAAATAAGATAAAACATTTATCTCTGAAATACTCTGAGTTCTCATAGGACCACACAAGTGGGTATGAACTAAATCCAAAATAGAATTAGATGAATAGTTTTTTATCTTGAAACTAGATTTTGATATTTTTCCCATTTGACATCGTTTACACATGACATGGTCAGGTTTAGATAAGCTCGGTAAGCCTCTAACTTTCCTTTTCTTACTGATTTTAACCATGTTGTCAAAATTCACATGGCATAGCCTTTTGTTCCATAACCACACATCTTCAATTCTAGCCAATAAACAAGAAGTTTCAGCATTGTCAAGATAAAATAGACTACCTTTCGATTGTTCACCAGTACCGACCAGTTGTCCAGTCTCATCATATATTTTCACCTTTCTATTTTCAAATGTAACTCAGTGACCTATGTTATTCAGTTGTGCTACACTCAACAAATTATAGTTAAGTCCATTCACCCAATATGCATTCTCGCATCTGATCTTATTGTTCAACAAGATAAATCCTTTTCATTTTACTAGACAAGGTGTATCATTTCCCATTTTAACAGATCCACCATTATAATGTTCATGATATTCAAATTTATCTTCATCACTAATCATATGATGTATACAGCCACTATCAATAATCCAAGTATCATTCTTTCTAACTTTAGAAATAAGTGTTGTTTCAAGATACCTTTCTTCTTATTTTGAATCTTCTTTTAAAGATACAAATACCACCTCAATGTCTTCATCAGTGTCAGTTTCAGTGTCAGTGTCATCATCATCTTCAACAAGGTAACACACCTTCTTGCCTTTTTCTTTGTAGTCTTGATTTCTTCTTTTGTCATACTTTCGGTTGCCTCTATGTTTTCGGTTATCTCTCTTGTCAAAATTTCTTTCATCGGATCGTTCATTGTCTTTTTCATCTCCTTTCCTGTTAGGACATCTAGCTGCAATGTGGCCAATTTCTTTATAGTTAAAACATACGAAAGGTAATTTACCTTTATATCTAGCATAAGCATTTGTAGCTCAGTTCTGCATTTTGGCTTCATTTGGTTCCTTGGGGCTCTAAGGGCAAACTAGATTCACCATACCTGATTTTGTGTCACTATGGGGTATCCTGTTGGATATTTATAATGCATTGGGGATTTTTTTGGATACATTTAATATTTTTAATCACCATGTTGAGGGATTTTGGAATTACTATTGTTGTCATTCGTGTTTTGTCACTGATGTCAACATATATTTCTATAAGGAGAACATGCTGGTTATTACAGTATACAGATATTGTATGGATGTTTTAGAACATGTGAAGTCATTTGTATGTACATTAAGTTGTTGTGATCTTATATCTAAGATTGTATGACATAATATTGCATATTGGTTGAGTTACAGAAGATTTGGTGAAGATTGGTTACTGGACAGTGACAGTGGAAGCTAACAGAGTAAGTCTCAGAGTTTTGGGCATATCTTACAGACAATGAGGATTCAGTGTATGCAAGATTAAGGGATGATAGATAGGGTACTAAATAATGTTCTCTAATCTTAGCAAGGTATGGAAAGAAGGATGACTTCTTCTGTGGCACATGTTCTGGAGAAGACCTATTTGGAAGCCGACTTCAAAGTTCTAGCGTGTGTCATGGATGATGAGCATGAATTATGGATACTAGTCCTTAATTGTTGAATTTTAATTTTTGTATACTTTTTTAAGATACCATTTGTATCTTAGCAAGGATTTATGTAATTGATAGTATATTAGGAAAGCATAATTGGCCGACCTAATCATTTATTTTATAATCTGATATATATGTAAGATATTTTCTTTTGAAAAGATATGGTGTGAATGATATTGATGTAAGAGAGGAATGTGGAAGCTACAAGCTTGTTTCTCTTAGATGTAGAGCAGAGGATATTTTACATACTTCATTGGAACTAATCAAGTAAAGATGAAAATATATGGTGTGAATGATATTGATGTAAGAGAGGAATGTGTAAGCTACAAGCTTGTGTCTATTGCATGTAGAGAAGAGGATATTTTACGTACTTCATTGGAAATGATCAAGAAAAGATAGTTTCTACTAGATAGTTCACAAGGATTATGTATATTCCTTATATACACTTGTGTTACAAACAATGAGTTATGAAGGTGGACATAACCTTCTTTGGGCAATGAGCCTGGGTAGCAAGCCTACTCTATTTCTTGACTCCTAACAAGTCTGTCCTCTAACAAGGACTATGTACTATAATGTTTTAATTAGCTCATAACAGGGCTAGATCTTCTAACAAGGATACTATACTCTCAGTACATCATTAGTGGGTGTTAATTCCCACCATGGTTTTACCTTTAATAGGGTTTCCTCAACAAAAAATATTGTGTTATTTTGTTGGCATTCATTGTGTTCATTTGATTTGACATTGTTGCTATTCAAAGTTTAAAGTTTAATAATCTTTCATAAAACTGATTAACCCCCCCTCTCAGTTGTATTGGTGGACTTTTATTCTTAACAATTGGTATCAGAGCCTTAGAAAGAAAGCTTAACCACTTGAGGTGATCTTGGAGATGGAATTCTATAGGAATGGTAGTCCAAAATTTGATCCTGAAAACTTTGATAGTTGGAAGAACAAGATGTGAACTCATTTTCTATGTTTGGGCATTGACTACTGGATGATTACAAAGAATGACAAAACCATGAAGGCTAAAGAGGAATTGGATAAAGCTACTAATGAAGAAAAGAATATATTTTCATATAACATGGTTGCAAGGGAAGTACTGATCAACACACTCTCTGAAGGAGAATTTACTAAAGTTAAAGATCTGATTCAACACACAAGATTTTGACAAGATTAGAAGCATTATATGAAGGATACAAGTTTACCAAAAAAGCAAAGCTATAGAACTAGAAAACAAGGATGGAGAAGCAACAAATGAAGGATGATGAAAACATTAGGGCTTATGTACAAAGAGTTACACAGGTTGTGATTGGGATCAAAAATTATGGAGGTACCTATGAAGAGGAAGAAGTCATTGTGAACATCCTTAGATCATTGATACTAGTCTACAAGACCAAAGTTCAGGCTATAGAAGAAATCATACCTTTGACTCCAAACTTTAGCAGAGAAATGTTGATTACAAAGCTAACTCCCTTTGAATCAGTGGGAATGGGAGATTATGTACCTAAATTTGAAACAAAATTCAAGGCATCTACACACGAGAAGATAATGTCTACAATTCTGAGCACCAGTAGTGAAAACATAAAAGAAGAGCTTGGTGAATATGTTGATGAGTGGGAACATATACAAGAAGAAGAAAGGAAGCTAGATGAACTTTTTGCACTGATCTCTAGAAGAGAAAAGAGAGATAAGGCTAAATTTGAAGGAAAATTACCTTTGAAATGTTTTTCATGCAATAAGATAGGTCACTTTGCATATAGATGTCCTACAACAGTTCCTAAGCACAAACCTAAGTTTTTCAAGCCTAAGTATTCAAAAGAAAAACAATTTTACTATGCTGGTGAAGGTATTTATGATGATGATGATTGTGATTATGAGAAGATTGGATTTATTTCTATTAAAGATGAAAAACCAGTACATGAGGAAAAAGCTTTAGTATCACATGTTGATAAGAAATCTTAATGGGTTATAGACAGTGGTTTCTCACATCATATGACTGGAGATAAAAACAAGTTTGTTAAACTGATGAAATATGATGGTGGTGTTGTAAGATTTGGAGATAATGTTCCTACACCTATCATAGGAATGGGATCTATTTATTTGTATGGAAGGACTAATACTGACAATGTACTGCTTGTTGATGGACTTAAGCATAACCTGTTAAGTGTTGGACAATTGATGGATAAGGGATATTAATTAAAGTTCATTGATGGGAAATGTTTTATCAAAGGTAAGAAAGGAAACTTGATTGTAACTGGTACTAAATCTAGAGGTAATGTATTTGAGTTAGATATATCTGAAGCTTCTTGTTTTGTTACGAATATAGATGACAGTTGATTATGGCACATAATATTTTTTCATGTTAATTTTGATAATATTGTGAAGGCAAGTTTGACTAATGTAGTAAGACACCTACTGAAGATTGTGAAACCATCTAACACCATATGTAGAGAATGTGTTATGGTGAAATAGACTAGAAGCAGTTATAAAAGTAAAACATATTCAGAAAATGGAAAGTTGGATCTGGTACATATAGACCTATGTGGACCTACAAGGACAAGATCATACTATGGTGAAAGGTATTTTATACTTTTTTTTATGACTTTTCTAGAATGATGTGGATAACTTACTTGAAAGAGAAATCATAAGCATTTTATAAATTCAAGTTATTCAAAGAAAAAGTAGAGAATGAATCAGGTTTAAAAATAAAGTGTTTGAGATCAAATAGAGGTGGAGAGTTTACTTCAGATCTATTCAATTCATTTTGTGAAGAACATGGAACACAAAGACAAACATATGCTCCTAGGACTCGGCAACAAAATGGGATAGCAGAGTGAAGAAACAGAACATATTGGATGTTGCTAGGATAATATTGCTAGAAGGAAATGTATCTCATGTACATTAGAGAGAAGCTGTTGGGATAGCAGTATACACATTGAACAAAATTCAAATCAGAGAAGGTACAAGTAAGACTCCTTATGAATTATGGTTTAATCTTTCTCCTACTATAAAATATTTAAGAATATTTGGTAGTAAATTCTATATTAAAAGAGATGATGAGATAGGGAAATTTGATGCTAGAAGTGATGAAGGAATTTTCCTTGGTTATTCTACTAAGAGAAAGGCTTACAAATGTTTTAACCTGAGATTAAGGAAGATGATTAAAAGTAACAATGTGAAGATAGATGAAAATTTTCAAATACATGAGAGAATCTATGATTGTAATCAAAATATAGAGATCAAGGAGGCTACTACTACAAAATAAAAAGAACTTGTTGAGACTGAATGTGAAAATGAGACTTGTGATGATGACACAAATGAGGCTATTGAGATATCTAAGACTTTGAGGTATGTTAAGAAAGACCATCCTGAAAATCAAATTATTGGTAATGCTAATCAAGGAATGATGACTAGATCAAAGACAAGGGAAGAAATTTGTTTGATTTCTCAAGTTGACCCAAAGACTACTAATATAGCTCGTAAAGATGAATCTTGGACCAAAGCTATGAAGGAAGAGTTAGATTAGATAAAGAAAAATAAGACTTGAGAATTGGTTCCTAGACCTAAAGATAAAAATGTAATAGGAACTAAGTGGGTTTTCAGAAACAAAATGAATGAAGAAGGAATTGTTGTAAGAAACAAGGAAAGATTGGTATGTAAAGGATACTCATAGCAAAAAGGCATAGACTTTGAAGAAAAATTTTCTCTTATTTCTAGGATAGAAGAAGTAAGATTATTTTTGGCTTATGTTGCACATAAGGACTTCAAGGTATATCAAAGGGATGTGAAATCTGCATTTTTTAATGAAGATCTTGAAGAAGAAGTTTATATAGAACAACCTGATGGATTTCCTCTATCCGAAGATGAAGACATGGTATGCAAGTTGAAAAAGGTACTGTATGGACTAAAGCAAGCTCCAAGGGCTTGGTATGAAAGGTTAGACAAATACTTACTTCACCTTGGGTTCAGAAAAGGTAATGTTGATAGTAACTTGTATTTAAGAACTAGTGAAGATGGAATTATGATAATAGAAGTTTTTGTTGATGATATTATATTTGGAGGGAATGATGAAATGTGTAAGAAAATTTTTAAAGAGATGGAAAATGAATTTGAGATGTCCATGATAGGAAAAATGAAATTCTTTCTAAGACTGCAAATAAATTAGAGCAAGAATGGGATTTTTATTTCTCGGACTAAGTATCTTAAAGAAATGTTGAAAAAGTTTGGAATGGAAGACTGTAAACCAGTTGGTACACCCATGGTGACTAGTCACAAACTAACAAATAATGATGGGACAAAGAGTGTTTTTGAGACCAAGTACAGATCAATGGTTGGTGGATTACAATATCTGACTCACACCAGACTGGATATTTTTAATGCTATTGGAATTGTGGCTAGATATTAGGCAGAACCTAAAGAGACACACCTAGCTATTGTAAAAAGGATATTTAGATATTTGAAAGGAACAATGGAATATGGCCTATGGTATGATAAAAATGATGATTGAACTTCATGCTTATATTGATGCTGATTGGGAAGGGAATGTTGATGACAAAAAAATTACTAGTGGAGGTGCATTTTTCCTTGGGAAAAAGTTGGTTTCTTGGTTAAGTAAAAAGCAAGATTGTGTAGCTCAATGTATTGTCGAATCTGAGTGTGTTTCTGCTGCTATTAACTACGCTCAAATTGTTTGGATGAAACAAATGCTAAAAGATATTGGAATAACTTTTGTTGAACTAGTGGTTATCCATTGTGATATCACCAATACAATAAATATGTCAAATAATCTTGTGATGCATTCTAAAACTAAGCATATTTCTATTAAGTATCACTTCTTAAGAGATAAGGTAGTTGAGAAGGAAATAAGGTAGGAATACATCAGCACAAAGGAACAAATAGAAGACATCTTTACAAATTCATTTCCTAAAGACGCCTTTGAGTAGCTTAGAGGTATGCTTGGGGTGTAGGCCCCTCCTAGTGAGAATTAAAATGGTGCAGGGATGCATCAGTCTAGAGGTTTTCAGAGCCTTATCATGTTTTGGACTTGATATATGGATCTACTCCTCAGGGGGGCTGATTGTTGAAGACAGTTACTAAAGATAGTTTTTGTGGATAATTGATGACTTATGGAACCCTTTTCCATTTTTTTCAAATGGGAAAGAGACTATGTGGTAAAGGTACTGAGAGAATACTTTTGGGTTGATAGACTTTCCCATATGTTGCCATGAATGCCAAAGGGGGAGATTTTTGGATACTGCTAATGCATTGGGGAGATTTTTGGATACTGCTAATATGTTTAGTCACCACATTGAGTGATGTTCGAATTATTGTTGTTATCATTCATGTTTTGTCACTGATGTAAACATATGTTTCTATAAGGAGAATAGGTTGGTTATTACAATATACAGATACTGTAAGGATGTTTCAAAACATTCGAAGTCATTTTTATGTATGGGAAGGTTTTGTGATCTTATATCTAAGATCACATGATATAATAGTGCATATTGGTTGAGTTACAAAATATTTGGTGAAGAATGGTTACTGGACAATGACAGTGGAAGTTGACAGAGTAAGTATTTGATTTTTGGGCATATCTTACAAGAAATGAGGATTCAGTGTATGCGAGCTTAAGGGATGATAGATAGGGTACAGAAGAATTTTTGTTGATCTTAAAAAGGTATGAAAAGAAGGATGATGCCAGTTGTGGTGTGTGTTCTGGAGAAGACCTATTTGGAAGTCGACTTCAAAGTTGTAGTATGTGTCATGGATGAAAAGCATGAATTATGGATGTTGGTCCTTAATTATTTAATTGTAATTGTTGTATACTTTTTTTAGATACCATGTGTATCTTAGCAAGGAGTTATGTAATTGTTTGTATATTAAGAAATCCTAATTAGCTGACCTGATCATTTATTTTATAATCAGGTATATATGTAAGATCTTTTCTTTTGAAAAGATATGGTACAAATTATATTGATGTAAGAAAGGAATGTGGAAGTTTAAATCTTGTGTCTACTACATGTACAACAGAGGATATTGTATGTACTTCATTGGAACTGATCAAGAAAAGATAGTTTCTACTAGACAGTTCACAAGGATTGTGTATTTTCCTTATATACACTTGTGTTGCAAACAGTGAGCTCTGAAGGTGGACATAACCTTCTTTGGGCAGTGAGCCTACTCTTTTTCTTGACTCCTAATAGGGTATGTCCTCTAACAAGGACTATGTATTGTAATGTTTTAATTAGCTCCTAACACGACTAGATCTTCTAACAAGGATGGTATACTCTCAATACATCATTAGTGGGTGTTAATTCCCATTGGATTTTTACCGTTAACAGGCTTTCCTCGACAAAAAATATTGTGTTATTATGTTGGAAATCATTGTGTTCATTTGATTTGACATTGTTGCTACTCAAAGTTTAAAGTTTAATAATCTTTCATACAACTGATTCATCCCCCCTCTCAGTTATATTGGTGGACTATTATTCCTAACATATCCTTGGTTCCTAAATGATCCTAAACCCTCCTAATCTACATTGGGGACATGATCCTAGTGTTTTTATAGCACACCCACATCCCTAATCTAAGAGCAAATCAAATGGTGATAGGGTGCTCTCGCTTAAGCTCTATCTAAGGTATCATGCAAATAGATTTACTATATGTTTAGTATATTCTTCTTAGACTAATGTTTTAATTTCTACTCATGTTCCTAATAGGTTAGGTTTTCACTGATCAAATTTTGGCATGCCTGGTGGGACTCCCCAATGCTTCACAACTATTTTTTTTAGGGTTTTTGAGCCAAAAAACCCACTTTTTTGAGAAATCTCATCCTGTCTAGGTGAATTCTCATATGAGTAAACTCCCTGGAATTTTTTTCTCATATTGGAAGTGCCCAATACTCATACTGGCGGTTCCCATTGTACACACAAAATAGTCCACTTCTCTAAGTCATTACATCAAATGAAATCCATGAAAGGGAAACCTTCAATAGCGACCTAGAGCTCTCTATGTATGGAGTTGCAAGATTGTAAAATTTCTCTCAGCTAGAGCTAATAAACTTAATGACCTTGCTATTCAACCACACAATGAGAGATTCAAGTGGAGACAAGGGCAAGAATTCCAATATCCCCAAGAATCACTATGAATGCAATGCAATGCAAGCTAGATTAATATGAGTATGCAAATATGCAAGCTATGCTATGAAAATGAAAGTGCAAACTAGGCTATGAAAGGAAAGTACAAGTCTTACAATCCCTCCTATTAAACTAGATGAGTTATTCTAAAGCATGAAAGGAAATCTAAACTATGAAAGCATGAAATATGAAGTTACTATGCAAGAATGAAAGCTAAACTATGAAGTAATGAAGAAAGCCAAGATGTGATGCAACAATGATCTCCAAAAAGATAAAAGTTAGCATAAAGTTAGCATAAAAGTGAATGACCTAAAATGAGGAAGAGAGCTCTTCTTTTATAGGAAATGAGGAGAAATGGACCATGGAGATTAAGAGGCAAAAGACTTAATCAATGGTGGAGCATCAAAGAGGAGCAATCCATGTGCACAAGCATCCTCCAATAAGAAAATAAGAGTTGACTTTTGTGTCCATATGAGATAAAAAGTGTTTTTCTCCTTTTTATAAAATAAGAATAATGTTTTATTTGTGCAACTTAAGATAAGAGGAAAAGTGGGGGCTTTTTATTTATTAAAAAGGGAGGAAATATTCCTTTTGAATAAAGAAAGACTTTAGGATAAAATGGTTAGCCCAAGGCAAATAATCGAAAATGATAAAATAGGATTTGATCAAGGAAATTGATATAATTGATAAAATGCTGATTTTTGAAAATATTGATTCAGGGATTTGATAAGTTGCTGAATGGGGGCCCAAAGTCTAGGTGACCATTTTAGGGTGCATACATTTGCCCCTCTTTGACTAATGTGTGATCATTCTGGGAACACATGTGGTCAAAGAAGAATTTAAATGTGAGTTCATTTTGGGATCACAAAACAACTCAGACATGTGTTCATTTTGGGAACACGCCCGGACAAAAATAAACAAAAGAATCTAGACATGAGTTCATTTTGGGATCACATCCAAAATAAGAGATAAAAATCTCAAGCTGAGCAAAAGCTCATAAAAAGATAGCTGAATCAAGAAAATCAAGGATTAAATCCAATAGGTACTACCCCCTCGGAATCAAAATCGAAATCAGGTAGAGGAGAACAGTAGATTGATAAACTTGATCAAGTCACTAGAAATCAAAATCAAAGGAATAAAGAATGATAGGATAACCATCAAGCAGTGAAAACATGCCCCAATTTGACTAAAAAGATGAAGTCAAACCTCAAAGAAATGGAGTGAAATGAAAATGAATGAAAGACTAGAAGCTTGAAAGAGATGGGGGCTAAAGAAATGAAGATGCCCCAGCGAAGATTGAAGGACCAGGCCTCAAATGATCAACCAACTATGTAGAAGAAGGGGAAAATTTGAAATGCAATTTTGACTATCAAAATTAACTCAAATTTCAATTTTGAGTTCAAAAATGAGTCCAAGACATCGAAATTAGCTAGGGGTGCAATTTTTGCACAATTCTGAAGAGTTTTGAAAATTAGGTCAAAAAGTCAAAATGCTATAGACAAGAAGTGAAAGACATGATCAAGAAGAAGAAAGGTGAGTGCATTCGACTAACTAGTCTGTGAAAGATAAAAGGAGAGCTCCCTCCATGTGCAAAATGCAAAACTAACTATCATGAACCTAAAAATGCAAGCTACTATGACAAGTGGTTGACTTGCAAGGTCACAACGCCAATAGACATCTAATAATCATCATCGAGCTTTATTGGTAGTGTCATAAGATCATACAATACTCACTAGTATGACTATGGGTATATGAATATGATCTATATCAGATTGAACGTGGGAATCCCACCTAGGCACCAAAGATATATAGGTCAAGATGACTAGTGCAGTGAGATTACCTAAGTTTATTATGGTGAGATTATGCTTGTATCAAGACACATGAAAGTCAGGATGGCTATAAGCATGCACTCGCAAAACAATTAAGGATAATATCCAGTAGGTCCTCAATGTCAAGTAGGTCAAGCATAGATGCTAATGATAATGGGGACTAACAAAATATACCCACAAGCAGAAAAAGCAATAAAACATGTCCTCATACCCTCAGTCTTCTAGCTAGGCATCATCAAAAACTTCTTAGGGAGCGAACACTCATCAAAGAAATCATCATAGATAGCACACAAAGAAAATAAAGTCAAACAAGTCTCAGTGAGTCAAGTGTTTTGTTTAAGTGTGTGTGTGTAGGTCATAGAATCAACTTTGAGTATCACATCTGCGGGTGAGAAATATCATATCATGCTGAACTATGGGGTAGGATATCTGATAAGTGTTGAGAAACACTCGATGCTAGGGTAGTGTTGAAAAACATTGTTTGGGTGGTGTTGAAAAACACCATTTGCAAGATGTCCTAGAGACCAGTGCATCCTAGAGACCAAAGCTAACACAATTATGCCCCCCTAGACAAAGACAAAGACCAATTCCAAACCAATGCAACAAGGTCAAGGCATGATGGAGAAAGCCTAAGTGTCGAGGACGCATGCTAAGAAACAAGGGTGCAAAGGCCTCAAGTAGCACTTATTTCTAGGTTTTCACCACTTGGAGATTTTTTTGTTTTATTTTTTAATTTTTTTGTATTTTTGCTACCAAGGCACCTGTTTCCAAGTTTTCACCGAGGCACTTTTTCTTTTTTTTTTTTTCTTTTTTTTTGCAATTTTTTTTTTTTTTGTATTTTTCAGGACTTTTTATGCTTTTTATAATTTTTTCAGCATCATATATGAATTTTTTTGAAATTTTTTCAAGATCAATAAAATATGTACAAAGGATGCCCCCAGACAGAATGGGCATCAAACTCCCTAGCAAGATCAGATCATGTAGTCCCAATGTCTAGCAAGGTGGAGGACAAGAAAGATTAGCAAGCTGGTGGAAGAGATGGAAGACAAGAGAATGAAGGAGAATGAAATGAAGAAATCCTCAAGGGAAAACTCCTCAAGAGTACCCAAGCTAGGGAAAAATTGTCATGTAAAGCACATTTGGACAAGCAATGAAAGGCTAGCATAGGATAAGTCACAAAGGCGTAATGCAAAAGAAGAATGCAGTCCAAAAGAGTAGACATGTCAAGAGACTTCATAGCATCATTTTTTTACTCTTTTTTATTAGAGCAAGACCAAAGAGGAAAAGGATAGCGAAATGCTAGAATGAATGGAGGAAAATAAATACGAAGGCTAAACATGAATGGAATGAAAGCAAGATCATCATAAGGTAGCTCACAAGATAGAAAAATGTTCATGTATAGGTCAACATTGTCAAGATCAAAGAAAGAAGACAAAATGGATGAAATATGTAGAACTATGCATGATGCCTGATTACCAAGTTTTCATCACGGTACTTATCCAAGGTGCCACAAGGGAGTGGTTTTCACCATAGGATGAATTTATTTCTCTTTACTTTTTCTACCAAGGTGCTTGTTTTCAGGTTTTCACCAAGGCACATTTTCAATTTTTTCATTTTTTATTTTTTTTATATTGAATTTTTCTATTTTTTAAATTTATTTTTTTTTTGGAAGAAGGCAAGCTTTTTAGATAATGCTCCTTAAAAGGATAAACCATGATATGCCAAGGATTCAAAATGATATGCTCAAAGATGCTGATAGGGAAAGGAAGATGGAAGACAAAAATGGAGGATAAGATTTTATGTAAAGTGAGTGAAGTTGGAAGATAAGAGGAATAGGCAAATGAGGAAAAATGATAGAAGGTAGAAGGATAATGAATAGAAGGATTTTGAAAGGGTAGATGGAAAGCAAGGCAAGATCAACATCAACACACACCTTAAAGGGTGGTGAGAGGATGGAGGAAATGTGAATGAAGGAATACGAGAAGGAATATGATGAATGTTTAGCAGAGGTTGCAGTTCAAGCGCATGGAATGGAAGAATGTTTTTGGAAGAAGATGAAGTGGAAGCCTTTGGAAGCTTGAATGTCAACTTCACTTGTTGTTCAACATAAGACTCTCTTAAGAGATACTTTGGAATCCATATAGCCATAGGCTTTTCATTTCTTTTTGATGATTTAGAAAGAATATCTTCAATGATGGATTTTGGAACCCATACTTGTCTTGTAGTTTTCTTCTTAGATATCTCTTTTGACTTTATGCATCCATGTCAATTAGAGGAGACATGGTTATCTTTTTTTGATAGATTCTTTTATTGCTTCTTTTTCTTGTATTGAACATTCAAGTTTCTTCTAAAAGACTTGGGACTTGTGGAAAAAGAAGGAGGATATGACTGGTTTAGATGGGTGGGTGGATGAAAAGGATTCAAGGGTGTGCATCTATGTTGATCTTGAGGAAAGATAGGAGATGGAGGGACATAAGGACCCAAGATGGATGAAGAATTAGGAGAGCTAGGAGGGGAAAGTGAAGGGACATAAAGGCCCAAGATGGAAGGAAGATGTGAAGGCCTTAGTATTAGTGGAGGAGGTCCAAGGATAGATGTGGAAGATAAAAAAAGGATAATCAATAAGCTCATCATCATCTATATAACAACCAAGTACATCAGCATCTTTAGAGTGAGCTATTGGTGTTCTTTTTCCCCAAAGGTCAGATTGACATTAGGATTGATAGGGCCAGTGTCAAATTCACTAAACACTCCAAATATGACAAGGAAAAAGGCCAACTGACAAGGATCAAAGAGACATCCTTCTACACTTTGAGCTCCACATCACTCAGGTAGTTATACTTCATCTGCACACACATACAACTTGAATCACACTACAGGCCTGCAAGTAACTGACTATGGAATGGTTCTCAAACCCCTATAGGTATCCTGTACCTCAATGAAACCAAGATCTCATGCAATAGCCCTACTTGCATAGAGTGAGTATGAAAACCAGAGGTCTATCCTAACAACATGAAAGGGAAAGGGTGGAACTAAATGTAAATGATTTAAAGATGGGTTAAAAGGACCCCTAAGATACCCTAAGTCTCTCATAGACTAGTGCCTTATCCATTGGGCCACAAAGTCAAATACCCTATTGCAATAGACAGCTATGAAACAAGAAAGAAAGAAATTCAATGTGTTGATGCCTAACATCAATCAAACACCATGACCAAACCTCACTTCAACAACCCACCTGTGTATCCAAGTATGTTATTACCGATCCAAAGGATTTTAACCCTCCCCTTAGAAGAGACCTATAAATAGATAATACATTAACCAGCATCCACTGGAAGACAAGCATGACATATCTTAGACACCTTAGCTCATACATACATGAAAACTAATCTTGAACTAGTTATCTCTACAAAGACAACTCCACTTGCAAACACATAGGAAATGTAAACAGAAAAATCAAACACCCTTGATGTATGATTAATGAATTCAGAATTCAAATGGAGATAGCTTGGTAATAGTAAGAATAAAATGAGTCCTCATACATAAGACAAATCGACTACAATATGTATCATATTCTCTAAACCAACAAAGGAAGAAAGAACACCCTATATGTAGGAGAGAAGGAAAAAATCTACAGGAAAAGGACCCTTAATGGAACCAGTTCTCCCCAAAATTACAGAAGAAGGAACCCCTAAAACAACTAACACAACTCCATTTATATGCCCTAGTCATCTTGGAATCCTAAAAGGATGCATCAAGCTTCAGATGACTAGGGTTAGGGTTCTAACAACTACACAAACCCTAATAACAACAAAAAATCAAAATTCTTAGAGGGAAACCAAGTACAGGTCTGTCAAATCCAAGGATGATCTTCATGAATGAGAAAAATCTCTAAGAAGTACAGGAAAATCATAAATTTCACCATATAAACCAATCTGATCAAACTTGCAAAACACCTTGAGCCACCAAAATTATCCATCCCCACATGGTACAAACCCCCCTGTAATCGATCATGGAAACTTGGACCACAATGCAACCACCGGTGCCACCAAACAAATCAAATCCGGCCTCAAAAGCAATTAAAACTAGTCCCTTCTATCACTGGAAATGTCTTAGGAAATTCAAAATTTGAATTTGAAATAAAACGGTCATGACAGAAGACATTTAAAACATGACCATCGATTCTATATCTTTCCCGACAGATCGAGCGGCTCATAATAACTTTTAAAATGTCTGTGGGAGCCCCTGACAAGTCAACTACCACCTCACCACACCAACGACCAATCAAAAGTGAGCAAATCAGTGCCACAAAGTACCCAGGACCCACTGCAAAGCTTCCCCCCTTTAGTGAATATCAACAGTCATTGTTATACCGCACACTTAACTATCGTGCATCTTACCCCAATGGTATAGCAACAACCGCAAGATCCTACAGGACTTTAACCTCCTTACAAACTAGCAGCCCCACTAACAAATCCACCTTAGCACACCTGGACCAATGAGAACACGCCCAATCTGCTACGTCTGACATTGAGACCACCTCCCTTTCTTCATAGTGATTCCAAATCAATGGTCATCGCATCATCACATGGCTTGGAAAGATTCCATGTGATCATAAGACAACCACAGGATCAAAAGGTCACTGAGACACCGGGCCCGTCTAATAGAAAATCCAACTAATCACTGACACGACCAATGAGAAACTGGAACGGTAGCATGACATGGCATAGGACCCACGATGAATCACTGTTTGAGAAAAAGTAAAATCAATGGCCAACGTAAGATCTCAAACCTCTGATACATCTCATGAGAACTTATGCCCCTTGTCAATTTTCTACAGATGTCAGGACCCTCCAACAAGCCAAAAACCAGGTCCCACTGACACATGCCTAGTCATAACCATGTGGACCAATAGAAAATCTCCAAATCAGCCCGTCTGACAAAGAGGACCCATGTCAAAGTCTTTTCTCCTATCCTTGCATTAGACGGTCATCGCTATACTGTGATGCTAAAGCATGTGCATCTCAAACCAATGGTATAACGATGATCACATGATCAAACAACAACTTAACACCTTAGGAAAGTCTAGACCCACTGACACATCCCCATCACAACAACGTGGATGAATCAGGAGAGACCACATCAAAAAAGACTGACACAGGCCCCACTGCCCAATGCCCGTTGCAAGCAACCCTGACAGCTTCCACCTATTTCCTAACACCACCAATGAAAAACCACCATAGTGGCTTGACCTGGCACTAGACCCATTGAATACTTACTACCTTGGAATATCGAACGATGGGCGCATGATCGCAAGGGGGAAGAATATTCCTTGCAATCATGCGCCAACCATAGATGAGAAAGGGTAACAAGAGGCTGGACCCACTAGGACAGATGGCAAGCAGTCATGAAATCTCATGTCAAAACCCTCTGACAGCCTGCAGTCTTGTGAACAAGCGATAGCAATGAGTTCTAAAAGGGTCAAAACATTTGGAAAAATAACGGCGTAGGGACTTAGGACTTAAGTGCTGAGGACTTAGGAAATATTAAAGGGGGTCTGAAAGTTTTAAAACCTAACCACATGACATGTGAAGGGTCATAACATTTAAGCTCATGGGTATATAGGATTTTAAGTGACCAAAAAGGTAACACAAAATTCAAACAGGGCTGAGCTAAGCTTAGGGGTTTTTTTTATACCAACGGCTAGATATTGAAATTTTGACAAAGGTTTCTACCAGAGACTAGAAAAGAGATTGTAGAGACTAGAGGAAAAGACCAGGAGCCATGAAATTTTTTGCAGGTACTAACAGTGGCTCTGGTTCGGGATGATGGGTAACTTGTGCTCATGCAAGAATTTAGGATTTCTAGGAGAGCAGACCACCCACAGGATAAAACATAGGGACCTCAAAAACTAGCAACCGAACCAGGGAAAGAAACACACAACAGGAAAGGGAAATATTTACAGAGATCTACAAGATTTTACAATTTTACTTGGTAGCCCTAGGCCACCAAAAGAAAATCAATGACCCACCTGAATCAAAAATCTGATTTTCATCCACATATGTAACCAGACATTTGAAATTATCCTAATCACCCTACTGCCAACATATGTGAATTTTCATGGGCTGAAGAATAAAACTATAATGATCACTACCCATGTTCTTTTAGTCATAACTATTACATTCATACTCATATTCCAAGAAGTAAGGAACATCATTTACTTCTTCATGATGACTGGAAAAAATAATAATTTCATCTAGTAATGCATCAGAGAATAAAACATGTTGAACATCATGCATTACAACATAATTACCTAGCTAAAAAGGACATAAGTCCTTCGAGTCACCTTCACACACTACCTTAGCCACTAAACAACTTGGCTCATCCATGATATCTTCATGAACTAGATCATGATCCAAGTGAAGGTCTTCATCAAAAATTTTGTGACAGGGGAACACTACATCATCATTTTCACCAAAAAAAAATTTGTCCAAACTATTGAAGACTAAGTCCTCAACACTGTCACCATCACTGTCATATTTAGAAAAAGAAGGAAAAGGGTTTGAACAAGAAATCTATTCATCAATAGAATTCTTATGACAGGACAACACACTGTCATGGCCTTCAACTTCTTCTTCTACAAAGTCACCACAAGAGGGGATCTTTGGTACATATGGGTCATCCAGATCATTTTGAACACTGGCCTCATTATTAGTGTCAAAGGATATATCATAAGGGATTTGAAAATCAAAATCCACACTAGGTGCATACCTTTGGAATTCTTCAGCCAAGAGTGCTAAAATCTTTTCACTGCTCAATGGACTTTGGGCCTTGATATCACCTTCCTCAGCTTCACCCCTATTGCAAACATCTTCCTTGTCTGAAACAAGGACACACATTTCTAGCCTTAGATCATCGTGTGTGAAACAATAATTGTAGGAATCATCATCTGCATCATATCCAGTACTTTTCCCTTCACACAAAACATCATCAAATTGGGACAAGAAGCAAGAATCCTGATATTGGAAGGAAGAAAAATCTGTAGATAAAATAGAAATATTATCAACCTCAAATCCATCTTCAACACTCTCATATGCACTGAACTCAACATCAACTTCATAGTCAGCACTTTCTACATAATGAGAATCAACATCAGAGACACTGGCCTCCTCATGATCAACATAAGGAACCACTAGTCTTCTCAATCTCTTGTCCTCCTCTAACTGTCAGTCCTTCATTTTTAAGGACATAACCCCAAGTGCATCCTCAAGCCCAAGGCTGTCATCACTAAGTATCCAATCTCTGACACATATATAATGCTCTTCCCACAATGCATTTAACCAACTAGTTGATTCATGAAAATAAAGATCCAAGAATAAACCAATGAACTCAAATTCTAAAAACTCAACATCATCAGGAAGCTCATTATATACATCCCAAAATCTATAATAGAAAAGAGATATGGATAGATCCTTTCTGCATCCTATTTTCAATCTCATCAATGACATGCAATCCCTAAGGATGCCCTACTCAAGGAAAGCAAGCTCCTCATCAAGCTTACCCATTAAACTTAATGCAATACTTCCATATAATTTTGCAGAGATGTAACTGAAAACTTGAAGTATGCAAATCTCTACTCACACCTTATCCTTTTCTTAGTGCTTGATCACTTAATAAGGAAACATCTGGACCTTGAAAATTATCTGAGAGTTGTGTAGAAGAAGACTTTGTTGACTGGAAGGTAGGGCAGATCTAGAGCTCATCCTGAAGCTCCATCAGATTCTTTGTTGTGTAGAGTCACCACCTCCTTGGAGAGGAAAGTAATGTACTTGTTCTTGTTTCTTCTTCCAATCAACACAAAACTCCACCAAGTAAACACACATTGTTTATCAGCAAATGCACTGATCAAATAGAGAAATTAGAGCTGCCACTCAACATGTAGTGAGAAGATTTTACAAATGTGTTTGTTTATCTGACTCTATAATTATAACCAGACTCTGGGATGATCCAGCCAAGCAAGGAGGCTTGTTGTCTTTTACTTCTTCCCCAGCAGAGTCACCATCTTGTTGGTGTTCTTTTTCCTCAAAGGTCAGATTGACATTAGGATTGACAGGGTCAGTGTCACATTCACTCAACACTCCAACTATGACAAGGAAAAAGGCCAACTCACAAGGATCAAAGAGAGATCCTTCTACACTTTGAGCTCCACATCACTCAAGCGGGTATACCTCATCTGCACACACATACAACTTGAATCACACTACAGGCCTATAGGTAACTGACTGTGGAATGGTTCTCAAACCCCTATAGGTATCCTGTACCTCAATGAAACCAAGATCTCATGCAATATCCCTACTTGCATAGAGTGAGTATGAAAACCAGAGATCTATCCTAACAACATGAAAGGGAAAGGGTGGAACTGAATGTAAATGATTTAAAGATGGGTTAAAAGGACCCCTAAGATACCCTAAGTCTCTCATAGACTAGTGCCTTATCCATTGGGCCATAGAGTCAAATACCCTATTGCAATAAATAGCTATGAAATAAGAAAGCAATAAATTCAATGTGTTGATGCCTAACATCAATCACACACCATGACCAAACCTCACTTCAACAACACACCTGTGTATCCAAGTATGTTATTACCCATCCAAAGGCTTTTAACCCTCCCCTTAGAAGAGACCTATAAACAAATAATACATTAACCAGCATCCACTGGAAGACAAGCATGACATATCTTAGACACCTCAGCTCATACATACATGAAAACTAATCCTGAACCAGTTATCTCTGTGAAGACAACTCCACTTGCAAACACATAGGAAATGCAAATAGAAAAATCAAACACCCTTGATGTATGATTAATGAATTCAGAATTCAAATGGAGATAGCTTGGTAACAGTAAGAATAAAATGAGTCCTCATACATAAGATAAATTGACTACAAAATGTATCATATTTTCTAAACCAACAAAGGAAGAAAGAACACCCTATATGCAGAGAGAAGGAAAAAATCTACAGGAAAAGGACCCTTCATGAAACCAGTTCTCCCCAAAATTGCAGAAGAAGGAACCCCTAAAACAACTAACACAACTCCATTTATACCCCCTAGTCATCTTGGAATCCTAAAAGGATGCATCAAGCTTCAGATGACTAGAATTAGGGTTCCAACAACTACACCAACCCTAATAACAATAGAAAATCAAAATTATCAGAGGCAGACCAAATACAGGTCTATCAAATCCAAGGATGATCTTCATGAATGAGAAAAATCTCTCAGAAGTATAGGAAAATCATAAATTTCACCATATAAACCAATTTGATTAGACTTGCAAAATGCCTTGAGCCACCAAAATTATCCATCCCCACATGGTACAAACCCCCTTGCAATCGATCATGGCAACCTGGACCACAATGCAACCATTGGCACCACCAAACAAATCAAATCTAGCCTCAAAAGTAATTAAAACTAGTCCCTTCTGTCGCTGGAAATGTCTTAGGAAATTCAAAATTTGAATTTGAAATAAAATGGTCATGATAGAAGACATTTAAAACACGACCATCGATTCTATATCTTTCTTGGTAGATCGGGAGGCTCATAATAACTTTTAAAATGTCTGTGGGACCCCCCGACAAATCAACTACCACCTCACCACACCAACGACCAATCAAAAGTGAGAAACTTAGCGCCATGAAGTACCCAGGACCCACCACAAAGCTTCCCCCCTTTAGTGAATATCAATGGCCATTGTTATACCTCGCACTTAACTATCGTGCATCTTACCCCAATGGTATAGCGACAACTGCAAGATCCTGCAGGACTTTAACCTCCTTACAAACCGATGGCCCCACTGAAAAATCCACCTCAGCACACCTAGACCAATGAGAACATGCCCAATCCACTACATCTGACACTGGGACCACCTCCCTTTCTTCATATTTATTCCCAATTGACGGTTAGTGCATGATCACATGGCTTGGAAAGATTCTATGCGATCATATGACAACCATAGGATCAAGAGGTCACTGAGACACTGGGCCCGTCTAACAGAAAATCCAACTAATCACTGACATGACCAATGAGAAACTGGCACAACAGCATGACATGGCATAGGACCCATGGTGAATCACTGTCTGAGAAAAAGTAAAATCAATTGCCAGCGTAAGATCTCAAACCTCTGACACATCTCATGAGAACTTATGCCCGTCATCAATTTTTTGCAGATGTCAGGACCCTCTGACAAGCCAAAAACCAGGTCCCACTGACACATGCCCAGTCATAACCATGTGGACCAATAGAAAACCTCCAAATCAGCCCGTCTGAAAAAGAGGACCCACGTCAAAGTCTTTTCTCCTATCCTCACATCAAACGGTCGTCGCTATACCGTGATGCTAAAGCACGTGCATCTCAAACCAATGGTATAACAATGATCACATGATCAAACAATAACTTAACACCTTAGGAAAGTCCAGACCCACTGACACATCCCTATCACAACAATGTGGATGAATCAGGAGAGACCACATCAAAAAAGACTGACACAGGCCCCACTGTCACATGCCCGTCGCAAGAAACCCTGACAACTTCCACCTATTTCCTGACACCACCAATGAAAAACCACCATGGTGGCCTGACCTAGCACTGGACCCATTAAAGACTTACTACCCTGGAAGATCGGATGATGGGCGCATGATCACAAGGGGGAAGAATATTCTTTGTGATGACGTGCCAGCTATAGATGAGAAAGGGTAACAAGAGGTCAGGCCCACTGCGACAAATGGCAAGCAGTCATGAAATCGCATGTCAGAACCCTCTAACAACCTGCAGTCTTGCGAACAAGCGATAGCCACGAGTTTTAAAAGGGTCGAAACATTTGGAAAAATAACAGCGCAGGGACTTAGGACTTAGGAAAATATTAAGCGTCGAGGACTTAGGAAATATTAAAGGGGGCCTAGAAGTTTTAAAACCTAACTGCATGACATGCGAAGGGTCATAACATTTAAGCTCATGGGTATATAAGATTTTAAGTGACCAAAAAGGTAACACAAAATTAGAATAGGGTCAAGCTAAGCTTAGGGGTTTTTTTTATACCAACAGCTAGATATGGAAATTTTGACAAGGGTTTCTACCAGAGACCAAAAAAGAGACTACAGAGACCAGGGGAAAAGACTAGGAGCCATGAAATTTTTTGTGTGAAGGTGAAATTTTTTCTTAATTTTCAATAGGCTTAACATTGGAAGTAACAACACCATTTTTAATAATCTTAATGGAAGTATCATCTTTGGAAAGTGCAAGTGTAGTAAGGTTATTTTGATTGTCAATAAGCTCAATGGTGTAAGTAGTAGCTTGATCTTGCTTAGGAGATGGTGGAATGAATGCGAAAGAGCATAGAGGATCAAAAGAACCATGAAGTAGATCAGAGACATCATGAAAAAGATTGGATGACATGGAGGGTTCTTGATCTTGATCTTTTTTTATATTCTTTTATTTATCATTTTTAAAGTCCTCTTGACATGGAGCCACTTCTAAGGACAAGGAAGCATGTTGGAATTGCATGGAAGATTTTGGAAAAGATGGTGAAGGGCTAGCTGAAGTGGGCATTATAGCACATAAAGGCTTAGGCTCTTTAGGTTTAGCATTATTGATAGCTCAAGTTTCTTTAAGAGATAGCCCTTGAGGATAACTATAGGGAACTACATGAAAAGCATTAGGAGTTTTGTTGGATGAAGGATTTGTGACAGATTTGGAAGACTCAAAAGCTTTAGGAAATGTATGGGTATTGAAGGAAGTAGGGGATGGAAGGGAACCATCACAAGACAAAGGTCCATCATTAACATAATCTTGCTTGAGAGTGCAATCTTTATTTTCAGCATGAGAATTCTTAGAGGAGGGATTCTTATAATATTTACATTTCAAATCAACGTGGTACATTTTATAGTCCTCAGTAGTGGTAGATGGGTCATAATCAAGGTATTGTTCATAGAACTCATCAAAGTCTTTTTCAAAATCAGAATCATACGGATCACCATCATGATCTACCCAATAGGATGACCCTTTAGCAAGCACAAGCACATGACAAGGAGGACTCTTAGGAATAGAGGTTTCATAGGTATGACTATATGGTTCATCATCATAGCCATCATAATGGTCATCGTGGTCATCAAAGATGGGCCTGTCACTATTCGTGAAAGAGGTATCATAAGGATTATCATGTTGCTCATCATGGTATGTCTTAAGACTCTTGGGAGAAGTAGAAGAGGAATGAGATTGTGAAGAAGAGGAAAGTGAAGACCTAGTGGAGGAAGAAGACTTGGATAATGAGGAATGCAAATAATATCTAAAAGAATCATGGCAAGACTTGGAAGATGAAGAATTTGAATGGTGTCTAGAAGAGTTATGATAAGACTTGGAAGGTGAGGAATTCGAATGAGAAGGCTTAGATAATGAAGAATGTTTGGAAGAAGGAGATCATGATATGATCATGTGTATGATCCTAGCAAAGGCATCTGATTCAATCAATTTTTCTTTTATTTTTGCCATAAATTTATCATCCATGCAATTTTTGGAGGAATAAAGATACTCTTCAAATTGAGCAATGAGTTCAAGATCATCCATTCTCAAGAGAGGTTCCATAACAAGATAATTGAAATTCATGGTTCCAAAAGAGGAGGAATCAAGCATGGAAGAAATGAATAGAAGAGATGAAATAGAAGAAGGTAGACTAGATAGTAAGATGAAAAGAATAAAAAAGACATGAAGAATTTAGGAAGAATCATGAAGAAAGAAGAGGAAGAATGAAAATGGAAGACTAGAAGACATGCAAGAAGTAAGACCAAGAGTCATTTTATGCAATTTTGATATCATTGGAGTTTATTTTGATGTTGAGTAATATGTCATAGCACCTAAGATCTAAGATCTAGACTAACCAAGGAGGACTGGAAGTGACACAAATCAGTAGAATAGTCAAAGGCTCTGGGCGACAGTTACCAGGCATATAGGGTGACACTTTACGACCAGGTGATACTTCATCTTAAGCCAAGTGATAGTTTCCAATAAGCTTGGGCAATACTTTCTAGGTAGGTAGGGCGATAGTCCAGTGGGAACAAACTATCACATGATATTTCTGCTCGAAGCAGGTGATACTGTTGTAGATTTGGCTAATTCTTTGACCAGTGAACATAAAAATCTTAGTTTTGATCAAGTTCAAAGGTTGGATAGTGCAATTTCTCAGTTTGACAAGTAGTAACAGAAGATAAAAGATAGGTTTGCAAATAGTATAGGATCAAACATGTCATAGAACACTTGAAACAAGGGCAAAAGCAACCTTGCCAAGACAAGCACTTGTGATATCAAAATAGAAAATCTTATGAATGCTACCAATTGTTTGAATGTTCAAGAATGTTAACACTGGTATTACACAATTGAAGACACTTCAAGCAATATCTATCCTAGAAAGTCAAGGATCATTACTTATCAACTTGGCCCACAACTTGATGTCCCCTTGCCTCACACAAAGTGGTTACCCACAATAGATGTTGGCTTTGTCATAGAAGTGTCAATGACACAACCAAAGGAACACATATGGTGAGTATCTTGAGGTGATCTGGGTTATTCCACTTGGATCAATCCTTGCACCAAGAAGCTAAGCGGCTAAAATAAGGTGGCCTCTAACTATGGTTCTTAATAAGGGCTTCCATTTGTAGTACCCCTCTTGCTCCCCAAAGGGACTCCTTACCTTGCGGTAAGTAATAGACCTCGCGGCCTCAAGAGTACCTTAAGAATTCTTGCTCAATATTTTCCTCATGGTCACAATCCCACAAGTACTCACATCAAGCAAAGACAAGCACTACGTCTACTAAGGTTTTGTGTCCTTGATAGCCTTGAGTTTATAGTGGGTCGGAATCACCGGAAATAAGCTTGTCCCCACTTGGGTTGTTCCTCTTGATTGCTCAAGAGCAGGCCCGCTAAAGGATTCTAAAGATCTAAACAAAAGGTGGATCAACTTATGAGGTTCAAGGATTTTGTTTCACCACAAGGGTGAAGCACATACTCCTTTATCTCAAAGTTTTATCCCAAACACACCAGGAAAAGTTCAATTACTCTCTTGCTTCCAAAATCCTAAGATGGGTCAAGATTTTTTGGTTCACCACAAGGGTGAAGAGCATACTTCTCCTACCACTTCAAAATTCCTTCCACAAGATATTATGTGCCTACTAAAGGAAACAACTAGTAGATTGCCACATTTGAAATGAAAATAAAAACAAGCACACTTGATTGGGTTTTTATGCTTTAGGTAGCCCTACAAAAACCATTAGTAGCCCTTGTGCATTTGAGGCTTTGACATGCATTCTTTTGGCAAAATATTTCAAGAAATGAGAGAACCTACAAACACAACTTGTTAGCTTGTTAGCTCCACAATGGTTAGCAACATCAAAAATCAAATAATCTGCAAGGAAAATAGCTAATCAAATGGTAAAATCTGAGAATAAAACTAGCATGGTTGGATTAGGCTCGGAAAGACCTTTCCAACGATATATCACACTTCAATTTTTTATACCATTTGCAAAAATTTCTCGAAAATGGGTGCCCATTTTCCAGAGGCATGGATTTTAAAACGCTGAAATTTTCAAAAATTTTCAAAAAGATAGCAGAGAACCTGAAACTTGCAGGATAAATAAAATAGCTCAAACACAGCTCACTACCAGGTACAGGCGATAGTTACAGACACCAGAATTATCATGTGATACTTCTCAGTATACTGGGGTGATAATATTAGTCTACGTGATACTTCACTTTATACTAGGCGATACTTCGCCCGAGACCAGGAGATATTCTCTAAAATAGCCAGGTGATACTTCTGACAGGAGAAGTATCATGCACACATACAGAGAACTATCGCGCGATACTTATGGAAGTATCGCATGATATTTTGAGACAGAAAAACAAAGACCAAAAATTAAGCTCAAAACTTGCTGAAAAATTAACGAAAATGCAGAAAAAAAAGGGACAAAGCTAGTCTACTCTGCCCCATGGTGGGCGCCAGAAAAATACACACAAAATAGTGCACTTCTCTAAGTCATTACGTCAAAGGAAATCCATGAAAGGGAAACCTTCAATAGCGACCTAGAGCTCTCTATGTATGGAGTTGCAAGATTGTAATATTGCTCTCAGCTAAAGCTAATAAACTTAATGACCTTGCTATTCAACCACACAATGAGAGATTCAAGTGGAGACAAAGGCAAGAATGCCAATATCCCCAAGAATCACTATGAATGCAATGCAATGCAAGCTAGATTAATATGAGTATGCAAATATGCAAGCTATGCTATGAAAATGAAAGTGCAAACTAGGCTATGAAAGGAAAGTACAAGTCTTACAATCCCTCCTATTAAACTAGATGAGTTATTCTAAAGCATGAAAGGAAATCTAAACTACAAAAGCATGAAATATGAAGCTACTATGCAAGAATGAAAGCTAAACTATGAAGCAATGAAGAAAGTCAAGATGTGATGCAACAATGATCTCCAAAAAGCTAAAAGTTAGCATAAAAGTGAATGACCTAAAATGAGGAAGAGAGCTCTTCTTTTATAAGAAATGAGGAGAAATGGACCATGGAGATTAAGAGGCAAAAGACTTAATCAATGGTGGAGCATCAAAGAGGAGCAATCCATGTGCACAAGTATCCTCCAATAGGAAAATAAGAGTTGACTTTTGTGTCCATATGAGACAAAAAGTGTTTTTCTCCTTTTTATAAAATAAGAATAATGCTTTATTTGTGTAACTTAGGATAAGAGGAAAAGTGGGGGCTTTTTATTTATTAAAAGGGGAGGAAATATTCCTTTTGAATAAATAAAGACTTTAGGATAAAATGGTTAGCCCAAGGCAAATAATCGAAAATGATAAAATAGGATTTGATCAAGGAAATTGATATAATTGATAAAATGCTGATTTTTGAAAATATTGATTCAGGGATTTGATAAATTGCTGAATGGGGGCCCAAAGTCTAGGTGACCATTTTAGGGTGCATACACCCATCACTCGTATGGGACTTTTATGTGTATTTTAGGCCTTTTTAAGCCTTCTAGCCCTGTTTGCTTGTACCGGGAGTCAAGGTTACTCGTATGAGACCCCATCCTAACTCGTACAAGTAAAGTACCTAAAATACCCTAACTTGTTTACTTGTATGTGAAATAGGGGGCATGTGTAAGGCCTTAAACTTGGGTTTAGTTGGTTTTTAGGGCTTGTTTGGGCCTCTTAGTGCCTCTAGGCTTCAAATTCATAGTTTCTAACTTAGTTTTTTGTAGGGAATTCTTGGAAGGAATTTTAATCACCAAAAAATCAAATCCTTAAGTCTCATTAACCCTCTTGCATGTTTATGAACTAAAAAACCTCTTTTTGGGGGCTTAAAATGAACTCTAATTCACTCTCGAATGCCTAGAAATCAAGAAATTTGTGCACCTTTCCTAAATGAATCAAAACTAATCCTAATCAATCCTAAAGAAATCAAACTCACTTATATTTTTTTTTCTTTTTGGCTAAAAATAACTTCATTCATTCAAACTTAAGTAATTTAGGGTTTTTTGTGCAATCTAGGAACACTTCAAGATTTGAGGGCTTAAAAATGACTAAATCTACATGTCATTCCTAATCAATTCCTAATACATCCTAATCCATCCTAAATGTTCCTAAATCAATCTTTATGCATCATTCTTGGCTAAAATAAACTTCATTTGCAAAATCTTGAGTGCTTTTATAGTTTAATGCATTCCTAAAGCAATCTAGGAACACCTCATTTTGGCTCTAAAAGTGAATCCTAAAACACAAAATCTTCAATGACACTAAAGAAATGAATTAAATTCAATGTCAAAATTCATTACATTATATTCCTAAAGAAAAAAACAATCTTGAATGACTAAAGTGAAAACAAAGAAACTTCATTTCATTTCAAAGTTCAAATTGGGATCCTAAAAGGAAAACTCAATCTTGAATGCTCAAAGGTCAAACTCTTGCAAATCATTTTGGAGATTTTTGTTTTTCAATAAATGAACAAATCAAATCCTAAACACATGTGCTTGAAATTCATATAATATAACACTTAAGATTAATTTGGAAAATAACTCTTCATGATGTGCTTCTAGGAGTTTCTTTCATTTTACAAAACCTTGATAATCTAAGTGAAGTAAAACAACTTGAACTAGGATAAGTTCATTTTTTCTACTTCTAGAGAGGCATGTCCAGAGAGAAAAGCACTTCCTCTTTGGTGAACGACCTCAAACTAGTACTTCCCTAATCAGTATAAAAATAAAGTGCTAATAAAACTCTTGATTCATCCCCTCAAGCTCGAGCGATGTGTGTTGATGGTAGCCTGAGGTAGGTAGATATCCCTACTATTTTGGTATGGACAAATAAGCTCTTAAGTGATTCACGCATGTACAAACCAATTGGAAGGACATCACGGACCAAATTAGACACCTATTAATCAAGGCTTCCCAATCTACTCCTAAAGGTATCAAAATCTTTGTACAAGGACTGATCCAAGTGGTTTCCCATATCACCTTAAGATTACTCACCATCTATATTCCTTTTGGGGATATCAAGTTGTGGGCAAATATTTTGATACTAGCATGTCTTCTATATAGTTCTTTCTTGATTTTTTTTCAGATTTTTAGACTCCATGAAAAACATATGTTGAACATACACAAATGAAGAGTTCTACACACAAATCCTTTTTCCATTTCAGTCCAATCATTGAAAATCCAAAAGTCATCCAAACTTGCAGAATCTTGTCATCCTAGGTTCATAATCATGGTCTTCCTTTCATCCCACATTTTTTCTGTCTAACATTGTCCTCCTTTCCTCCTATCCTAGGTTAGCAGAGTCATCTTGGTCATCCCCCATCCCCATTCCATCTTCTTCTGGAGTCAGTCTTTTCTCCCATCCTAAACTTAATCCAAATCCTAGTCTGAGCTTGTCAGACATCCCAATATGAGCCTTAGTCTTCCTTCCATCTTCATCCTTCATCCCTATCCAACTCATCCGCAAGTCAGCATGTCTCAAAACTATTATGATGAGCCTGGTTATTACATCAATTGTCCCACTCTATCCTATCCCAATGATGATGAAAGTATTTTTGATCATGATGAGTACTTTGAAAACCCTAGCAAGCATGATGATGAGAATCTTTTGGATCATGATGAGTACTTTGAAAATATTTAAAATCTTTCTCTAAACATCTCCTAGAATCCAATCATTCCTCCAAAATATCCTATCATTCCTTTATACATATCCACTAGTAGTCTTTATCATGCCTTTGACATAAAGGAAATCCATTATCCTATTCATCTATACCTTCTTCCTATATTGAGCATGTATATCCCTAGAAAACATCCTTCCTACCTCCATCCTCTTCCATGGTTATATTCCAATCACAACCTTTCTACAATGAACCTACAAGATACACCCCTTATCCAAATCTACCATCTCCTTATCCTCCAACCCATCTTCAAATCTAAGATCCTAGTCTTCCAATCCATTACCCTAATCCCCCATCCTATCTTAATCCACTATATCCTATCTCAATCCAACATCTTCCATTCTTGCCTACATTTCCACAAATCCCCTTCCACAAGAAGAATGCATCCCTTAATCCACTTCATATCCCATATCTCAATCTATCACTCCTACCCCATCATTAAGCCAATCCAATTCATAAGATTCCTCTATACCTACTTATGTGAACTATCTAGCTATGCCATCCTCCAAATCCTCTTCTAAAGAGTCATCCCCTCAACCAATCTCACAATCTACCACCCCACCTTCATGTAAGGACTATCCTAGCTCCCCATCTTCTACACACTCCAATCCTTCACCTCAATCTCCATCACGAAAGTCTCCAAGGAGTTTCACAAGGAATCCATCAAGAAATACATCTCCTAAAGCTGACGAGTCATGTTATCTCATTACCTCATGTGAAGCAACTAGTGATGAGGCCCATCAACCTCCTACTTCCACCATCATTCCTCCTCTATCACCCCCATCTAGTATCCTTCTTCCATATACTGCACTTATTGATCCTCTTCCATCTCCTAGCATTATTGATCCTCTTCCATCTCCTAGCATTATTTATCCTCTTCCATCTCCTAGCATCATTGAGTCATTTCCATCTGGTGACTCTATCCAATCCCTATCCACATCTCCTTCTAGCATTATCTAAAACACATCTGATGAGCCTCATAAGTTCACCCTTCTTCCCTCCATCACAATTGTAGAATATCCCATCCTTTCATCCAAACCATCTAAAGAGTCCATCCCTCTTCCCTCCATCACAGTTATAGAATCTCCCATCCTTTCAATCATGCCATCGAAAGAGCCCATCCATACATCCCTCATAACTCTATCCATACCAATCTAATCCAATTAAGATCTTGTCCAAAAGTATGTTGAAATATCTATTGACCTAAATCAAGATCATATCCCTTCACTTCCTATATTGCATTATCCATTTCTTCCATCATCCCCAATCCAAGATCCTATCATCCCAATTCCTCCAATCTAAGATCCTATCATCCCAATTCCTCTAACTCAAGATCCTATCATCCCAATTCCTCCAATCCAAGATCCTATCATCCCAAATCCTCCAATCCAAGATCCTACCATCCCAATTCCTCTATCTCAAGATCCATTTCTATCTCCCAATCCCAGTCAAGATCTCATCATCTCATTCTCTCCACTTCGTGATTCTCTAACAATTATCCAACCACCATCACTCTATCCCCTTGGTCCACTTACATTTGTTAAGGAAAGCCCACTTGAAGCAAAAGAGATCAATTTCATATCTTCCACCACGTGCATGACACCTAAAACTAGATGTTTATCTTATTCCCCAAGTCAGAAATATCCTTTCTTGGATAAAATACTCAAGAAATGGAATTATACACTAGTACATTTGAGGTCAATTTTCTACCTTTAATTTCGACCAAGGCCTTTTTTTGGCTTGTTATATTCAATTTTTTTTGTTTATGAGCCTGATTTGGTCAAAATTTTGGTTTTAATGTTTAATATACATGGGCCCAATTTGGTCAAAATCATTTGCTATAAACAAAAAAAAGAGTTCGAATATAGATCATTTGATCTCTCTTTCGCTCTTGTGCCCTGCAGAAGATTTGGAGGTCTAGGCACGCAGGAGTTGGGCAACATTAATCCATTTTTTTGCCTAAATAGGTATGCGCTCTTGTCTTTCATAGATATACCTCTGCATTTTTGTTTTCATAGCAATATTAATTGGTTTTTTACAGTGCATTTTTGGGCAACATTCTTTTCCATTCACGTGGCTAGGGTTCCATTTCAATGCCCTCCTTTAGCATGTGAATCCTGTAGAAACCTGCGAAAGTCTTCAATGCCCTCCTTTAGCATGCTCAATCAAATGCCAGGGGAGAAATCATACTCATAGGTGAAACAGGAACAACTGTTAAGTCATGGTTTATTGTCATCTTGGTGCATTTATTTGACTGGGGCCATCAATGTAGATAAATAATTGATTTGCATTCCTATACTAGACTATAGAGTATGTTAAGCAGTTTATTCTCTTCACTTGCAACCTAAGGATGAACTAGATCAAAGATATATATTACAATAAATATTTCAATACACCACTGGATAAAGAATCTTGATATCTGAAACAAGGATTGGTTTTTAATATAAATGAATTTTTTCATGTTGAAATATTAATACCATTCTAATTGTCTGCATTTATTTGTTCAGTAGTTCAAATCACTGTAAGAAATCTGTAACATTTTTTCTTTTCCTTAAGTATTGTGGAAGCATAATTACAGTTTAAGATCATGTGCCTTGTCTAGACTTCCATATTTTTGTAGACATATCTGGAAGGGTAGTTGTAATTAAAACATCTGACAAAATTCCTCTGTCTATTCTACTTTGATGGATGCTCGTACCCTGTTCCATATCTCCTATTTTGGCATGGGTAGGGAGGATGCTAGAAGAGGTTGTGAATTTTTGCTTTACACTTGACAGTTGCATAATCCATTTTGTGCATATCATGCATCGATTTCAGTCCACAAGAACACATTTCTTTGAAGCATCATGCCAAACAATTCACTTGGCTTGTCTATGCTTCCACAATTTCCATACATGTCTAACAGAGCAGTCACAACTATAACATTTGACAAGATTCCTCTCTCCTCTATGCTTTGATGAATACTCATACCATGTCTTCTAATTTCATTTTCTTGAAATTATATAAAGCCATTTGTACATATTCTGGAATCATTGCATTCCATGAGATGACATCCTTTTGAGGCATTTTGTCGAATAATTCACATACCTTATCAGTTTGCATACATGTCTACCAAAGCAGTTGCAACAACATCATCTAGAAAAACTCCTCCATCCTTTATGCTTTGATGGATTTCCATTCTCTATTCCAAAGCTCCCATTTTGTATAGTCAGGGAGGATGCTGACAAAGCTTGTGGAGTCTGGCTTTACATTTGCCGATTGCATTTGCTTGAATGTTTCTATAACTTTCTCATCAATTCTATTGTGTATATCTTGTAGTCATTGCAGTCCATGAAACCACACTTCTTTTGGGCGTTCTATCAAATAATTCATGTGCCTTGTCTATGCTTTCACATTATGAATTCAAGTGTATCAGGGCATTTGCAACTATATCATTTGACAAAAATCCTCTATACTCTATGCTCTAGTGGATGTCTATGTGCTAGTCTAGGTTATGGAATCTAGCTTTACACCTAAAAATTGCATTTTCTGGAAAGTTTTTAAAACACTTTCAATAAATCCATTTTGTGGATATCCTACAATCATTGCATTCATTGTGAACATATTTATTTGAGGCATTCTGTAAAACAATTCACTTGCCTTGTCTATACTTCCTCATTTTTCATACATGTCTACCAGGGAAGTTGCAACTACAACATCTAATAAAAATCTTCTATCCTTGATGTTTGATGGATGTCCAAAGCTCCCATTTTGATGGATGTCAATGATGGACAATATTATTCAATTTACATCTATTAGAATGGCATTGCAATGGCAAGTTTGGAATATTTTTCAACAAGGAAAATTTATTTATCAGCGAGTTTGACCCTTTTTTCTCGAAACATGATGAATTTCTAGTCCCACCTATAATAGCCTATGATTTAATTAGTTTCTATTGTTGATAATAAGTATATAGGAAATAATGAAAGTAGAATTAGAACAAGAGCTGTGTTGTTGCAGTTGGAGTCCTTGCCTAATGCAAAGACAGAAAAGATTGATTTGGATGTTTAAATAAAGCCTCATCTTGAAGTTTGGAAGAAAAATAATTGGTTGATGTAATTTACATGCATGTAACCATCTAGCACAACATTGATATAATGACATTTAATCAACATGAGATCATTAAGATGGTTAACTACATTGCTCATATGGAAAGAGACAAAAGTTTAAGCATGTGATGAATCTTAATGAACCAAAAAGAAAAAAAATACACAGAAATGGAAGACCAGTGTCTATTTGCAGTTCCCTATACTCTATATAAAGTTCTCTCTAAATTCTAGTGTAATTGGAGTGTAGGCTGTCAACCATTCTTCAATGACTGGTTCAAAAGGATAAGCATAAAATCAGTTGATCCTTGCCAATGTGATAAAGTTCTCTCTAGTAACATAGACAACCCATAATCCTAATTGTCCTAAACTTTGTGCATTCATTTTTCCAACGTACATTTAGTATCATAGCAAGGAATCATATCATAGTAAAAAGTCTGCATAAATTACTATGAAATCCTATGTGCCTCAAATAATTGTCCAAAAGGATCTAATAATTATAGTTGTGAAAGGTGAAGTCCTATGAAGTTCAAAGGATGTGTCAATTTGTTGATTGTTGTCAGGGACTGCAACCTGATCTACAGAAAAAAAAATTAATAAAACAAATAAAAATATAGCAACTTTCAAATAAAAATGGAACTTTGGTAAAATGTTCGTGAAAACATTTATTTTAAAACATATGATTCTTTAGAACAAACATTTTAGAAGAAGAGATTTTATGTAAATATTATAAGAAGTGTCCATATTATAATGAATGAGACAACACATGTTGAATAAAACTCAATCTAAATTGCACTCCTATGTTCAAAGAATAAATGAATAAAGAACCTTTATATAACTAATTAGATAATTTGTCCTAATTACCCCCAACCTGTTTTATTCTTTTGGCTAGCCTCATACTTTACCTACATTATTTTATGATATGCTACGATATGCCATAAACAATTGATCATGCATTTACCATTATCTAGATACAAGGATGAATTAGGGAGTCTTTTGGGTTTCATTGCTCACAACAAAGTTATGTGGAATGATTATATGGATATGACTAGAAAACATACATGAATATCAAAACTTAATATATTGGACTAATTTTTATGGTAGTAAAGATTATTGATTGAAGTTTATTACAAAACTTGGTCAAGTAAATCTATATTATTTTTTATTCAATGGAAAGATATGTTGTGGTGGAAACAAATTTGAAACATTGATATTCCTTTTAAAATGACATTTTTTTGTGTCTCTCTCTTAATCTTAAAGTCTCAACTTTGGATTCACTTCAAAGAAGTGGATGGTAGAGCTCTCATAGGTATATTCTAGAATGTAGAGGTTATATAGAAACTATTGAACATCTACTTCAATATTTCTCATATTTTCAAATTGTTTTTGTTGAGCTTGCTATTATATTTGGATTCTCTAACTCTTGCTAGGAAAATACACTTGTTGATTTCTCAATACATTTGTTTGAGGCAAAAAATAATAATAATAATTTAAGGCATGAATTTTGTGGTGGCCCAAAGCACATTATTTTAACAACTATTTTATTCTATTTTATCCTCCTACCATCCATATTAGATTTGACTTTGAACTAACAACATCATAAAGAAAACTTCAAACTACAAAACTGACTTTACCCTAACAGTCATTGTCCTAGGAATACCAGTCCAATATTCCTAATTCAAAATGCAATGAAATAGTAAAAAGAAGGCGTGGAAAGGTAAGCAATAACTAATATATTGTTTTTACATTGAGAACCAATCCCAAACATGTTTCAATCCATCCTAGGAACTCAATGTTCCTAGACTGTACCGTGAGACAAAGAGTAAATTGCAGAGAATAAATATAGTTTTATTGATAAAAAAACTTCACTACAATACTTTGTCTCCCAACACCAACTCTACATACATCCTACCCACACCTACACCTACCAAATAGGCTTCCAAATCTGGTTACCTTCCATGAGTATTGAGTCAATTGAAATCAGTACACTCCAAGTTGTTCAAAAATGTTGTCTTACTCGATAAATCAATTCCACCTTGAGTTTTGACTTTCCCACTCAAAATTAACTTGGTCAACTGCAACTTGATTGCCATGTGAAAACCTATAATTGTCTTTCTAGCCCTCCTATCCTCCCTAGCTTTCCCTACGTGGATCCTTTTTTGTGATCCCAAACACTTTCTCTTTCCTTGTAGACCATAGGATCATGAACGTTCAAAACCTATCATCATCGGTCCCCATTAGCTGATCTTACATAGGTTGAACAAAAAAGGGAAACATGATCTTGCAAAACCCCTGTACAGGACAATCAATAACCAAAAGACATCTTCATAAAATCTATGCTACTTAACTATATTCTCATTGATTCATGACTATCATTGATTCATGGATTTTATTTTCTAGTAAGGAGAATTGATACTTCATCATGGCTTTAATTTTCCTTTAGACATGACTCTTTTTGACATTAACACCAGTATTGGTGTCTTCACCAAGTCCTTTAGCTTGACTTCATATAAAACTCCAATTATAATATAGTTGGATTTGGAACTAGTTTTCATCTTATTTTCATGATCGTCTTTATGAATCTAGCAGCACATTTTTATGTTGTTCCAAGACACATTTCTGTTGGAGTTTTATTTGAATGAATCTAGAAGTATATTGGAAGATTTTGAAGGGAGAGTTAAATATGTTTTGGAACTAGTTTGGTGCCTTTTTATTGAGTATATGGAAAGTTATGACAAATTTACTAAAACTTGCCAGAATCTGTTCCTAGGGTTGTCTATCGTAAGAAAAATGTCATAACTTTGTTTAAATCTTCAATCTTTATTTGAGATGTCACAATACTTAGTCATTGTCCATGTTTAAATGATTGTATATGTGTGTATGTGTGTGTATACACACACATGTACATACATGTGTGTATGTGTGTATGTGTGTATGTGTGTATGTGTGTATGTGTGTATGTGTGTATGTGTGTATATGTGTATATATGTGTGCATATACACACATGTATACACATATACACACGTGTGTATGTGTATATATACATATGTGTGCATATATGTATATATACACACATGTATGTATGTATATATACATATGTTTACACATGAATTTAAAGAAATTAAATTATAGAATTAAAATTCCTTATGCATCTTCTTAGTCATCTTCCGGGTGAACCAAACAAGTCATCTCATATTCCAAAAATCATTTTCAGAATTTGTATCTTCCAGAATTGACTATATCTGACATTTGGTATTCCATGCACCAAACGGGCTCTTATTGCATAAAGAAAATGGAATCCAAAACAAGGCTCTTAAGACCTTTCCAAAATGACAAATTGCACACAAACTGGTTTTTATCTTTTATTTCCTGTTCTCATCCGTACATACCAGGGATCCTACCCGTACATTCCTTGTTTGGTGTATATATGATCCTATTACAACTGCCACAACCATATTTGGTTGGTCGTGATTTTAGCTAATGGAGCTTGTAGACACTGAAATAAGTATTCTTTCATCTATCAATATGTTATTATTTGATCCATTAATAATATTCATCAACATCTATCATTATTATATTATTTATCTTCTATTATCATTCATAATTATTTATCTTCCATGATTAATATTCTTTCTTTATCCAGGTCGATTTGGCCAAGAATATCTTGAAAGAGTGGCTCTATTGTAATGATGGTTCTATTTGCAACAAACTTGTTAGAAACATGAAAAGAAAACATGTTAGCAATTCCATCATTTGTCTGTTGTTTGGGACAGTCACCATAGAATTATTTGGACTATCTCTCCTCTTGCCTTGTAAGGTTAAAATGACCTTTTTTTCTTCCCTCCTTGAATAGACCCTTACTGTCTTGCACTTGTGTAATGATAGGACACCAATGTTGCTAATTAAGGTTGGTGGGATGATTACGCCTATCCTAAAAAAATACTGTCAAATCATTATGCTTTCAAATCAATTACCTATCGACATATCCCTTGTGAGGGAGAGAAGCCAAACACATAAAGAACATGCATATAAACACGACAACTAAAAAACTTAAATGGAATACACCAAGAAGTACCAAATGATGAATGCTCAATTTTTGTAATGGCAAAGCAATATCAAAACCATCCATTTCTAGAACTTGATTTTTCTATAGTCCTAATGATTTTTCTTATTTCTTATCTATGCTTGGTGATAGGATTTTGAACATTGTTGACATACTCAAATGGAATACACAATACCAAATGATGAATGCTCAATTGTTGTAATGGAAAAGCATCAAAACTGTCCATTTCTAAAATTTGATTTTGTATAGTCTTAATTATTTTTCTATAGTCCTAATGATTTTGAAAATTGTTGACAAAGAGTGTTTCTTTTTTTATTATAGTATAAATGATTTTTCTATAGTCATAATGATTTTTCTTATTTCTTGTCTTTTGTCCCTTTTTTTTTTTCCTATGTCTGTGCTTCGTGACATGATTTTATCACCTTCTTTTGATGGTATATTTCATTCACTCTATGTGGAATACTATTTTGTTCACTATTTTATTTTAGCTTCATATTTCTTTCATTTTTCATATACACAGAGACTACACATGCTGATAAAAAATGAGCTATTTGATTTAGGTTTACTTTTCATTATTGTAAATGGTTAATATTTCTGATGGTACTCCTTGGTGTATTTCATATAAAAATAATAAATGTAGTAACGATGGTGCAATGCATTATTGATATAGGCTCGATGACTCTTGTCAATGTGCCAAACTGTCAATTTGGTGGTGGGCAGTGTGTGTTGAAGACTTCACAGACACCGAACAACCCTAGATGATAATTTTGGTGCTTCCCGAATAGAAAAAAGGTTGCTAATGTGTATATATTTCAAGTTTCTAATGTAAATACTATTCATTATAATATAAGAACTAATGTAGACTAGGTATCACAGGGAACTAATGGTTACGGATACTTTAGTTGGGTCTATGACAACTCATCTGCATCTATCCACCCATCTCCACTTATCTGCGATGAAGGATTTGAGTGCAAAACGTGTCAGGCTAGGGAAAATTCTGAAATTATATTTTTACGATGCCTTCTCTATATTGTAATCGCATATCTTTGTTGTGACCATATGCAGAGATGAACTCAGGAATTAGTTAGTTTAGTATTTTCATATTGTAACTAATATTTTAATATTGATATGACATAACTTCTCTTTGCCTCAAGTGCGCATATATATGGTTTATATATTTTTTTAGAATAATTCTTCATGTTTATGGCTTAGGTGAGCCCCAATCTGCTACCAATCACATCATTTAATGTATAGTGTTTTCTTGGTTATTCCATTTGTTCCTTGACCTTGACTATGGATTGACTATCATTTTCAAGCTTGAGCGAAGCTTCGTACCATGCAAAATTCATAGATTTGTATGCAATGCTGATTTATGCTGGAGGTAAACTACATGTGTCATGTAAATAACATGGTTGAATGCAATCTCTTTTGCATGTTTTCAAGAATTTTCCCACCAATACAAGTGTAAATAACACATTGAACGTAATCTACAGACGCTATGTGGTATGAAGTCTCACTGAAGTTTGAGCGCAGCGTAGTATGAAGTCTCCCTTTATAAACATGATAGCTAAGAAACATAAATGCAGATTTCACAATAGCTGAGAAACATAATTGTAGGCATCATGGTCACAATTTTTTGGAGACATCGTAATTGAGTTGTATACCCAAGTGATGGAGTGTAACTTCTGCACCTCCGATTCCAAGTTGACACTACGGGATACAAAGACCATGGATAAGGAATAAATTTAGAGAATGGAGGAGGTCCATAACAACCAAAATAATATAGGATGAGCCTCAAGTTAAATGAGGCAACTGCAAACATTTTAATAGATTTTTATTATTAAATAATGAAATTTACATATACTAGTGTTCTAAGCCCCCTCATTACATGATTTATTATTGTAAGCCCCCTCTAATTTACGCATCTAGAAAATGAAACTACAACCTATTGGGATTGAGACAAAGCTTAGAGAACAACATCAGCTAGGAATGATCGCTTTCCAACATCTGTTGAATACATCTTTTGAATACATTTGTAGCTCATGAATACAAGGTGTAGCTCATGAATACAAGGTACTCCAATAGATGTATTCAACAGATGTTAGAAAGCAATCCTTCCTAGTTGTTGTTGTTCTATAAGGTTTGTCTCAATCCCAATAGGTTTTAGTTTCATTTTCTAGATGCATAATTTAGAGGGGGCTTACAATAATAAATCATGTAATGAGGGGGCTTAGAACACTAGTATATGCAAATTTCATTATTTAATAATAAAAATCTATTAAAATGTTTGCATTTGCCTCATTTAACTTGAGGTTTGTCCTGTATTATTTTTATCATTATGGCCCTCCTCCACTCTCTAAATTTATTCCTTATCTATGGTCTTTGAATCCTGCAGTGTCAATTTGGAATCAGAGGTGCAGAAGTTGCACTCCATCCTTTGGGTATACAACTCAATTACATTGTCTCCAAAAAGATGTGACCATGATGCCTACAATTATGTTTCTCAGTTGTTGTGTCCCAGGACCCCTTATGACCCTTTACAATCATTTACAACCTCTAAGAATACATCTTAGAGGTCTTAAAATGTCGTAAAGGGTCATAAGAGGCTCCTAGGAGGGGCCAGATGAGCTTCCACCTTCACGTGGTTGGCCCTGTTAAGTAGAGAATGTTGATTAAACTATTCTTGAAATAAAGAGAAGCTCAATAATTTAAGGTCTTAGTCCACGGACAAATTAAATTAGACTTACTAAGCCTCTTATTGTAGTTTGTAATAAGATTGATTTGCAACCACTAGAGACTACTCTACAAGCTTGAAGAAGTGGTATATTTTGGCAAATTAAGAGTGGAAAGAAGATGATATTCCTGAGATCATGGATGGACACAATGTTGTAGACTTTATTGATCCAGATATCTTGCAGAGGCTTGAAGAACTGGAGAGGGAAGAAGGGCTTAGGATGGCACCTAAGGGTGACGATGATTTCACAATAGCTGACAAACATAATTGTAGGCATCATGGTCACATTTTTTTGGAGACAACATAATTGAGTTGTATACCCAGACGAAGTGCAACTTCTACACCTCCGATTCCAAGTTGACACTGCGGGATGGAGAACAACTTCGAACTGGAGGTGCAAAAGTTGCTCTCCATCGTCTGGGTATACCACTCAATTACATTGTCTCCAAAAAAATGTGACCATGATGCCTACAATTATGTTTCTCAGATAATGTTAAACTATTCTCGAAACAAAGAGAAGCTCAATAATTTAAGGTCTTAGTACAAGCACTAGAATTGAGTTTTTTGGCATGGGCTGGGAAATTTTTGTATATCAACATGCGATAGAGTTTGGGCAAAAAACTCTATCGCATGTTGATATACAAAAATTTCCCATCCGTGCTGAAAAACTCAATTCTAGTGCTTGTACTACATGACTGGTGCCAAAACAAGGCTCTCCTAATCATTGATTGTGACCCACTGGCAACAACCAATAGAACAAGTGTCGACACGTGAAGATAAATATCAAATAGGGGAAAAGCACCTGCAACAATAGAGGCAATAGTTGTAGATATAGATGAGGATATCCCAAAAATCCCTAATTTAGTGTTTCAGAGATCCATGTACCTGATCTATGACTCAATTTCAAAACCTTCCAAAACCTTATCTTTAGTTTTTGGATCTCGCAGTGTCAGCTTAGAACTACAGGAGTAGTAGTTGTGTTGCATCATCTAGGTATAGCATTCAATTATGTTGTGTCTCCAAACAATTGTGACCATGATGCGTACATTTATGTTTCTTAGCTATTGTGTCCCAAGACCCCTTATGACCCTTTATGAACCTTTATGATCCCTAAGAATACATCTTAGAGGTCTTAAAGTGTCGTAAAGGGTCATAAGAAGATCCTAGGAGGGGCCAAATGAGCTTCCACCTTCACGTGGTTGGCCCTGTTAAGTAGAGAATGTTAAACTATTATCGAAACAAAGAGAAGCTTAATAATTTAAGATCTCAATCAATGTATGAAAAATATATACAACAATAAGATATCTGGTCGATACTTAATATCAACATAAGTTATGATTATTATATTTGGTTGATACTTAATATCGACATAAGTTATGTCTCGCATTCATTGTTATTGCAACATTACTTATTACATCAGAGAGCATATGATTGTCTATTTTTTTATCATCATTATATTTGTATATATTCAATAGTCAAACTGAAATGGTGCTTTTGTTTTCAAGGATGGACCCTAGATGAGATTGTCAGATATGCTCCTGTGCATAACTAGACTGCGTATGAAGAGACCTTGAAGACCAATCCTATTTTGGAAAAGATGGTGATAAGTGGTGTTGTCTATTCCTTGGGAGATTGGATTGCACAGGTCTGTATCTCAAAATCATTTGCATGTGGCAGAAATGCATACTTACAACCATTTCATTCTACATTTAAAAACATTAATGACACTCTAGACACAAAATAATGCTCATGTTGTTGACTTGATAGTGCTATGAAGGCAAACCAATTTTTGAATCTGATCGAACCCAGATGTTCAGATCTGGTCTCGTTGGATTTAGTCTTCATGGTTCTTTGTCTCATTATTACTATCATCTTAGTGAGGTAACACCTTGCCCTCTTTCTTAGTCTCTTACAATTCATACTTGTTTAATTTGAATAATTTTTGAGTTCCTTGCAAAAAGGGTATGACAAATAAATATGGGTATACAGGCTCTATTTCCTTTCCAAGATTGGTGGGTGGTGCCTACAATAGTTTTGAATGACTATTTTGACACTTGTGATAAGAAAATAATTGTTAACTATTAGAAATGTTGTACTGTTACTATAGATAGATGTCAAGCTAAATGATCTGATGAACGTTGGTCTTACTGTTCTATTTAATTTTATGGATATGCAACTAGAAATGTCATATACTCTTGGGGTCATGGAGAAGATGGACAATTAGGCCATGCTGATGCAGAGGATCGCCATAAGCCAACAGTCATAAGTGATCTTGATGGTTGTAAAATTACATCTGTAATTTGCAGTGCTAATCATACAACAGCATATTCAGATACCAGGGTAGTGGTTTATAGTTCGGGTTGGTAAGGCTTTTTACTGGAAATATAGTTGCTAGAATAATGAAATAATTTATTTTATTTTTTAACAAAAAAATAATATTGGTCAATTTTTTGATGTTTTAATAATAGTGGTTTCGACGAGAATGCTATGTGTTCGACGTCACTTTCAACAAACATTGGTCACATAGTAAAAAGGCTTGATCTACAATTCTTCCAGGTTGAAGCCCTTATTTCAATGAAGATTCGGTCGATAATTCCACCACTAGGGAGGTTGGAATTTCGACGATGGTTTTTACTGTCAGAATTTCAATGAAAAAATTTCAACAACAGTTTTGGTCATCTTTTCTACCAATGGGTATCAAAAATTTGACTAATCCTCGTCAAAAAATAGGTTAAAATTTACTAGTGTATATTAAGGCAAAGGCTTAGGTTTCCATGAACAAGAAAATCTAGAGCCCATCCAGGACAAGACACATAGAAAATCATGTGGTATTGGTCACACATCTAAAGAAACTTCCTCCATAAATGTTGGTACAACTAAAGCTAGATTCAAGCATCCTTCCAAAAATACCACTGCATCTTCCCATCATCCCTCTAAAGCATACAATGCCATTCCTCCTCATCCATCATTGAAACCCATAACAACCTATCACATTCCTCCTTCATCCTCTAAATCTATTTTGGGTCCCTATAGCCCAAGATCTACCATTTCATATCCTTCACATACCAAATTCATCTTGGGGCCTTACATCCCAAAATATCATCCCCCATCTTATCCTACTCAATGGACATTCCCACATCTCCTATCTGTCAATCTCCTTCCATCTCTCCATCCATGTCTCCTTCATCTTGCACACCTCTACATATTCTTTCCAATGATCCTCACAATTTGGATACCATATCCAAGATGCATAAAGGAAACTATCCACAAAAATCTAAGGATTGACATGTCTTCCCTAAAAGACATGCTCAAGCAAAGAAAAAGTCAATCAAGAAATCCACTACATGGCCACAAAGGCCCAGCAAAACAAAAGCAAAATCTGCTACATCACCATGGCCACAAAGGCCCAATGAAGAAAAAGAAAAAATTGCTACATCAAAATGGCCACAAAGGCCTAGCAAAGAAAAAGTAAACTCTACTACATCACAATGGCCACAAAGTCCCAGCGAAGAAAAAGATAAATCCAATGCATCCTAATGGCCACAAAGGCCTAACAAAGAAAAAGAGAAAACTATGTGGATCCCAAAGCAAAAAGATGCAACACATCTCAAAGAGACATCCATAATCACATCCAAAGTTGCTAATCCAATGGCTACGCATTCCTCTTCTCCATCTCCTAAATTTATTTTGGGTCATTATGTCCCAAGATCTCCTAGAAAAAATCCTCCATCATATCCACATCTACCATCCATCTCCCATCCACTTCATCCACCCTCGTCACAACACATGCCAATGTTGGTCCTAACAACATCTCCCTATCTTGATCACTTTCCAGCATTCCATCCAAACTCTTTCTACCACCATATCTCTCATTTGATGCATATCCACCATCTCCCCCATCCAATCTATGCCTTTTCATAATCCATCCATCCTAATAAAGTTGTACCAACATCCAGACAAATCAAAAAGTCAGCAGCAAATCAGAAAGTTAGCGAAAAAGTCAAAAAAGTCAAAAATATCAAAAAAAAAGAAAAAGAGAAAAAACATTCATCCAATGGGAAAAACTTGGCAATTCAAGTGCCTTGGATAATTACCATGATGAAAACCTAGAAAAAAAGGTGTCATGCGTAATCCCTCCATCCAGTTCCTCTCTACAATTGGGGGCAGTTTCCTTCTAGCACTTCATATCCAACATCTCCTCCATCCCATTTGTCTCTTCCCATCCTTCATCCTCCTTCAGATCTTGATAAAGAAATAGAGACCACTCAGTATACATGCTTTTGGGCACCTTTCTACATCCATTTCCCCATTGCCAATCTTTATCCACCGTCTATCCTACCTTCCATCTACCTTCATCATCCTCTTTTTGTCTTATCTTCCATCCTATCATACCCCCTCCTAATGCCTCTGAATGCATGAAACTATACTAAAGAAGGGGCATCTTATTTCTCAGTAACATATTCCTTGGACACTTTCTCCTCATCCATACCTTCCACCATCTAAATCCTTATCTTCCATCTCCCAATCCTTATCTTCCTCCAATCCTCCCATCCAAATCCTTCAAATCTATCAAATCCTCATCCCTAAGCATTCCTCAAATCCTCATCCCTGATAATTTCTCTATCCACATCCTAATCATCCTCATCCTTGATCAGTTCCTCTATCATTATCCCTCAACATTCCTCTAACCAAATCTCCAACATTCATCTACCCAAATCTCCAAGCATTCTTCTATCCAAATCTAAGCTTTTCCTCCATTAACAATCCTCGTCAATTTCCTCTATCTAGATCCCTAAGAATTTCCTCCTATCCAATCCCTCAGCATTCCTCGATCCCAATCCTTAGCATTCCTCTATCCAAATCCCCAAGCTTTTCCACCATTAATAATCCTTAGCAATTTCCTCTATCTAGATCCCTAAGCATTTCCTCCTATCCAATCCCTTAGCATTCCTTGATCCTAATCCTCGTCATTCCTCTAACCAAATCCCTTAGCATTCCTCTATCCAATCCCTTAGTGAATCCTCAATCCAACATCCCTCAACAAATCCTTAATCTCCCATCCCTCAGCATTCCTCTAATCCAAATCCCCAAGCATTCCTCCATCCCAATCCTTTACCAGTCCTCTATCCAGATCCCAAGAATTCCTCTATCCAAATCCTTCAGCAGTCCTCTATCCAAATCCCTAAGACTTTCCTCTATCCCAATCCCCTTAGCAGTTCCTCTATCCAAATTCCCAAGAATTCCTCTATCCAAATCCCTAAGCATTTCCTCCATCCTCAATCCTAAGCATTTCCTCCATCTTTACATCACCTAGTACTTCCATTTTCATATGTATCTAGCTATAGGCTACCCCCCACGCAATCTAATGTCATCCTATCCATATCCAAATATTCTTATCAATCTTCTAACACATGCCAATCCTATCCATATCCTCTAGCTATCCAACATCCAAGATCAAGCCAACTGATCCAATCAAATCCTTAGTCTTGTTGCAAGTCTTGATCTCAATCCAATCATCTTCATTGGAATGTGTCCTACCCAAGTCCATTGCATTTCAGGACACATCATCCTCATCATCCTATCCACCATCAGTCCATCTTGGCTTTCCAACCCAACTGGGGCATCATCTTTCATATCTTTGCAGCGTTGACTTCATCCCCAAATCCCTTGTACATCATATCTTGAGTCTTGTATCCTAGTGTTATTTGTGTCTCCACCTAAGCTCATTTGTGCATATGTGTCTTTAGGTGCCATCCTTTAGGTCAGTTAGCCCTTGTGTCATCGTGACTTATCTAGCTAAGCACTTCAGCAATCATCCCTTGGTCCTTTTTGAGGTTTGAGTGTCTTACCTATCTCTTTTCATAGGAATCCTTATCCAGTTCCACTATTTGCTTCATGTCATATCCTTTGAGTTTCTCAATCCTTATCTTAATTCAAAATCATCCCAGCACTACCCTTTGACTAAGCATTTTCTAGGGAATCCTATACCTATCTTTGTAGGCCACATCATCTCGAGCAATAGATTGGCATACACTAGCAATAATCTCATCTTCCAAAGATAAACAGTCTATCTTAGGTTGACAATCCTATCCTATCTGATCCTACATGAGGAAGCAAGAAACTCACTCCTAAAACTTAGTAATCCTCCACCAATCCAATCCATCAATCCTCATCAAATCAATCATCATCCTACCTATGGAAAAATATTTGTGAGATACTTAGTATTTCATTTTGTTCTTTTGGATCTTTTGTTTATCTTTTGGGCCCTATCCCTTGTACTATTTCAGTAGGTCCTCTTGTACATATCCCTATCAGTCTTGCAGCAACATTTGATTATTTGAGCTTATCTCACCCAGCCTCGCACTTCAGCAACATCTTTTTTCGACTACCCTTGATCAGTTGATTATCCTCAATTCATCATTTTCCAATCAGCAACACAACATTCTCCTCATCAAATGGGTGCTTGAAGATGTATCCTTCCTCATGTCCAACCTAATCTTCCATCAATCAAATTGGGTCTATGTAGGATGTATCCTTCCTCATGTTCAGACCTAATCTCCCCCCATCAATCAATCCATCAATCTTTATCCTTGGCAAAGGATGTCTTTTGGATTTATCATTCTAATCTTGGATTTTGTCCTTTCGATCTTGTTTATCTTTTACGGCCTCCCATTGTTCCTCTCCTCAAACTCACCATGATCCTTTATATCATGGTGTGTTGTGAATGAGGACAATCTAAGGCAAGGTCTTTTTTATCATATTTCTTCTTGCACGTCAATCATCTGCTTTTGGTTTCTCCAACATCTTTTCCACCATGCCTCCTCTGGGTTTCATGTGTGATGTTGAGGCAACCCTTTGTGTGCTTGTTTTTTGTGTCAATCCTATGCAATGCTGGTGACAAGGCCTTGAGTTCCCAGTAACCTTGGCAGGTCTCTAGCATTGCTATATCAAACTAGGTTGTTCTCTCAAAAATATCCAACAAAAGGAGCTCCCTAAATCCCCCATCCTGCATCATATAGATTAAATCTTGCATCTTGCATTCCTTCATATAGCTTCATCATGTATCTCATATCATATTGCATTCCTCCATCTTTTATCTTGGAAGGACGTCTATTTATCCCCCCTTCCCATCTTTCATCCTTTCTCTTCCTTCCTGTGTTCTTTTCAAGAAAATCCCACAATGTTTCCTCTTTGAGTTATTTTCTCGAGGGGGCACAACCCCTTATCTCCTATTCTAGCCTGGGGCATCTTATTTTCCTGTCTTTGATGCAACGCCACTTGTGGCATCACATTACAAAGGGGAAAAATGTAGACACCTAAAATCCCTTTGCCAAATAAAAATATTTTATTTTGCAAAAACCCTTGATGACATCATCATTTATTAATAAATTATTTATTTAATTAATTAATTAGTTTGTATTGTCATTATCCCTTCTCCTATTTTAATTAAAAACATTTAATAAAAGAATCCCTGCCAAAAGCATTTGAATTCAATTTGAATGATTTTCCCCCCAATTTATTAATTAATATTTAATAAATTATGTCACAGTCCTTGAATAAGTTAAATATTTAATTAAACCCTAAAACCCTAGAAACTTCTCGAAAACCCTAAACCTATCTACCCTTTCCTAATCACTCCATAAACCTTCTTAGAGGGTGATTCCTAACCCTCTTAGTCTAAACCCTCATCCTTTGACTTTTGGTCAACCCCCTCATTAATGAGCCTTACATGCTTATTAATGGCCCCTTACACCCTCATTAATGGCTTTTATAGCCATAAATGAGAACCCATGCCTCTTCTTCCATCTTGGTTCCCTAGGCACTCTTCCCTAGTGTTTCTCACACATGTGTGAGCAACCCTTAACCCTCATCCTTGACCATACCTCTAACCATCCCCCTAGCTCTACTCCTAACCCTAACTCTGACCCTAACTCCCCTTCCTAACCCAAGCCCTTCCTCAAATCCTATAAATATCCTCACTTCCAAGAGAAAATTATTAGCTTAGTTCATATCATTTCATGCATTGTTATCATGCTCATTTCTATTTCTCTTAGCATAATATTTAGCATTATTAGATTTAACTCATTTCTATGCTTTATAACTCACACTAGATTAGCTTAATGGATTGAATATAGTTCATTTTCAATATTTTCTAATCATTTTCATCATATCACATCTATATTTGGTTAAAATCAATCTAGCATAACCATTTGTAGCTCAGTTCTGCATTTTTTCTTCATTCAATTCCTTTGGGCTCTAGGGGAAAATCAGGTTCACCATACCTAATTTTGTGCCACTATGGGCTATCCTTGGTCCCTAAATGATCCTAAACCTTCCTAATCTGCATTGGGGACATGCTCCTAGTGTTTTTAGAGCACACCCGCATCCCTAATCTAAGAGCAAATAAAACGGTGACAGGGTGCTCCTATTTAAGATCTATCTGAGGTATCATGCAAATAGATTTACTATATCTTTAGTATATGTTGCTTAGACTAATTTTTGAATGTCTACACATGTTAGGCATTGGCCTATAGTGCAGTGGTTTCTACTTCTCTTTGTAATAACAAGGTCTCCAATTTGATTCCCAAAATGGGAGCTAAAATAAACTTAATATAAAAAAAAATGTCTACACATGTTCCAAATAGGTTAGGTTTGTACTGATCACACCTCAATACATAAAAAAATCATGTAATACAATCAAGTCATCAACATGATGCCATAGACCCATCAATAAGTTACCCAATGTATGCCATAGCCATATCTTTCATATCCATCTCATCTTTGTGTAGATATCTCATTCCTTTACCATTTTCCTTCTTTAGATATTTGTAACCATCATGATAAGTATACTCAAAACTAGTTGACATCAATGACAATACATTGACTGATTTAATTGTCTTACATATACTTTAGTATCTCGGTGACCATTAATCAATGTATTTCACTTGTCCATTCTTTCCATAAAGATATTCAATCAGTTGTAGGTTACCAAAATTTGTGGGTTTGAAATCTCCATTTGGATCGCGTTATCAATCATTGCACTAGGTTCCATCCCTCTTCATCTCTCTCTTTTTTCTCACCAATTAAAATACATAATAGTTAATCTTTCATCTTATAATCTCAATCAACTTAGTTCATTATTATTTCCTTCATTTCACAAATCTAGGTTAGTTTTATTTGGGTTTTTTATATTTTGTTTGTATATCCTTTTCTTACATTTGCAGTTTAGTCATTCTATTGTTGTCATTATTCTTTAATTCCTAGTAGTCTATACTCTATCCATACGAGATTCCAGTGCAAAATGCTAGTTTACATAAGTTGCATTGTATCCTTAGACCACACTTATATCTGAGATAGTGAGCTTATGGAGCTCAAGTTTAATCCTTACAGTTAGTCCTTTCACTTTTCATAATCAAAACATCTTAGTCAATTTTTATATTTAAGTTATTTACATTTGATCAGTTTAGTTGCATTTGGACAACTACATATGAACATTTAATTGATATTTGATTAATCAAATTTAGGCCTAAATATATAAAAAATCATATTGGATCATATTTGAATCTACCAAGCACACTTTATTTATCTCGTTTCTGATCTCCATAGCACTCCTAGCTAGCAATGTAAGGTGGTGCAATGAAATTGTGCATCTCTTGAGGTTTTAACGAAACTCTTGGTAGGTGCATTATTTTCTTCCCCATGGTAAAATTAGTGTATGAACACTAATTCACCCCCCTCTCAGTGTTCATTGCACCCCAACATTTCCCTCTTAGGATGCTCAAAGTCCTTGTTAGCAGCAATCTTTCACTGTCACCTTTGCATGAACCACATTTTTTTCCATCTATCATTTTTTAGCATGATTTTCTTAGATACTAGCATTTCACATGGAATTCATGCACCATACATCGTCCTACGATATTTGCATGCTTTCTATTTGTCACCTACTTTTATCAATGGAAATGACCTAAAATCCTCTAGAATGGTCTAGAAGCCTCTTTTCCCCTTTAAATCCATCCTCTCACTTCATTAAAGGGGACTAACTTTATGGTTCTCTCTTATTCACAATATTTTCATTCTTTTGCTATCTCATTTTGCTACAATGATCTCTAATTTTCTACAGTATTGTCTTACAACAATATATGTATCTATCTTGTCTATTCCAAGCCTATATGGTAATATCTCTTTATTTCTCTTGTGTCTTTGAGAATCTTGGGATTTATCACATCCCTTGTCTATTATTTTATCTCATGTAATAGATGTTTTCCTCCATCAAGTGAGGTTTATTTCTATTACATTATCATTTATTTATCTTTTGATATTTCTATCTATATGGTTGTTCTAAAGGTGGAAATAGAAAAATAGGAACTTAACTAAGGCAAGTCTCCAAGCAACCCCAAACATTTTTCCTCGAGCTTGTATGTGTGTAGGTTTGTTAGAGAAATTCAACCGCACAGAGATTCTCTTGTAGACATCTTATGTGTTTATTTTCATCTTTATTTTTTAATATCTATTATTATATTCTACTTTAAGGTTTTGTAGATCATTTAAGGAACATAATTGAGTTTCCCTAGATTTGAGTTTTATCTATTGTGGTCCACGTAGAACTATAGTACACCGCAAATACATATGCACATTACGCTAACATCTGTTAGGAATGGGAACACTGAGAGGGGTGGTGAATCAGTGTTCTATAATATTAATTTTTAATACTTGAAACTTAACTCAATAACTTAATTGTTGAACTGAATATTAAAGCAAGTAAAGTAAACAACCATAACACAACACATAACACCATATATGATTACGGGGAAACCTTGGCCAAAGGAAAAACCTCGGTGGGAATTAATACCCACTAATAATTATACTTGTGTATTATGAACTTGTTAATGTTCCTTTGCCCTGTTAGGAGCAGTCATTACAATGCTTTAGTACAATGACCTTGTCAAGGTTCAGACCTTGTTAGGAGTCTCGAAGTAAAAAACTCTGTTAGGGGTGGAAGGCTCACTACCAAAGCTCACTTCTCAATAAGGAAGGCTACAACCTCCTGGATATCAGATACACACTATATCTACAATGTTGAACTGCTGCTATGACACTGCTTGTTTGATCAGTTCCTTTTTTACGCTGATGCTTTAACCTCTTGTAAAGCTCTATAACATTCTTACTGAACTTAACACATACTCCACATACTTCTACTCTTCTATTTCAACTTCACTATCTATCACATGCTCAAATACAAAAGTGCATGTCTTATATATAGGCGCAACCAAAACTATTCACTAAGTCGGCCTATAACCTATTACATACAACACTTCCAAATGAATTGGCTCAAGTGTGTTTACATACAATGATATTAACAAGTCTATAACATAAATATAATAGGCGCATAGCCTTTACAAAACAAAATAATAACCGCTAATCAAAATACTGTATGTCAGTTGCATTCTCTATTTTGTTCTGCCGCTCACTGACTTTGTCACTTCAACTCGCTGTAACTTCTTCATACTAACTCATATGATCATGAATTCTTAGACTTATCATGATTACATACTCAAAATATTATCTTCAAGGGAACATACCAAAACTCGGTCATATGCACGTTCGTTGATGCTCTGTTCATCAGGTGCTTCACTGACTATCCTATCTTCCATACTTAGCCAAATTTTGATCTTCTAAGTAAGTGCGCTAACACCAAAACTCCATATGACTTTGTTGCCATAATGACAACACTAATATTAGTCATATACACTAGTATATTCAACTTGCCAACAATCTCCCCCTTTGTCATTAATGGCAACAAAGGAAAATGGTGAAGTTGCTAAACTATATTTTTACAAAAAAAAATTTAACATATATCCTTATCTTTTTCTGTACATCATATACTCTATGTTATATCTCCCTTATACTACTCCATATTACTCTACTCTTCTACTACTCCATATTACTCTACTCCCCCTTTGACATTAATGACAAAGGTTCTCAAAAATGAAACTTTGAGTACTTACATAGTGAGTACATCCGAGAATGCAATCTTGAGGTTTTGGATCTCTTGCTACCAAAACGCCTTGAGTGCATCTACTGTCTGGAGATGGGCACATAGTGCATAAGTTATCTTCTTCAATTCTATACAGGGACCTTGGCCATATGTTACAATGGTAGCATCAATCTCCTTGATATTCTGATTGAGTACATCCAATGAGTGTGCAAGTGCATGTCTTAACTATGCTTGCCTAGCCCGTATCTTAGCTATCTCTTTCTCTGCCTTCTCAATCTTGTCTATTTGACCTTGATAGACATTATTACACATGTTAATATCTTGGGAGGGGCCTTCTACCAATTTTCTCATAGATGCCATCAGGGATTCAGCTTCCTGAATCTTCTTGGTAAGGTCTGAAGTGAGTTTGTCTTTGTTCATAAAATAAGCTATTATCTTCCTTCCTTTAGTTGCTATCTCCTTTAACATAGCTTGACCAACCTTAAGAGAACTAAGGTCAAGTGAAAAGTTACCTATCAATTCATTCAACCTCTTCTTAATATATTTCTCTTCTAAAATCTTGGATGATGATTCCTCAAGACTTGAGAAATTTTCTTTGAAGCATGTCAAGATGGTGCTGACATCATCCACTAGATGTACACTTGATACTTTCTTATCCTCAGGAAGTAGAATGTTTAGTATGCTTACTGATTCTACAAATAATGGATTCCTCATTACTTTTTTCTCCTTTGCTTTATCCATTGCTAACACACTTATTTTTATCAGGTCTTCTTCTCCCCATGAGTCTAAACTTGTTGTATCAGGGGTCAAACTTGACAATAATGACTTTAGTGTGATGAGTGTGTTGTCCATGATTTCAATTTTTACCTTCATTGGTAATTCAATAGAGGGTTGATCTGCAAGTTCATCTTCCTTCCCTTCTTCCTGTCCAATCAAATCTTTGATCTGCACTTCTTGTAGCTTAGGAGATTCATCGGTGCATAGAATCTCTACTTCCTCAGTGCTCACAAATGCTTCCTCAAACTTATCTAAGTCCTTATATGTAGTTTCCATTGATATTTCAACATTATCAATCATGATAGTGTCATCCTTATCTTCAGGCATAGGCGCAAAATCATGTGGACCTTTCATAGGTGCATTTGGGATCTCAAACTCCTTGCTTGCTCAAAGGGAACTTGAGTTGTAGGTGTAGTAGGAGGATACATGTGTCTTTCCAAGAACACCTTCTCATATTCCTTTTCTATCTCCTTTTAATGCAGTCAAGGTGGGTGGATCCAATTAAGGACTAATTGACCTTGCAGCCAAACCAATATACAGTGAAAATACACAATAACAATGACAGATCTGATATGAAACAAAAGTCTTTATTCATGAAAACACTAATTACATGCAATGTGTCAGACTTTAAGGCCTTCTCGATTACGGCCAATTACAAAGCAAGTAACAGTCTACAAGATCTCACAAGATCCAAGTCTTTTCCCCAACATCAACATCCAACTAGTTCAGCTCTGCAACAGGCGGCACACTGGTAGGCACCCAGGAAAGATCTAAACTTGTACTCAAACTTCCAAGCAATATTCTTGCTCCTAATCTCATAGGCTACTAACCTTCCTTCCAACAAACTAATGCCTAAACATCTACCCAAGTATCCTATAAATATTGATTCCTAGCCACAAGTCAGCTGATGAAATGATAAATCTCTATAAACAAATATTAAATGCTAAAACATCAGTTGGCTCTCACATAGCCTTACAAAATAAATAAACTCTTCAAAAGATGGCCCCAACAGTCATCAGATCTGCATAGAAGAATGCAACATGCTAGATCTAGGTCCCCACATGTCCAACAGTCAATCCATAACTCAAGGAGCACGACCCAAATTAAATGCACCAGTTGGCCAAGCCGATCCATCCAAAAGATCCATTCGGTAAGTAAGAACACTGAGCAACAAAGGAAATAATCGAGTGCCAGTCAACCGACCATGCCAAGCATGACTGAGCAACACAATTATTACCGAGTGCCAGTGAACCAACGCCTTCAGTCACCGAGCATTCTTCAGAGACTAAGCACCCCGATAACCACATAAACTGAGCAACCAGACTCCCAAACTAAGCAAGAACTCTCCAAACCAAGACCAAAACTAACAATCTACCTTCAAAGACAAACATATTTTTGGTTGATACAGGATTGCCAAGAATCCTAGGATGCTCCTACATCACCTTTGCAACCAACTCATAGTCCTTATTCATAATCTGTAGAATTCTGAGCTTGGTTCTAAGGTGAGGCTTCACCAAATCTAGCAACAATGATTTTTCTTCAAATGAACAAATAGGGAGGTTATCATCTATTGTCTTTTCCCTTATCCTAAAATCTTCTTCAATGGATTGTCTCTTTAAAGAATCCAGAATGTTCCAAACATTATCTAGAATGACTATCTTGAGTTCTAGAACTATCTTCTTGAACTTAATCATGTGCTTTATGATCATACTATGGATCTCTGATTTATCTATTTCATGATATTTATCATAGAACTTAGCAATTTGATCAATTATCCCTTCTTTTACTACCCTGGTTCTCAACACTTCAAGATTCAGTCTAAATCCTACCTCAAGAGGTGCTTGAGTGTTTCTTCCTTTGCTTCTTGTTGTTCTAGAGGATGGGTGGCTTGCACTAGTCTGCTTCTTCCTCTTAGGCATCTTGCTAGGCTCAGGAGGTGGAGTGGACTCCAGATCAATAGTATCTATGGGTGCAGAAGTGTTTTCTTCTATCTTTTTCTTATTCTCCTTGGGATCATCATACTTCTCTATTTTCACTTCAGAAGAGGGTGCGCTCTCAAGTTGCATTGCAATCTTGGCTTCCCTTGCCTTATCTAGGTGTGCTTGTGTGACACCATGGATTTTCAATATGTCAAAGGTGATCTTTGATGCTTTTCTCTTGGTTGCAACACTATATAAGACTGAATCTACTTGTCTTGTTTTCTCCTCATAATTACCCCATATTGGTTCATTGGGATCCTTAGGCACTAACAGGAGGACTTATGCATAAGCTTCTAGAATATGTTCCTCCACTTCATAACCAAGTGGATGAATCCACTTAGTTCTAGGTTCCACTACTTCCATGCATGTGATATATGTCTCCACCACAAAGAAAATGTTGTCCTTATACTTTTCAACTATACTCTCAGATATCCTATACCTTCTCTTCATCCTAATTCTGAATGTCTTTATCTCTAAGTCCATGAAATCTTTCAAGGTTCTCTCAGATGATGCCTTGAATGAAATTTGTGTCATTGTAGGTAAACTCTTATCAAGGTATAGATCAGAGACTTTACCGACTATATGAAAGTACATATAGATGATCAATGACCCAAACCTAAATATATTGCTCTTGTTATGATTAATAGCCCTTATGTTATCCATCAACTATGCGCGCAAGATCTCACACAAGTTGAACTCTCCATTTTCCCTTACAATTCTGATAGCTTCCAAAATAGTGGTCGCGGACACACTATTGACTTTGTTTGCATGCTGGAACTTATAACCAAGTATCATGGACATTAGCTTTATATCCTTCTCCTCTATCGGCTCAATTTTCATGCCACGCTTATCACTACGGGACTTACAAGCTTGCTCAACTAGTTTCCTGACATCCTTACTAGTAGGAAGAATGGTGCCTGTCTTGGATAGTCCTGTCATCTCATAAATGAGATCTAAAGTGATGTAAACTGGAACTTCTCCAATCCAAAATAAGTCATCATGAATTCTTCTCAGTAAGATCTTAATCCATTCGGATTCATAGAACTCATATGCAGTCGCATACTCAATAATTGGGTGATTTGCAAGGTGCACGAACTCATCCATGAATGTCATGTTTGGTTTCATCATTGACTCTAAGTGCGACCTAATCCTGTCCAATCCTATAGGTTCCTTCTTGCAGTATATGTATGCGTGTATGTCTTCTACGTGCACATAACTCCCATCAGAGTTCTAGAGAATGCCCCTTCCAAATCATCTAGGACTGACTTAAAGGGATGCTTCTTGAAAATGTATCTCTTCCTTTTAGTAACATTAAACACAACTAGAGTGGCTATTATTTACTTGATCAATCTCTCAAATAGGGTTCCAAAGGGTTTCTGAATCATTGCAACCGAGCTAGGGTTCCGCAACAATCTTAACTTCCTTCCATTGATGAAATCAACTGCAATCTTCCAACACTAATTGCTTTGATCTCCTGTGCTCTTCAAAGGCTTGAACTCGGATGCAAATGTGTGGATAATGGATCTCCAGTGACTTTAAAAATAACTTTATGCAATTAATGCTTGCCACCATAATATGGAATGCAACAGAGAATTCTAATATTCATTTCTGTTATCAATCAAGTTGTGCGCTCTTGCATACAACATCAACTAGTATCCAAACATCTATAACCCAAGGTGCATACTCTAATGGTGAGTATACCAACTGCATAGGGGTCTAGAGATAATCTAGCTCCCCCTATGACCATGAGGGTCATTCATCCAGAAGTAGAAGGTGTCTCCATTATGGATGCATCCACTACATAGTCATCAACATTATCTTGCTTTACTTCCATCCAAATCTTGCTCACATATTTTGTAGCTTTCACAAACTTGACTTCTCCAAATTAATCCAAAACTGATCCTTGAGACTTATTAGGTCTTTCTTGTCTTTGCGCTTGTGATTTGCAAAACTTTGAGATGTGTCCAGCCTTGTTACAAGTGTGACAAATAACTGGAGGCCTTATATTCCTCGGAGCATTGATGTGAATTACCATATTGCATTGTCTAGTTGTGTGACCATTATAATTGCATATCTGACATGTAATGTTCTGAGGACTTCTAACATTCTGCTATGGATGATTTCTCTGATTTTGTTGAGTCTGACTTCTTTGATTTGATCTTCAATTCATAGCTCTATGACCAAACTTATTGCATGAATAACAATAACCATTGAAAGGTCTTACCTCTTTACAATCTCTTGCTATATGTCCATGCTTGTTACAAGAATAACAAGTTTGGTTTACTGGCTTGCATTCATCCTTAGATGGTTCAACTTTAGCTTCAATATTATTTTTAGTCTTCTTAGCTTCTATAGATTCTTCTGGTGCTTTCATTCTTTCTTGCATATCATTTATTTGATTTTGTGCTTCATTGAATCCAATACCAGTGGTATCACCTTTAATATTATGTGCATACAACTGTGACTCTATTAGATCCTTACTTGTGTGCAATTTGTCAATATGATTCTTTGCTTCAGTCAATTCAAATTCCACCTTTTTCTTGATGTTTTCTAACTCCAAGATTTTCATGTTTTCTTGCCTCGGTTCTTCATCCAACTATTTATTTTCTTTGATCTTCTCTTCATAAGATTCTTGATTGTTAGTTAGCTTTTCATCCAACTCTTCAATCTGATCCTTCAGAGACATGTTTTGTTCATTCATATTTTTGACCATTTTTCCCAAATCATTGTTTGAACAATCTTTCAAATCTTTTCTAAGTTTCTTGATGAATACGTGTGCGCCACTGACCTTCAATTTCTTTTTCAGATCTGTCAAGATCTTCAAGAGTTGTTTCAAGATTCTTCTTCAAATGTTTCACTTCTCCTGTATCCATGATCTCCTCAAGTGGTTAAACTTATCTTCAGAGGACCAAAGCTCTGATACCAATTGTTAGGAATGGGAACACTGAGAGGGGGGGTGAATCAGTGTTCTATAATATTAATTTTTGATACTTGAAACTTAACTCGATAACTTAATTGTTGAACTGAATATTAAAGAAAGTAAAGTAAACAACCATAACACATAACACCAGATATGATCACGGGGAAACCTTGGCCAAAGGAAAAACCCCGGTGGGAATTAATACCCACTAATAATTGTACTTGTGTATTATGAACTTGTTAATGTTCCTTTGCCCTGTTAGGAGTAGTCATTACAATGCTTTAGTACAATGACCTTGTCAAGGGTCAGGCCCTATTCGAAGTCTTGAAGTAACAAACCCTATTAGGGGTGGAAGGATCATTACCAAAGCTCATTGCTCAATAAGGAAGGCTACAACCTCCTGGATATTAGATACACACTATATTTGCAATGGTGAACTGCTGCTATGACACTTCTTATCTGATCAGTTCATTTTGTACGCTGATGCTTTGACCTCTCGTAAAGATCTATAACATTCTTACTGCTCTTAACCCATACTTCGCATACTTATGCTCTTCTATTTCATCTTCGCTATCCATCACATGCTCAAATACAAATGTGCATGTCTTATATATAGGTGCAACCAAAACTATTCACTTAGTCGACCTATAACCTATTACATACAATGCTTCCAAATGAATTGGCTCAAGCGTGTTTACATACAGTGATATTAACAAGTCTATAACATAAATACAATAGGTGCATAGCCTTTACAAAACAAAATAATAACCGCTAATCAAAATATTGTCTATCAGTTGCATGCTCTGTTCTGTTCTACTACTTACTGACTGTGTCACTTCAACTCGCTGTAACTTCTTCATACTAACTCATTTGATCATTTGTTCTTAGAATTAGCATGATTACATACTCCAAATATTATCTTCAAGGGCACATACCAAAACTCGGTCATACACACGTGCACTAATGCTCTATTCATCGGGTGCTTCACTGACTATCATGTCTTCCATACTTAGCCAAATTCTTATCTTCTAAGTAAGTGCACTGACACCAAAACTCCATATGACTTTGTTTCCATAATGACAACACTAATATTAGTCATATACACTATTATAGTCAAATTTCCAACAACATCCTCAACCGAGACACTTAGATTTGGATTGAAAACTCCATGTCTTCTAGCCTTCCCATTTATGTAACCATAAAATTAGTTTTCTTTATCTACAATAAGATATTTCCATTGGTTTAGTCAATAGGATATATCTAAATGTGTGTTGTGAACCTAGCTCTCAAGGGAATATAGTCTTTCTTTTTTAGGGTCACATTTACTCTACCACAAAGGTGGTCTTGGGGGGGGGGGGGGGGGTGTTCATCTTTATGCCACTACTACTTAGATCAATTTATCATTTTATAAAGTTCATGTTTTGCAATATTATTCAGTGGATGAAAACCCATTGTAGAGTGGATCCTTTTGTATAAAAACCCATAAGTTTTAAGTGGATGGTGTATGGAACTCTATTTTTCACATATATCAACTTCATCAAGCGTTTGCATAGGAGCTTCAAGATATTAACAATTTTCCATTATTTGTGTATAGGGCTTGATTGGTGTTGTCGCAATGATTCCAAATTTTTATTAAGGAGATTCTATTCTGATTTCCTTTTATTTTATGATATTTTATTGTATCTCATCATTTCCTAACATCAAAAGATCAATTATTTCTATTATTGGTTAGTGATCTATATAGTTCTGACATTGAGGGTTATTGCATAGTGAGTTTTCCAACATCATTGTGTGAATATTGGTAATTTTAAGTCTTTGTATGTTGAAGAATTTTTATATTTTTTTCATGTTTATATCATATCACATATGCTATAATTGTATTTTGGAAATAGAACAATACATGTTTGTGGTGTTTTTAGTAAATTAGGGAATCTAGATTTGTTGTAGTTTTGTGGGTTTTGTGAATATTGTTGTGTAAGAATCTATATTATTTTCTCTTGTTGTAAACCAAATTTAATACCTGATAATATGTTGTTAGATATCAAAAAAATACATTCCAATGGTGTTCTATGAAGTCTCAATAAATTTTGTGTCCTTTCTATGCAAGACTAGCTTACTGGTTTTATTGATTTCGTTGAAATTTAACACTATATTTTGTGAAACTATTTGCATATCTAAAATTTGTGTATATTTTTGGTTGATAAAATTACATTAATCACTAAGGTAATAATCATATATTGGTAATACCAAATCAATAAGTGTGTCTTAATTGGAGAACATGTATTATCATGTTTAAATAAGGTGAAACGTGTATCTTTCCATCACTATCTACTCGAGGAAATATGAAGCAAGAGAGGCACATGGAGGAAATCTATTATGAGATGTATGAAATATATGTTTGTCTAACATAATATCATATATGACATCCCTACATGCATCCAAAATATATAGAGATTAGTAGTAGCCATGTCACTATCATCAGCAACAAAAGATATATCATCATAAAGAAAAATTGTAAGTAAGCTTGGATAACAAGGGAGAAGGATGTCCATGATAAGATAATATAAATAAAAAAGAACAATAAACATTAACGATTCAAAAAATCAAAAATTGGAACTATATTATATATGAAAATGAGTGTAAAATATGAACCCTAAGATGAGTGTAAAGTGTTAACCCTAAGGCCAATGTAAAGGTGGATATGATATGTGAAAGGATTTTGAAAGGTAAAATATGCAAACAATCACCAAACCCTAAAACACAAAGATAGACCAATTAAGGCAAAGGAAGCAAAGGAGAGCTCATATTTTTTTAATGTATTTATACAAAAGTGTAGATTCAAAGCTCCTAATATGATTAGAAACCTCTGGATGAAAGTTAGGTTATGTAGAATTAATCAAATCAACCAAATATAAAAAGGAAAATGAATATTTCATAATTTTAATTATAGATTACTCTAATAGATTCCATACACATAAACACATATTAACATAGATTAAACAATAGATATATTAGCATGAGATGGAGTTTACATGTATTTAATTTTATATTTAGAAATGATGGCCTTGAACCTAGCTCAACAATTGAAGAATGAATATTGATAAAGATCATAAATGTGCTAATGTTTTTTCTTGGAAAATGTGACATCTCTATCTAGTAAACACCCATGGTTTTATTTCTAACCTCTTGCGTATTTAAGGATAGTATTGTGGGTCTAGTACAAATATGTGACTTCACACTAGTCCTTTATCTACAAACTCATCCTAGCAAAATCTTGTTCTTTTGCTTTTTTCTCAAGTGCTTTATATTCACTACTTCACTTTGCATGTTTTGTCAATTTGTGGTATAGGCAACATTGAAAAATAGCTTTGATAGTTTTTGTTATGATTAAACTCAAGTGGGCATTGTGTCTCAATTAACCCCTTGAGAATATATAGAATTACAGATTTTTTTAAAATAAACTTGAATATAAATGTTTTACTCCTTTAAGTGTCAAATCCAACTATTTAACTTTTGATTATTCTTCCAATATTTTAGTATGAGAGAAGACATCTAAATGAGATATTATTGTTCAATATTCTTTGATGATTAAAACAAATGAAAAAAATGTTTTTAAATAGTAGTGCATGACATCAAATTGCAAAAATGAGTGTTTAGTAAGCTTTATGTAATTTTACGTGAAGTGGGTTCTATTTATATGATTTTGTGTTTGGTAAGCTTTATAAAATTTTATGTAATTTTCAAATTTTCACATTTTCAAATTGCAAATATAATTTTATTAGCTAAATGACCAAATTTTATTTGCATAAGATCATTTGCAAATAAAATTATATAAATAGAACCTACTTCACACAAAATTACACACTATCATTATATACATATATTATATCAAAACATAATCTTAAATTAAAATTTTATGAAAAATAAAAAATTCATTATTGATAGTATGCAATTTAATCCCCCATACCATTATGTTCTTTGGATGTTTGGTATTATGTTGTAACTTGTTTATATTCTTTGGCATCTGTTTCAATATGTTACTTTCTTTCATTGTGTTATATTGTTTCTATTTTTGGCCCTGTTGTAGCATGGGATTTGATCCCCCATATTGCTAAGGATATGATTTGCTCATGTAACTTTATGAGGGCATTCTATTCTTTTCTGACAATACTATTTTTAATGATCAAATTGATCATATGACAATTTGGGTGAACATGTTTATCGGGGCCAGGGAGTTCACTAGTTATGTTTTATCCCGTGGCCAACACTTCTTAATTCGCTTTATCTTATCATTTTTTCATCTAGTTGAAAATGTTTATTATGTCCAAGGAGTTCAATGCCTTGTCCTGATCTGTACTGGTTGGTTTGGTCAGAAATCACTATTTATGTTCTTTTTGTGGTTGACATCCTTAAGTTGAGTTGGTTGAGCATCTTATGTTGCTTTTTATTTTCTTCTATATAAATGGCACATGGTTTTTGTTTCTCATGGGTATCCAAATTGAAATATTTCTTCCTCTTACTACATATTTGTGTTATAATGGCTTCTTCTTATGTTGATGGTTGGTACAGAGATGTGGCTCCATAGAAATCTTGGGAATGTAGTAGTGACTTCAGATATAATATGGATAAGTTGGGTAATGTTTTTTATTTTCCTGAGCACAATTCTTAAATTTGGCAATCAAATTGATCTTGAGTAAGTATTGGTTGAAGGCTAATGCTACTATTGTTTATTCTGAAGTCACCTCTCGGTTCCTCATGGTTTGTATGGATATCATTTTAGATTGGGAATTAGTTTGGATTATTGCATATAAATTCATTTAATCATATTTAATTTCTGAGTTAGAATTCATAAATTCCATGATTGGTTATCATTTTCATTATGGTGGTTTTCCCTTGGGTGGCTTTATATCTCATCATGGACTCTTTGCTAATAGTGGTGGTGGAGATCTTATGTTTGTGATTAGGGCAAGTATAATTGGGGATGACTTGGCATTTGCAATCTTGGACTTGGAGCAACTATTTGATAAGGTTCCCCCTAAGATCCTAGTGGTAGGATTTGATGTTCTTATCAATTTACATTTCATCTTAGAATTGGCTATTTGGGCTGCTCCTACTCCAGTGTCATTTGTTCATTCAAGTGAGGATGATGCTTCATACCCGTTCAGTTCCTTTGCTCTATCCCTTGGAAGGCTCAAGTTAGTGTAAATATTAAAGAAGTAGAGAAACGGAATAAAAACATAAGCAAAGAAGACAAAAGACACTGAACACCATATTTATCATGGTTCGGCAATTTGCCTACGTCCACACTTGAAGCAGGGAATTTTTCTATTATCCAAGTATACAATACAATATCTAATTACAATACATGACTACACACAGTCATTTATAGAAGGCTCTTCGAATACGAAGAGACGAGAGGAAATGAACAGTCATGTGACCATTGGGCTTCACATCCCAACAATATCCCCCATGAAGTCCAACCGACATAGCCATGCATAATGGCCTCCCTGCTTGCTATTCCGAATATCAGAGATCAACAAGACCTAGAGAAGATCTCATCTTCACCAAACTCTGTTCCAACACACTACAAATGAGTCTTCTCCAAATCAGATCCAAGTCAAAAACATCTTCTCCTTTAGCGAGAAGTGCATGCAAGGACCTTCCCTTCTTGTGTTCACCAACCTCCGGAGCTGGCTGCTTTCCGAGAAAAAAATCTAAAATGATGTACTCTCGGCATTGGCTTTGAGCACAAGCAACCTCCGACCACTGCAGAGTATCTTCTTGTCTGAAGCTCAATGAATCCACCTCCTCCGTGCGTGAATACAAACAGTCCAATTCTGAACCAAGAAAATTCTTTAAACATTCCATTATCAGAGATTGTAAAGAGACCACAGTAGGGAGTGGAGAATTTTCTGGTTGAAGACTCTATTCTTGAACAAACACATTGTTCAAAATTTTTGTAATCTCTAAACTGAGACCTCCAACAAAAAAACTATAATGACCTGACGTGTCTTCTTTAGCAAATTTTCCAGCTTCTTTCACCATTCTCTCAACCTCATCAGTAGGTAGGCTATTTGCACCCATTATGGTGATATCTTGCTTCTTTCCACTTCCTTTGTCTACAGCAGTGACCGAGAGAATGCCATTTACGTCAATGTCAAACTTAACTTCTATTTGTTGTCCATCATTTAGTGAGATTGTGGCAGCGGGAGCTTGCTGTCGAACCCGAGAAACAGAGGCATCCTTTTTCGAAATCCCTCTACCATTCTTACTGCGGAGGCAATGAGAACTTTTCTCTCTCTGTTCAATTTGCGGAGAATTTAGAGACTCAATACCTAGCGTAGTTGTTTGAAACTGATTACTATCCAAACTAGAGTGCACACGAGCCTCTTGATCTCCTAACTTCCTCCCCCGCGCATGACATCCGAATTCTTAGTGGGCAGCTCAATTCTTTTCCTTGACAGGTAATGTGAACAGTTTGTGGGAGAGCCCACTCCATCTCCCGTGGGCCCATCAATTTGTTCATTCAAACACCTCTCTGCACTACCAAAAATATCCTTGTTCATGTTGCGAGAAAACCAGATTACTATTCTGCATAGACAGACGTGCTATGTGTTGGTTCTTGATAAGGATTTTACACTCAAAGAGACACTGATATGCCTATGATGGATATTAAGGATTGGTTAGTTCCAAATGTGGGCAATCTATAGGCAACCAGACCAACTATAGGGATGGATTTTCCCTCTTCTACTTCTGGCTCTGTGAAACCAAGGCGGGTACACCTAATCCAATAGTATTAACTCTGACTGATAGTTTTAACTCTGCCCCCTATTTCTTTATTGAATCATTGAACAGATGATTATAGTGAGAGAATACTAAACAAGAACCTATTGTTCATTGATCCTCCATCACTGGGTAGGACAATACATAAATGTAAATGAAAGTAAAAACTGGTATTGATTTAATGTTTCTTGCAGAGTGTAAACAATCATGCAACACATGTAACAACACAAGGGATACTAGCTTATGATCAGTGCCTTATCCATTGGGCATCATACCTAAAGCAGACATGAAATACAAGAACAACTACTAGATTCATCTGAGAAACCAAGCCATAAACATAGTCAAACATCTCTTACACTGCTTGCAAATATCCTTCCGAATTGAACCCAATAAATCTATGCTTCACTCAGAGGCTTTTAACCTAATCCTAGATCAAGGCTGAGAGACAAAACACATACACCAGTAACCTAATGCAATGAGTTAGAAAACTCAAAATTCATCAAGAACAACTGAAGGAGAGATCCAAGAATGTGAAACTATATTAAGTATGTAGGTTCAAATCCCTGTATTACAAACTGATTCAGTGATGCCATAGACAATATGCAAAAGATACATAAATTTTCTTCCTAGTATTGGTACAGAAGCAAAATGTTACAACCTGGACTGAGGATACACACTTGGCTTTTCAGCTTCCTGTGTCAAGAATTTCCAGCCAGCCCCTCAAAATGATTACAAAATTCCCTTTATACCAGGGTTACAATGCAAGCACGATCATTTGAAATTCAAAATTTCAAAATCACCTAACCCCACGGAGGAATAAACATAGACATGACAGGGGTCGAGCCACAGCAAATGACAATCCACCAAACCAGTCAAATCTGGCCACGACAGCATTTAAAACCAGTCCCTCCTATTGCAAAAACTCACTGCAAGTTCAAACAGTCACATGCACTCGCGGGCTCTAAGTTCCTTAACCGTTTGCCCCTAGTTGCGCAACCGCGCAGTCACAAACCTTACCGCCACAATAATCTGGGCTCCAACTTACGTTTGGTCGCATGATCGCATGGCTCTCAACTCACCCTTGTGATCATGCGACCGCGATCTCTTAACCACAGCCAACAGTCAATCCAAAAACTCCGCAAAGTCCTCGGCCCCACATCACCCTCAGCGACCAATCAAAAATCGAGCATGTTGACAAAACTGGCATTGTGGGCCCACCTCAGAATTCCACAACCGCGATGTCCAGCGGTTAGTCGCATGATCGCATAGCCCGGAGATAGGCTATGCGAACATGTGACAACCCGCTATCCTCTACCTTGCCGCAACCGCCACCGCCGCCGCTAAGCAAGGCGGTTAGTTGCATGATCGCATAACCTGGAAACGGGTTATGCAAACATTCAACAACCCGTGAACATAATGCCTTGGCCCTACCAACAACTGCCACTCCTTAAACCTGGGCCCGCCATACGCCACATGTCACGCCACTACTCGCTGCAACCGCCGAGTCACACCTGCCCCAGGACCCACCTGCAAATCCTTGGCCACCTGGCACACCGGCACCAATCGGAACACAGCACGTCACCTTCTGCCATCAGGCCCCAACACCACGTGGCACCCGGTCACATGATCGCATAGCCAAAGACTGGGCTATGTGATCATGCAACAGCCAACCAAAGGCTGCCACGTAACCACCTCCGGGACCACGAAACTGCAACCACCACCTTTCCGCCAACAGGTCCCAAGGACACATGGCAAGCAATCGCATGATCGCATAGCCAAAAACTAGGCTATGCGACCATGCGACAGCCACTCACAAGCTGCCACATCACCACCACTGACAGCGGGCCCACAACGAACACACCCATCAGCACCCAATCGGACGGTGGGCACATGATCACATGGGGTGAGAATATTCCATGAGATCACACGCCGACCGTAGATCCTTTTATCTCTGACACTGAGCCCCGCTAACAAGTCTGACAAGTCACCGCCACATGGACCAATTGGACATGAGCTTTACCTTTTAGAGGATCGGACGGTTGTCGCAAAAGCATGAAAAATAAACCTCATGCATCTTCACCATGTGAACTTGCGGCAACCATCGATCCTATCCGAACTTTAACCATGCTGGAAGCATGAGAAGAGACAAACCGCCAAGCACTTAGCGATAAGAAACTTTGAAGGACTGGGCTCCACCATCCATCGCACCTGCGCAGTTAAGACCAAGGTCGAAAACACACAAGATTTTCAACACAGAGAAAGACCGAAAACACACAGAGTTTTCGACGCCAAAGGATAAGCGCACAAAAGAAGGAAGCACAGGGTCAAAAACAACGAAGGCCAAAAACACACAAACTGAAACATCATGGACTTTCAGAAACACTGTGGGTTTTCGACACCGTGGCAAATTTTGAGACAATTTCCAGCAGGCTTTGAAATTCGAATAACTTTTTGGATTTTATGATTCAGCATGTGCAAAATGGACCAGAGCTTGGTGACAACACAAGGAACACAGGGCAAGACACAAACCATGAAACATTTGCAGGGAGGAGGCCATTTTCAAAGGATTTTTGCATGACAGAAAAATGGCCTAACACTATGTTACCATGAGGAAGTGTGTTTTCACTGGCATGCATTGACAGGGATTCCTTTACAGTAGGGAAGGTAGGATGGAAATCACCATGGTCGATTCCAGAAGACCCGTGATTATTTAAAAAACCCCTGTTTAGAGAGGGAGAGCAGTTCGTTGGCGTGCCAAGAATAGACCTGTAACTTTGACCAAACTGAAAACTTTGTTGATTGTCTACAACATCCTTGAATTCACAAGCATGTGCACGAAATAGAATAACTTGCGATGAGTTGTGGTCAAATAGAGTCTGCATAACACCCTGCAAATGTGAAGCATCACCATCTTGCAGGGGAATCCAATCATTTTCCTGAATTTGTTTGTCAATTTGGCCTTGTAATGAGTAAGCATCACAAAAGGCATTCACCTTAGGAGAAATTTCGTTAATCTGTTCAAATTCAAGACAGCTCACATCCCGTTCCACAAACGTCTGACTTGGACCGTTTGAAGGTGGGGGAGAGGATCCGCATCGAAAACCATACCCAACAGAAGTTTGTGCAGCACTTGCAATCAATGCATTCCACTCTGCTTCTACTTCTGCAATCCTCGTCAATAAATCATTGCTCTCTTCATTTTGTAATCCAATTTCTTTCGAGATCTGATCTTCAGCCTTTCCGAAGTCTTCTGGATCCCACGCAGCTTTGAACCAAGGGCTCTCTTTGACCTCCTTGATCTCTGAAATCACTGCGCTCCTGCGATCTTCTGTCGCCAAGCATCCTGACTCCTCTTGTGGATTCCTTCCACTAAAGAAAGGCTTTCCAATCAACAGGGCATGCATTTTTGTGAGAAAAGTGTCCTCCGTCACGAGCTTCCCACCACTTTCCTCTTCTTGAAATATGATCTCTTCAGAAAAATCCCATTCTTTATCAAAGATATTTTTCAATATTCTTTATGCGACACAAAACCATCAACTTCCAGCCCATACAAATCAGTTTGTCTGTGAGTACGAGATTCTCTTCTTTCAACTTCATAAATTGTTCTTTTTCAAAATCCTCTTGAGTTATGATCCCATCTCCCTCAAATTCATCCTCACTTTCTTCAACATCCTCTTCTTCAGCCATCTCCAAATTTTCAAGAAATTCTTCAATGACAAAATCTGCATCATCATCTTCTTCATCCATCTCTGCTCAAGCCAAGCTGGCTCTGATACCAATTGTAAATATTAAAGAAGCAGAGAAATGGAATAAAAACATAAGCAAAGAAGACAAAAGATACTGAACACCATATTTATCGTGGTTCGGCAATTTGCCTACGTCCACACTTGAAGCAGGGAATTATTCTATTATCCAAGTATACAATACAATATCTAATTACAATACATGACTGCACATAGTCATTTATAGAAGGCTCTTCGAATACGAAGAGACGAGAGGAAATGAACGGTCATGTGACCGTTGGGCTTCACATCACAACAATTAGGAGTTGGTGCCTCATGATTTTTTAGCATGATATGCTCATTTATTTGCCCAATTTGCTTATTATGGCCTTTTTGTAATATTTCTTAGAGATGGTGGGTGGCTTTCTATTTTAAACTCATGAATTAAATTTATCCTTATTGAATGAGACTTCTACTTTTGAATACTTTCAGTCTTATTTCCTTGAAAGTAACTGTTATTTTTCTTCATTTTTTATTATTATATAAATACTCAGTGACTTCCAGCCACTTTTATAGAAATAATTTTTTAATAAACTTAATATTAAATAAATATCTGGATATAAAAATTTAGAACTTTATCAGTGTAGAATCTTCGAGACGCTAAATTTAAATACTTTCTAGACATTCAATATAAAGAATCTAGATATTTATAAAATATTAAGTGAGTTGATAAAGTATGAATTACCGCATAGAGCACTTGGCGACAGTAACCATAACGGAAAGCGCATGAAGATGACAGTAAATTTTAATGTGGGAATTGACATTTCTGGCCAGTTAATTTTATATTTCATCCATCAATTTATGTGGGCATTCCTGATTGAAGGAGTCCACGCTTAAATTAGCAGCCGGCAGGATTACATATGTTGATTTGGACTCCGTATTGCTGACAATGGCGAAGTCACAACAAGACATTTATTTAATCAATTTAGTTTCATTCAAAAAAACTCTATCTGATTTTCTTTATGTAACCCACTAAATATTTCCTCGACCTCCACAACATTAATTTATTGTTGCGTATCTCAAAACATTTAAGTTGGTGGCTCCTGCAACAAATGCAGACAAACTAAACAATTGTGGGTCAATCGGTCACAATTCTTGTTGCCCCGTGTACAACTCCTGAATCCCATAATTTTCTTTTTACGAGTCTTGCACTGCCAAATGGTAAGACGCACTAAATGAGGGAGAATGATTTGATGATGAGTTGGAGAACAAGAATAGGAGGAGTATCAGATTGGTCTGGAAGGAGATTTTGGAGATTGGTTTGGGTTTTCTCCTTTTTAATTATTTATTATGGATTTGAATATTGAAATGGTTTTCTTTCCTTTTGTGTTTTGGTGGGCAGGCGTGCCGGCCGGGTGAATGGGGATTTTTGGATGTGGGTCCAAGGACTGCAATTAGCTAAGTAAGCGTGGTGACAAATATATAGAGCTTTATACAAAAATTTGAAGCTTTGCTTTATAGAAACAACCGGCTCCAATTGAGGTTTACATGAATCTCAAACTAATATATATGGTTGAGAAATTCTTGTAAGGGGTTCTGGTTTCCCTCTTCTGAATGGTTTCATAGACCCCCGCTCAAGGCTGTAATTGGGTTTGCTCCAATTTCACTCTAGGTGTCAAATCTCTGTGGGAACTCGATAGGAGGTTAAAGACGGTGGCCTTAAGTATCTGAAAGATGGCGTTTCGAGCGGTTGCCAAGAGATAAGTGATTCTATTCTATGTACCATAACCACGATTTTTCCTTTTTGATTTTGACCTGGTGAGGATTAGGCTTAACAAATCTCCAAAGGGGAGTAAGCATAAAATTCTCTGGAATAACCCGGTATTGTAGTAGTAATCACCCCAGGCCTGTTAATAATGGATGCCCAGCTGTTCCATACCTCTTCATAGCTTGCAGTCCTCCATATGGTAAAATTTTATTAGTTTCAGCTTTAACTTCACTCCTTGTATCCAATCTGTGTAGAAAGGAGGTGAAAGATGGTGGCGTCATGTATGTGAAAGATGGTATGAGCAGTTGGCTAGAGGTAAGTAATTGTAATCTATGCACTACAACGAAGATTTTTCCTTTTGAATTTGACCTGGTGAGCCCTTGGCTTGAAAATTCTCCTGCAAGTAATTAGCATAGAATGGTCTGGGATAACCGTGAATTGTAGTTAATCACCTAAAGCCCAACCCTGTCAATAAGGAAAGCCCTCCCATCACACACCTCTTCATAGCTTGCAAAAGAAATTAGCTCATTCCCGCATATGGCAAAATCTCAATAGTTTCAGCTGTGCATACCTTGTAAAAGGATTTGCAACACAAATGGATATGGATATGTGTTGAAGACTGCAACCACTCGAAGACCAAGATTTATCGTTGGAGGTTTCTCCACACAACATACAAAAGTTTGGTGCCTGTGGAGCTGCAACTCTGATTTCCCCCCTTTCTGTAGTTCAGCAAAGGAAAAAGGAGGGTAAAATTAAAGAGGCGTAACTGGGGAGCAGAGAAAAGAGATGGGAATTATTTTGTGCTTCTTTGTGTTTTTGTTGGTATTCTCAATTAATCAGTCAAAATCTGATGCTGTTTTCATTCCAACGGACAACTACCTTATAGATTGTGGATCAAACAAGGACACAACTGTTGGCAATAGGACCTTCAGCTCAGATACTAGCTCTTCCTCCTTGTCCATAACTGCTAAGGAATCCGTATTTGCAAACACCACAGCTTCCAATTCAGGTAACCTGACTGATATCTATTTGACAGCCCGAGTATTCACTACAGAGACCACCTACACATTCAGAATTCAGAACAAGGGCATGCACTGGGTACGATTACATTTCTTTCCTTTCTCTTATCAGAAGTACAATCTAGCATCTGCAATTTTTTCTGTAACAACTGAAGAATTTGGTCTCTTGAACAATTTTTCGGTCCAGAATGGCTCGACTGTGTATAAGGAATATTTAATCAATTTAGCTTCAAATACTTTGGCCCTTAACTTTATTCCTTCAAACAATTCCCTAGCATTTATTAATGCCATAGAAGTTGTTTCTGTTCCATCTAATCTAGTGTCAAACACACCTCAATCTGTACCCTCTTCCCCAACTTCTGAGGATCCATCCTCGCATGCTTTAGAAACAGTGTACAGACTCAACATGGGCGGACCTGAGATTACCCCGGATAACGACACCCTTTCGAGATACTGGAAACCAGATACAGGATTCCTTGTTCTCAGCAATGCTGCTCAAAGTGCTAATACAAGTGGCACAATACAATACACAAGTCTAGTTACCCAAGAAATTGCTCCTCGAATGGTATATGCCACACTTCAGGAAATGGCTAATTCAGACACAGTAAATCCCCAATTCAATATTTCTTGGCAGTTTTCTGTGGAGCCCAGTTATGAATATTTCATTCGCATGCATTTCTGTGATTTTGTGAGCAAAGGACTTAATCTGTTGTACTTCAATGTATACATTAACAGTGACATTGCAATCCAGGACTTTGATATCTCAAAGGGAACAAATTCCCTGGCGCAACCTCTTTATAGAGACTTTGTAGCCAAGTCCTCTGGATCAAACAATCTCTATGTCAGAATTGGGCCTCCCAGTACGACAATTGAACCAGTTAACAATGCCATATTAAATGGGCTGGAAATTATGAAGATGAGCAACTCTGACAAGAGTCTTGCTGGATCGTTTTCTCCAAATGGCTCTAAGATAGAAAAGAAGAAAAGCAATCTTGGTCCAATAGTTGGGTCTGTTGTAGGTGCTTTTGCAGCTCTGGGGTTGCTAACAGTAATCTGCATGGTCTTTAAGTGTCGAAAATCTCATACAAAAAGCACATCTACAACTTGGTTGCCTCTCCCTCTACATGGCGGAAATTCGGAGACAATAGGAAGCAAAGAAAGCAAACAATCCACAGGGAGCCATGGTTCTTCTGCACCTTCAAGTCTTGGTCGTAACTTCACATTTGCAGAGATACAAGAAGCCACTAAAAACTTTGATGAAACATTAATACTGGGTGTAGGTGGGTTTGGTAAGGTATTTAAGGGTGTCCTTGAAGATGGTACCATAGTTGCAGTCAAACGGGGTAATCCAAGCTCCGAACAGGGGATTGCTGAATTTCGTACTGAAATTGAAATGCTGTCTAAGCTTCGTCATCGTCATCTTGTTTCTCTTATTGGGTTCTGTGAGGAGCGTTGTGAGATGATTTTGGTGTATGAATATATGGCAAATGGACCTCTCAGGAGCCATTTATATGGGTCTGATCTTCCTACTTTGTCTTGGAAACAGAGGCTTGATATATGCATAGGGTCTGCAAGGGGTCTTCATTACCTTCACACTGGAGCAGATCAGAATATTATTCATCGTGATGTGAAGACAACAAACATTCTGTTAGATGAAAATTTTGTGGCCAAGGTAGCAGATTTTGGGCTTTCAAAGACTGGACCTGCTCTGGACCAGACCCATGTGAGTACTGTTGTCAAGGGTAGCTTTGGATACCTTGATCCTGAGTACTTTAGAAGGCAGCAACTTACTGAGAAATCTGATGTCTATTCTTTTGGAGTAGTTCTAATGGAGGTACTATGTGCTAGGCCAGCCATTAATCCTGCGCTGCCAAGGGACCAAGTAAATATAGCAGAGTGGTCTATGCATTGGCAGAAAAGAGGCATGCTTGAACAAATAATTGATCCTAAGCTTGTTGGGAGCATCAATTCTAACTCTTTGAGAAAATTTGGAGAGACAGCTGAAAAGTGCTTGGCAGACCAAGGTATCGACAGGCCTTCCATGGGGGATGTTTTATGGAACTTGGAGTATGCCCTTCAACTTCAGGAGACTGCAAGGCTGAGTGATCCAGATGAAAATAGCACCAATCGAATTGATGAGATTCCCTTGCGTGTTCCTTATCCAGATCATCTTGAAGAAAGTATCATTGGCAAGCATTCTGGGGTAAGTGAACATGATTCAGAAGGTGCAACTACAAATGCAGTATTTTCGCAGCTGATCAATCCCCAAGGAAGATGATTGCAGCAGCTTTTCCATTTGAATCGCCTTCATCAACTTAAAGCATGTTGGTTGTTCTTCCTTGACTTTGTGTTGATCTTTAATGCTTGACTCCAAATTTTAAATTTTTTGTACTGGTGGAATGTTATCTTCAAGACCTTACTATTCTCCAAGTAGAGAGCACTATGCTTGAGTGTCCACCAAATTTTCTTTATTTTATAAAGCTCATTTGTCTTTGTACTCTCTCTAGTCTTATAAAGGTGCCACTCCTGTTTAATGCATCATTTTCCAAGCATTATAAGCAGCCTCGCCTGAAGCTAATTAGCATTTCACCTCATAATTGGGGATGCTTGTTTCTCTTAGACATACCCTTTTACCTAAAAGAGTTGGGTCTGGTGAATTGTGGGGATTCTCATTTCTCACAAAGCAGACTCGCTACCTAAAAGAGTTGGGGTATGGTGAATTGTGGGGATGCTTGTTTCTCACAAAGCATACTCGCTACATAAAAGAGTTGGATATGGTGAATTATTAATCAGGTTTATTATACAGTAAGCACTGCTTTCAATCAGGTAAGCATTTTTTAGTCTTTGAATCCTGCTCGTGAACTTATAGGCTTGAATGCTGCCATGATTAAGGTCAAATCTTTATTACTTTTATCTTATGTTTCTTGTGGTTTGTACCCTTTATTTCACTAAGGCATACTCTGCATTTGAATCGCCTCTACTTAGTTTTTGATGGTTTAGTTAGTTTGGAGCACATGATTGAAGATGGACTGGGTGCAATTTATTCCTTAAGATTTCAGGATATTTTTGATACTTTAGGTTCCTCCCTTACATATCTGTAGTGCATTCCAACTGATGGAGATTCAGGGCCTTGTTTTCGAATCAATCAGGTTATGTCTGATATGAATCTGCGATTGACTGACTGCATGGATCTGTCCTGTCTGCCCTGTGTTAGAAAAAGATTAAGGTAGAGAAAATGGATGAAACTTCTTGAGATTTGAGAAGTCGTGACAATTATTCACTGTGGTACATAATTTCTTCCCTTCCACTATTAACTTGTGTGCTGTGATTAACATCCCAATTGAAGCAATCGGGACCATGATTTTAAAGAGAGAAACTTTAATTTTTCAGCCGAATGTTATGAATTTTTGCCTGTTCAATGTACTTATCTTGAAATGCGTACATGATTTCTATTATCTGTTTTGCATTTTTCTATTCATTTTTTCTGCGATGAATCTTTGTTTGTTCCCCGTCTTAGTCAATCTTTAATTTAGGATTTCTCGAAGTTCTAAGATAAAGTGGCCAGCATTCTTTTGATATTTTTTTCCCTGGGGCCCCACTCTGCTTTCTCATACAAGTTGCTGTTTACTCTTTACGGCAGATACCCTCTTCCAGGATTCATCCACATGGTAAGAACTAGTATTCTCTATTTCTGTTGCACTTTTTGTCAATTTTTTATGTTTAAAAGATTCAATTTTCTACTTGGGATCAAGTTTGTAATTAGGATGTTTTCATGGTTGTCATCCTGGATTCTCGCTTTCCAAATTCTCTATAATAACCTCACTCATCTACGTCAAGTGGTTCTACATTATTTATTTTTCTACTTGTTAACCATTTAGAACTTTTGAAATGTTTCTTTTATTTGCTAGTAGTTTGTAGTTTTGTTCTACTTAAAAACTTGGGTTCTTAGTTATGAGCTTGCTATCCAGTTCATGTGTGAAACCCGTATTTAACTTATAGACTTCATCTATGACAACTACTCTCTTTTTTTCAAAAGGTGTCAAACATGCATAATTTAGTGAACTTGCATTTATGACAAGAATTTCTTAATTCTCACAAGTTTGTATTATATTTTTCCTCAAGTTTAGACCTATTTATGTGTCAATCTTCTTTAGTCAACATATTTTTACAAAATACATAATTCCAGCTATTGAAAGGGTCTATTTTTTGTTTTGGAAGAAGATAATTGCTTCAAAATGTTGAAATCAGTAAATGATTAATTTGTCCAGTGGGTTTTTGGGATGTTTATAGTTTAATTTAAATTTATTTAAGTGATTTGATTTAAGTCTTTTTTGGCAAAAAGTGACTTTATGTTTGGGAAAAGAGTTCATTTCACTCACTTTGGTTTTAGAGAAATTGGATTTCACTCCAAATTATTAAATCACTAATTTTCAAATTGTGACCGATCCGCTTTTTGAATTCCGGTAGGTAGTGGCTCATTGGATTCATGTCACATTTGTTCCTTCTTCTAAGGAATCGTTTGCAGTTTCATGAAGAATGTATTTTCTTCTATCCATTTTTGTGTCTCCAACTTTTTGTGAGGTAGGGCTCCTTGTATTTTAATCATTTATCAGTTATCTCAGTTGATTTTTGTTTGTAATTGCAATGTGGGATGGTCATTAGAGTTTTCCCAACATTCTTATGATTTTAATGCCTAATTGGGCTTGTGTGAGTAATTATGATTTTGATTGGAAAATTTATGCCATTAGGATATTTGTTGTCTCCTACATAGTCAGATTTCATATTTTATTAGTTTTTTGGGTTAGTAGGGCATTAAGAGAATATGGGTTTTGATTTCGTCTCAAGATTATAAGTTTTTATTTTTGGGCTTTTTCATGGGTGCATCGTTTTGTGTGAGCCTTAGAATTGTATGTTGCCATGTTGGGCATGTTTTAAATGTTGGCCTTGGATGTATTCCATGATTATGGTGGGGCATGCAATTGGAATGGATTAAGGACATTATGGTTATTAGATATCATGATCTGACCTAGTTAACCCTAAATTGATTATTTTTACACCTTGATTATTGTTGGAATTTGGGATTTTAATGCTATTAGGGCCTTTCGATCCCTTGTCATGTTCTAACAAGAAGGTTGATGATACCATCAGAATCTGTGCTCTTGGAAAAGTGGCCAAATGAGCAACTTGACATTTGGCTTGGTTTTATATTTCGTTAGTTTTCATGCCTTGTGTGTTTGGGAGTGAATTGTCCTCTTGATATCGCTTGATTTTTTTTTGGTATTTTTTATTCCACATCCTTGGTGTAGACCAAGTAAACAATGTGTTATGTGCTTATGTCATCAATGTAGACCAAGTGGAAAATTCATTGTGAACCATGTCCTTGGTATGAACCAAGTGGGCAAACTCGTGCTTTCGTCCTTAGTGTAGATCAAGTAGACAAACCTTTTTGATATTGCCTCCTTCATGTGAAGTCAAGTTGTAGGACTAGGTGCATTGATTAGGTATGGGGAGTAGCTCCTCACATGTGCCCCCACCCACAAGTGGTTGTAACAGACACATCTAGGAGCTCTTGAAAAAATGATAACATTATAAAATTAATTGGGTCTAAACACTAATCAAGATTAAGTGGAAACCATTGAATCCTCGGGTGTCATGAGTGACTCATGCGTGAGGTAGATGGTACTTGTGGAAATCATTGAATCCTTGGATTACATGAGTGACACGTGCATGCGATAGATGATACTTGAGCCCCATATGTTATCTATTGACCCATGTAGGCATGGATACTCCCTATGCATAGTACTCTTGTGTCTAGGTCTAGTAGTAGTGAGTAGTTTCTTGATTGACGTGTGTGTTAGCCACTCCTTGCTTGTGTGTGTACCTTGTGTTTGTGGTTGGTTGACCATCTACGTTAACATGGTGGGTTGGGCCTAAGATATCATGTGGTTGGGTGGCATTGCACTTTACCACTACTAGACACTAGTATACAGGTGGTGTACATCTAGTTGTTAGAATAACAGTGTCCTAATCAACTGAGAGGGGGGTGAATCAATTGATGCCAATACAATGTACTCAAACTTCTCCTTAAAAGTTATTCCTTAAAGCAAAACACTAAACTGTAAAAGTGAATGCAGCAATAACACACATACACATGAACACCAATATTTGTTCTCGAGGAAAACCCTGTTAAGGGAAAAAACCCAGTGGGGATGGTATCCACAAATATCTGCACTATAGGTATAATAACCCTGTTAGGATTTGAGTATTACAATAGGCAGGTCCTGGTTAAAGGACAGACTCTGTTAGGAGTCTTTTTCAATGTGATCCCAATAAAAGAATCGACCCTGTTAGGAGTCTAGCCCTGTTAAAGTAAATTATCCTGTTAGGGGTGTACAATGCATCAACCTAATCAAGAAATTTGAGAGTTAAAGCCACCCTCAAGTTCTCCAAACCTTGCAACTTCAAGTCTAAGATAATTATGTTTTGAAACTACTTCCAGTCTTTGATCACTGCCAAGCAAGATCGACCTTGTGCCCAAGTGCACAACTACTATTCTTCAAACAGTATCCAATGCAGCCTAAAGCTTGCATTTAGCTCTGCATCTCGCATATGTAGTTCCACACTTATTTTCCAAGGAATTCAATCCTTAAATACAAGTTACAACAATTATATCCAAGTCAGCCTTCATAGGATAAATCATATTTACAAAATACAAATGGACCCATGAGAAGATGCACAGGGTATCTCTTACAATGTTACAACATATTAGTTACATCAATTAATCATTTAGATTCATTGATTAAGCTCGCATATCAAATTACTTGAAACGTGTTCCAAGTCGGCCTCTAAATAGGTCTTCACCAATCCACACACCATATTTGACGTCATCCGTATAATCATGACTCCATATGATCGCAGTAAGCTCTCAAGCCAGTGTCCAACATGAACCTATGTTCGCACATCATAACTCAAACGACCATGAGTGCTATCCACAAAGTTCTGCAATCAACTCTGTGAAAACACAATTTCTATTTCCTGAGAAATAGTTACCAGTAAACTTGTCATAACTCTGTCCAGTCAACTCATAAGTATGTGCAATCACAGATGGTGATCCAAGACATCATTGGGAGTCTTCCTCTAAGTGTGCACATGTTGATTCGTTGTATTGTGTATGTACAATTCTCTGCAACCTCTTCTGCAGGCTCCCGAACATCCAATCAATAGCATATGTTGCCATCAATGACAAACTCTATTATGAATGCAACACACAACCAATGTAGCATGCCTCTATCATTTCTATGATACTCCCCCATAAGAATACCATCAGCATTCATGCTAACAATCTCCCTCTTTGGCATTGATGGAAACATAGATGAAAAACATCTAAGTTTCATAAATACCAAAACATGTCTATATTGTTAATGCATCAGTGTCTTTTTAAATCCTCTTCATCAATCATCAAATCCTCCAGAGGATGATCTTTTCATACTATTTTTCATGTGTCATTCTCTCCCCCATTGACATCAATGGAAAAGGTGTCTCCAAGAGTTCTCAGTAACTCAACTTAATACATATACTCCCCCATAGGAGAAGCATCAAGCATATAGTCCAGAGAATGAAATAGTGCTTTGATATTTCTGGACTAATGCAATTCCAGCATCAATTACTCAAGGGTAGGTTAGGGCATGACCCCTAGCATACCTCTTAGATACTCAAATGTATCCTTTGATAAACTAAAACTGATTGAGAACCTGATTGAAGAACTTCAAGTGATTAGAGATCATTGAGCACTGAACTGTTATGTAAGCTAATTGAATTAGTTTTATGTTGTCATTGATGTCAACTAGTTTTGAGAGTACTTATCATAGAGTTGCAAACATCTACACATCTGTAGAAGAGAAGAGAAAGATGAAGAACCGAAATATCTACATGGAGGAAGATGGATATGACAGATGAGGATAAGGAATACCTTTGGTAACTTATTGATGAGTCTATGACTTCATATTGTTGACTTGATTATGTTGCATTAATCTGTTATGAAGTTGGGAACAAACTGTTACAAAGTAGTGTGGTCGGTTAATGAAGCATTCTAGTATACACCGAGCAGAGTAGTGTATACCGAGCACAGTATAAATTGAGCTTGTGTTCACTGACACATTTTTTTGTTAACTAAGAATGAACAAAAGAACTAAATGATTAGTTTAGATGACAGAAGTTGATGAGCTGTAAAGTGTATGATCATAAGGTGGAAAGATAAAGTTTGTTACGAGATCAACGGCTAGCAAAATTCAAGGAAGATCTAAATGACAGAATTGAAACGTGTTACTGACACATCAGTCGAGGAAGGTTTAAGCGGCAAAATCAACGAAGAATATTAAGCGGCAAAATCTAATGGATGAAAAGAAAATGGTTTACTTATCTATTTAAGAGATTAGGGTTTCATTATGAAACTTATGCCGGAGGAAAGAATACTGCAGAGATATCGTGTGAACAACCTTCATGCATGCCTGATCAAACTGGTTAAGGAGAACCAAACTGCAGAGATTACCGAACATTAGAAAGCTATAACCAAGAGACAGTAAGTTACTGAATATTGTTGAATAGAATTGATATATTGATCAAAGGATTTGAATGAGCATAATATAGATCTGTACATCTACAAATCAAGTTTTATTGTAATCAGATCACCTGCTATTACAGTTTAACCATTGGAATCAGATAAATCTCTTAACCGAGTAGACTAGAAAGTCTTGTAATGTCATTCATAGAATGTACATTTGTTATCCTGTCAACCCCATAGTGAATGTCGGTTGGACGATAACGGTTAGTGTTAAATCATCTAACAAGGTCACACCTTACAATGTGTTTTGTAACCTTTAACAGGGTTGGCTCTTCACCGAGCTCACTTCAGAAGAGTGAACAATTTTGGGTTACCGGTCTTAGGTGGTTTTTCCCTTTACAAGGTTTTCACGTTAAATCTTTTGTGTTGTGTGTTGATTGTGATAATTTTTGGATATCATATTTTACATGTTGCATATTTGATTTGATCAGTAGTTATTATAAGTTATTAACTGGTAATCGGTAAAAGCACAGACAGTTTACTATTCTATGTTACCGAGTTGTAGAAATTTGTTTAAATTGTTTTTGGATATACATTTTGTATTTGGGACTGTGGATAACTGATCCACCCCCCTCTTAGTTATTCTAACAATTGGTATTAGAGCATATTGGTTGCTTGGAACAGAGTTTTAAGGATTTCAACATAACGATCACAAAATGTATAAGAGGGATGTGCCAAAGATGAACAAGGACAACTTTAGAATATGGCAAAGCCAAATGAAACTACATATATCTGGAATTGGGAATTCTACCCTCACACTATTAGAAAATGGCTACATTGCACCGCCTACTAGACCTTTGACTCTTGATCAACTAAGAGATAGACATGAGCATAACATTACTATGATGGAGATTGTTGCTGCTTTGACAAATGTCGAGTTTGAAGATATGAAAGATTACACTACTACTAAGGATGTGTGGAATAAACTTGCTCAAGTTTATAGTGGTGATACAAATGTCAAGAGAGCCAGAGCTGAAAGTTTAAGAGGAAGATTCGATGATATGAAGATGAAAGAAGGAGAAAATATTGTGTAGTACACAAACCGAATAAAGGAGGTAGTTCACACTATCAGAGGATTTGATGGTGTTATTGATGCAGATATTGTGGTAAGCAAAATTCTAAGGACTTTATTGCCTGTTTACGCAATCAGAATATCTGCAATACATGAAAATAGGTCATCACCTAATAGTAATCTCACTCTTGATAATATGATTGGTAAGCTCACGAATTTTGAACTAAACAACTATGATAATAGTGTTGTACCGACTGTTGAATCTGCTTTTATGACTTCTCTAAAGATCGGTAAGTCTAGTAGTAGAAATAATAAGGATGATAGTGATAGCAATATTGATGATGAGCTTGATGAGCTTGAAGCTCTTATGGCTAGGAGATTACCTAAAGGAAAAGGTAGATACAGAGGCAAATTACCTTTAGCATGTTTTAACTGCAAAGAAGTTGGTCATATTGTTGCTAGATGTCCAAATAGGAAGGAAGATGACAGAAACAAGGACCGATCTGGTGAAGGAGGCTATGGGATAAGAGGCAACAGAAGTTACCAACACTATAATAGAGACAACCAAGACAACAATGATAAAGGCAAAAATCTATGTTACATTGCTGAAGAGAATGAATCTGATTCAGATGATGATGATGATGTAGAAGTAGTATTTATTTCTATGAAGGATGATTCTGAGGAAGAAGAAAGGTATGTAGAAACAACACTGATTTCTAAGGTTAATAAAAATGATACATGAATCATTGATAGTGGCTGTACACATCACATGACTGGTGATGAAGAAAAATTTGATCATCTTGAGTAATATAATGGAAGATCTGTAAAAATGGGTAATGATACACCTTGTATGGTTAGAGGAAAGGAATCCTTACTAATAAATGATAGAATCCAATGTGATAATGCTTATCGGGTATAAGGACTAAACTATAATTTGCTAAGTGTGGCACAACTAAACAATTCAGGTCACTGAGTAGCTTTTGAGAGCAAGAAAGTAAAAATATTTGATGATGGAGGAAGACTTGTTGGAACAGGAGTACAATCGAAAGGTAACTTGTTTTATCTTGATAATGCAGAGTCTTCTTGTTTAATGATGAAAAATGAAGATGTTTGGTTATGGCATAAAAGGTTATGTCATGTAAACTTTGATAACATGATTAAGATCAATAAAAAGAAAAAGGTTAGAGGTCTGCCTAACTTATCTAAGCCTGATCATGTTATGTGTCATGAATGTCAGAAAGGTAAAATGACAAAATCTAGTTTCAAAAGAAAAGATTATTCAACAAATAAAATACTTGAGTTGGTTCACACCGACCTGTGTAGCCCCATGAGAACACAGAGTTATTATGGAGATAGATATTTCATTCTTTATGTTGATGATTACACTAGATTGATAACTATCATGTTCTTGAAAGAAAAATCAGAGGCAGTTAAAATGTTCAAGTGGTTTAAGGCAAAAGTAGAGAAAGAGACTGGTAAAGAATTGAAATGCTTAAGATTTGACAAAGGAGGTAAATTTATTTCTGATGAATTTACTAACTATTGTAATGAGCATGGTATAAAAAGACAGGTCTCTGCACTGAGAACACCTCAACAGAATAGAATTGCTGAAAGGAGGAATGGGTCAATTGTTGATTGCGCAAGGACACTAATGATAGAGAAAAATGTTGCTCAGACATACTAGAGAGAGGCATTTAGCACAACTATTTATGTTTTGAACCGAGTACAGTTGAAGGACATTAACAAAACACCCTATGAGTTATGGTTTGGACACAAACCCACTGTAAGTTATTTTAAAAATTTTGGAAGTAAATGCTTTATTCTGAAAGATGAAAGAAATGGAAAGTTTGACTCAAAAGGTGATGAAGGGATATTTTTTGGATATTCCACTAAAAGCAAAGCATACAAGTGTCTAAATAAAGTTACTAATAAAATGATTGAAAGTGCTAATGTCAAGGTTGATGAGTTTGATGACAAGAATGTAAAAGAAAGCACAAAGGAACCAGAAGACTATGGTAGATTCACATACATTGAACAACCAGAGTATCTACTGAAGTCGTAGACAATGACAACCAGTCAGCAGGAAAACAACACCGAGGAACATAAAAGAGAAACTGACAAGCAGGAAGGACCTACCGAGCAAGCAAATGAACTTGAACAGGATGAACAAGAAAGAAGAGATTGGATACTGACAAGATTTTTCAGAAGACATCATCCTAAGAACCAAATCATTGGCGACAAGCAAGTTGGCATACAAACGAGAAGTAAGTCAAGACAAGGTACATGCTTAGTTTGTGAATATGAACCGAAAAATGTTAAAGTTGCATTGGAGAATGAAGAGTGGATAAATGCAATGAATGAAGAGATTGAACAGATAGAGAAAAACAAAACATGGACCTTAGTACCTAGACTTAAGGATAAGAATGTTATCGATACTAAGTGGATCTTCAGAAATAAGCTGAATGAAAATGGTGAGGTTACATGGAATAAAGCCATACTAGTTTGCAAGGGGTATGCACAGGAGGAAGGAATTGATTATGGTGAGACCTTTGCACCTTTTGCTAGACTAGGAGTTCGAATGTTACTAGCCTATGCAGCACATAAGAAATTTAAAGTTTATCAATTGGACGTTAAGTCTGCATGTCTAAATGGGATACTTGAAGAAGTCTACATAGAACAACCAGAAGGGTTCGTAGATCCAGACAAGAAAAACATGGTATGTAGATTACATAAAGATTTGTATAGTTTGAAGTAAGCACCGAGAGCCTGGTATGAAAGGCTGCATACTTATTTGTTAAGTATTAGATTTGTTAGAACTAGTGAGCACAACGATTTGTATATGAAAGGAGACACTGATGATACTATTCTAATTGCTGAAATATTTGTGCATGATATTATCTTTGGAGGACAAGATCACATATGTAAATCATTTGCTAATGAGATGAGAAAAGAGTTCGAAATGTCTATGTTTGGAGAGATTAAGTTCTTTCTAGGCTTGCTGGTTATTCAACAAAGTGATGGGATATTCATCACACAATCCAAGTAAATCAAGGAAGTACTGAGAACATTTGGCATGGAAGATGTTAAACCAGTTGGAACACCACTGGTCACAGGCTGCAAATTGACTAAAGAGGATGAAACTACAGAGGTGAACCAGACACTGTACCGATCAATGATTGGTAAGTTGATGTATGTAGTACATAGTAGACCAGATATAGCACATGTTGTGGGAATTATAGCTAGATTTTCTGCAAATCCTAGGGAGTCACACATGGTTGCTACAAAGAGAATCTTAAGATACTTGAAGAAAATAGAAGATTATGGTTTATGGTATCCAAAGAAAGGCAAATTTGAACTAAAAGTCTACACCGACGTTGATTGAGCTGAAAATGTGGATGACAGAAAAAGCACCACTGGAGGAGCATTTTTCTTCAGTGAAAGACTTTTTACCTGGACAAGTAAGAAGCAGTCTTGTATTTCTCAGTCTACAGTCGAAGCGGAGTATGTTGCTACTGCTACAAACTGTTCAAATATTACATATATCAAGCAAGTGTTGGAAGGAATGAATAGGGTAATCACTACGCTGATGATTATATATTGTGATAACACTAGTGCTATAAACATTTCAAAGAATCCAGTGATGCACTCAAAAACAAAGCACATATCTATCAAGTATCACTACTTAAGAGAACAAGTACAGGAGAAGCAAGTGAAGCTAAAATTTGTTACATCTGAAGAGCAACTTGCAAACATATTTACCAAGCCTCTACCGAAAGATACATTTGAATACTTGAGGACTAGACTTGGGGTCCGTCCCCTGTCTATCGGTCACTAATGTGATCTGGAGGTTGTATCAGCCTAATCTTATCAGAAGATCACTCATGTTGATGTAGCATAGTTCACACTTTGGATTTCTATCTAAGGTTGTGAAAAATTTGAGAAACTAGTGGCATAATCAGTATACTGAGATACAATAAATGCACCAGACAACAGAGAGTTACATAGCTACTACAGAGCTGTATGTTTGTGTTTCTTTGGCATTGTTGTCAAAGGGAGAGATAAACAATATGATAACCGAGGAGAATACCGGAACATCTATCTAAGGGAGAGACAATCTACGAAGATAAAGGGAGAGATAAACAGAAGGAACCTAAGAGCTACAAAGATCATATCTGCAAAAGATAGTCTGCACTTGCAATGTTGTTATGTAACGTAGTGATTAAACATATTAAGCTAAGCGAGAGCTTACCGAGCTACAACATTTGTTTACAGAGTTGTAGAATACATGTTTGGTATGTGTATGGTATACTTCATATTGCTTGAGTTGTCATCAATGCCAAAGGGAGAGATTGATGAACTATAACTGATTGAGAATATGATTGAAGAACTTCAAGTGATTAAAGATCACCGAGCACTGAATTGTTATGTAAGATAATTGAATCAATTTTATGTTGTCATTAATGTCAACTAGTTTTGACAGTACTTATCATGGAGTTGCAAACATCTACACATATATAGAATAGAAGAGAAAGATGAAGAATTGAAATATCTACATAAAGGAAGATGGATATGACAAATGAGGATAAGGAATATCTTTGGTAACTTATTGATGAGTCTATGACTTCATATTGTTGACTTGATTATGTTGCATTAATCTGTTATGAAGTTGGGAGAAAACTGTTACAAAGTAGTGTGGTCGGTTAATGAAGTATTCTAGTATACACCAAGCAGAGTAGTGTATACCGAGCACAGTATAAATCGAGCTTGTGTTCACCGACACATTTCTTTGCTAACCGTGAATGAACAAAAGAACTAAATGATTAGTTTAGCCGACAGAAGTTGATGAGTTGTAAAATGTATGATCACGAGGTGGAAAGATAAAGTTTGTTACGAGATCAATGGCTAGCAAAATTCAAGGAAGATCTAAAGGACAAAATTGAAATGTGTTACTAACACATCAGCCGAGGAAAGTTTAAGCGGCAAAATCAACGAAGGAGATTAAGCGAAAAAATTTGATAGATGAAAAGAAAATGGTGTACTTGTCTATTTAAGAGACTAAGGTTTCATTGTGAAACTTATGCCGGAGGAAAGAATACTACAGAGATATCACATGAACAAGCTTCATGCATGTCTAATCAAATTGGTTAAGGAGAACCGAACTGCAGAGATTACCAAGCGTCAAAAAGCTATAACCGAGAGACAGTAATTTACTGAATATTGTTGAATAGAATTGATATATTGATCAGAGGATTTGAATGAGAATAATATAGATTTTTACATCTGCAAATCAAGTTGTATTGTAATCAGATCACCTATTGTTACAGTTTAAACATTGTAATCAGATAAATCTCTAAACCGAGTAGACTAGAAAGTCTTGTAATGTCATTCATAGAATGTACATTTGTTATCCTGTCAACCCCATAGTGAATGTTGGTTGGACGATAACGGTTAGTGTTAAATCTTCTAAAAAGGTCACACCTTACAGTGTGTTTTGTAACTTTTAACAAGGTTGGTTCTTCACCGAGCTCACTTCAGAAAAGTGAACAATTTTGGGTTACCGGTCCTAGGTGGTTTTTCCCTTTACAGGGTTTTCACGTTAAATCTCTTGTGTTATGTGTTGATTGTGATGATTGTTGGATATCATACTTTACATGTTGCATATTTGATTTGATCGGTAGTTACTATAAGTTATTAATTGGTAATCGGTAAAAGCACAGACAGTTTACTATTCTATGTTGCCGAGTTGTAAAAATTTATTTAAATTGTTTTTGGATATACATTTTGTATTTGGAACTGTGGATAACTGATTCATCCCCCTCTCAATTATTCTAACATCCTTAGGCAGAGGTTTTGTAAAAATGTCTACTATTTTCTCCTTTGTACTTACATTTTCTAACTTTACTTCCTTCTCTACTACTTTGTTTTTCAAGAAATGATATTTTATTACTATATGTTTTGTCTTTGAATGCATAACAAGGTTCTTTGACATATTTACTGTACTAGTATTGTCACAATGGATAGTGACTGAATCTTCTAGACATACTCTAATGTCCTTCAACATTTTCTTCATCCATATGATATGTCTACAATTGAATGTTGTTGCAACATATTATGATTCTACAGTAGACTGAGCAATGCAATCCTACTTCTTGTTGAGCTAAGAAACTAATCTTTTACCAAAGAAGAATTCTCCTCCACTAGTACTCTTTCTGTCATCTACATTCCTTGCTCAATCAGCATCAGTAAAGGCATGAAATTTAAAGTCTTGTGATTTATCATACCATAGACCAAACTCAATTGATCCCTTAAGATATTTGAATATCTTTTTTACTTCCATAAGGTGAGATTCTTTAGGATCTGCTTGAAATCTTGCAGCAATTCCAACAGCATTGGCTATATCAGGTCTAGTATGTGTCAGATACTGAAGACCTCCAATCATTGATCTATACCTTGTCTGAGGTATATTATTTGCTTCATCTTCCAAAGACAACTTTGTTCTAGTTACCATAGGAGTTCTAACAGGGTTACTGTCATCCATGCCAAAAAAATTCAATAGTTCTTTGAGATATTTGGTCTGAGATATGAATATCCCTTCTTTACTTTGACTAATCTGCAATCCAAGGAATAATTTCATATCCCCAATCATAGACATTTCAAATTCACTTTTCATCTTTTCTGCAAACTTGTTTCTCATATCATCATTTCCTCCGAATATAATATCATCAATAAAAACTTCAAAAATCAAGATACCTTCTTCAATGAGTCTTAGGTACAAATGGTTGTCATCATTGCCCTTCTTGAATCCCAACTGAATCAGATACTTATCCAATCTTGCATACCAATCCCTTGGTTCTTGTTTCAATCCATATAGAACCTTCTTCAATCTGCAAACTAGATATTCATTCCCTAATAAACTAAATCTATCAAGTTGCTCAATGTATACTTCTTCCAAGTCTTCGTTAAGAAAAGTTGATTTCACATCCATCTGATATACTTTGAAACTTTTATGGGCAACATAAGCTAGGAATAATCCAACTGCCTCAATTCTAGCAATAGGTGTAAAGTTTTCTTGAAAATCAATTCCTTCTTGCTGTGAATATCCTTTACATACCAATCTTGCTTTGTTCCTAAAAAAAAGTGTCTTCTTCATTCATCTTGTTCCTGTATACCCACTTGGTGCCAATCACATTTTTGTCTTTAGGCCTTGGAACCAATTCCCAAGTGTTATTTTTCTAAATCTACTCTAGTTCTTCCTTCATGGAAATGATCCATGACTCATCTTTGCATGCCTCCTCTATGGATTATGGTTCTACTTGAGAAATCAAGCAGATGGCACTTGTAGAATGTGACCTTTCTTCTCTATTTTTCAATCTTCATGTTCTAGTTCCTTTGTTGTTGTCACCAATGATCTAATCCTTAGGATGATTTCTTAGAACATATTTGGGTGTGGTTTGTTCCCTTAATTCCACACTTATGCCATTGTCAATTTCCAAAACATCCTGTGATGCTTCATTCTCACTTTCTATTGTCTGTACATTGTTCTGATTTATACTCATGTAGGTTTTATGGCCACAATATTTTTCTCTAACTTGAAACTTTTCATCTACTCTCACATTAGCACTTTCAATCGGCTTCCTAGTTCTTAGATTGTAACATATATAGACTTTACTTTTAGTAGAGAATCCAATGAATAATTCTTCATCACTTCTAGCATCAAATTTTTCTATAAATTCATCTCTCTTAATGTAGCATTTACTTTCAAAAAATTTGAAATAACTAATACTAAGTGTCTTACCATACCATAGCTCAAATGGTGTCTTGCAAATACCTTCTCTGATTTGTACTTTATTCATTGTATATACAATTGTATTGACTGCTTCTCTCCAATGCATATGTGGGACCTTTCCTTCTATCAACATTGTTCTTGTAGCATCAAGAACTATTCTATTTTTTCTTTTAGCAACATCATTTTGTTGTGGTTTCCTAGGTTTTGAAGTCTGCCTCACAATACCATGTTCTTTACAAAAGGTATTGAATTCATGTGAAGTGAATTCTCCACCTTTGTTTGATCTTAGACATTTTATCTCTAAACCTGTCTCATTCTCAACTTTTGCCTTATAGAACTTGAAAGTTTCAAATGCTTCTATTTTTTCTCTAAGAAATCCTACCCACATCATTCTAGAGTAGTCATCAGTGAGTATAATAAAGTACCTATCTCCAAAGTAGGACTTGGTCTGCGTAGGTCCACATAGATCTGTATGAATAAGTTCCAGCTTTCCATTTGTTGAGTATCATTTGCTTGTAAAACTGCTTCTTGTCTATTTTTCCAAGACACACTCTTTGCATGTAGTGTTGGTTGGTTTCACAATCTTAGGTAGATCTCTGATAGCATTATTATTAGATGTTTTTACCATGTTGTCAAAGTTGATCTGACAAAGCTTCTATGCCATAACCAACTTTCATCAGTCTTTGCAACAAAACAAGTGACCTCAGTAGAGTTTAACTGGAATATATTACCTCTGGTCTTAGAACCAAATGTGATCAATTATCCATTAGTTCCTCTAATAGAGCAATGAGCTTTCTTGAATTCTAGATGATATCCCTTATCCACAAGTTTTCCAACACTTAGCAAGTTATGTTTTAAGCCATACACAAATAGTACTTCATCAGTATTAGTTTTTCCATCCAAAGTAATTGATCATTTACCAACAATCATTCTAAGGGTATTGTCACCAAATCTTACAACACCAACATCAAAAAAATTTAGTTGAATGAATCTATCTTTGTCACTAGTCATATGATGTGAACATCTACTATCAATTATCTAATCAGTTTTCCTATAAACATAGAAACTAAGGAAATTTATTCATAGATAGTGATGTAGGGGCATTCTAGGGTACTCAGTGAAACTGCATGGTGGTGTGTTACTTGGTTGGTGTTACTCAATTGCAGCCTTAACCGATGGTCTCGGTTATTGAAGGAATCTCGGTCGCTGAAAGAATGTGCTCGGTGGAACTGGTGCTCGGTAATGCATGTGTTGCTTGGATTGGTCAGTTGTTTCACTGGTGCTCGGTTGTTTCTCTCGTGCTCGGTAGTTTTGGCTCACCGACTAGAGTTCTTGAAGATTTTCTTGGCTGACTTGGTGCATTTATTGTTGGTAGTTGTTGTTACAGGCTGACCTGTTGAATTTAATTATTGTAAGGCTATTTGAGAGATGAATTGTATTGCATTTAATATTTGTTAGGAGCAGTTAATGTTTTCATCCATCCGACTTGTTGCTGATGATTAGTATTTATAGGATGTTTGGGTAGTTATTTTAGGCATTCAGATTGGAAGTTCTGAGAGCAGATTTGGAGGTAGCAGATAAGTGAAGTTGTGGAAAAGATCCTGCGAGATCTTGTAGATCATATTGTTATCTGATAGTTTGTAATAGTAGAGCTAGTGGTTTGCATGCTTGGAGACAAGGAGATTTCTTGGAGGCTTGCAAACTCAAGTTTAGATCTGCCTTAGGGTTTCCATCAGTTGCTAATAGTTTTCGGAGCTGAACTAGCTGGAGTTGTATTGGATCTTGTTGATCTTGTAGAATTACTTTTGATTGTAATTGGCCCTAACTCGGAAGGCCTTACAGTCGGGTATGTCAATGGAAAATATGCTTTAAAACATATCTTGTTGTGTTGTGTTATTCCGTTGTGTTGTTCTGAAGCTGCAAGGTTTGTGTAAGGAAACTCAGGTGCGTAAACAACTTTCTACACTAATCTCTAAAGGAAAGTATTGTGCAAATTCTTTTAAATCCTCACAATTTCATATTCGTTAACTAATTTAACAATGATATTGCAGCCATATACCATGCATATAGAAAATAGAGAATGACACAATGATTTACCCTAGGGAAACCTTTTGGTAAAAACCCCAGCACTCCAAAACCTGCACAATGTATTAATCAAAACTATTACAGTTTACAATACACTTGCAATGCAAGTTCTTTCAGAAGATTTCCAACTCTTGAAGACAAATCATGGCAGCATAAAAAACATCCCAACAATTCACTAACTTCCCCTATCTTCGCAACCCTAAAAAATGTTTATATCCTGCACTTCCCTTTTTAAGGCAACTTCCAAAGATAGTCGTATTAGGGTTTTACCATTCTCCGAGAAAATAGGAACCCGAACCCCATGATTGGGGAAGAGTGTATAGTACTCAATTTTATCAGTTGCCACATGTCTTCACCCATCATTGAATCTTCCAGACATAGCTCTTACGTGTCATAGGAATCTGTCATAACCATTTCAACCATGATCTCCTTACACACAATTCAAGATGCCGACACATGAAGTGGAGTGACACATCAACATGCCAACTAGACATGTACACTCACACTTAATTACATTATTTGCAAGAAATATATTTTACAAAATAAATAATAAGAATAGGAATTATCCAAGGTTGAGACACCTTATTCCTAACAGTTTGGACTATCCTTAATTGGACCCACCATCACCTTGGCTATGTTAGATAGGATCTTCTTCTTTGATAGAAACAAAACCTAATACATCATTGAATTCATCATCTTAATCTTCAGATCCATCACTAGCATAGTAGCATTCCTTATCATTCTTGTATTTACCATATTTAGGCCTATGCTTAGGTACTCTAGTTGGATATTTAGATGCAAAATGACCAGCCTTATTGCAATTAAAACATTTCAAAGGTAATTTTCCTTCAAACTTACCTTTTCCTTTCATTTATATCCTGGCAATCAGGGCCATGATCTTCTCATCCACTTGATTGTCTAGCCTTTGAATCTCTTCCCATTCTTCGACATAGTCTCCAAGATCTTCGTTGTGCTTTCTTACTCTACTAGATCTAGCTTCAGTAGATCCATTTCTATGATTAGTTGCTTTAAATGTTGTCTCCACTTTAGGTAGTGTATCCTTTAGCTCTGTGATCTCAAATGTAGTTAGATTGGACACTAACATTTCTCTGGTGAAATCTTTGTATTGAGGTATGGTCTCTTCCAAAGACAACACTTTGGGTTTGTAGGAAGGAGTCACAGACCTCAAGATCTTTTCTATGACTTCATCTTCTGTATAAGTACCTTCATTTTTTTTAATTCCAATCACACATTCAGACACTCTCTGAACATACATCGGTTTTACCCCAAAGAGCAAAGACCACTTACATTTTTCAGTCAGCACTATTCCTTTTTGATCTTGGACTTTGAGAGCATTGTTAGCTCCCTCAAGGATTCTTGGGTCAATGAGAGGTACACCACCCTGTGAATCTACCTTGTCTAGTTCTTTCTCTCCATCTTCTCCCTCCATTGAATTCTCACCATTCTGTCCAATACATTGCAAAGAATCTAGCAATTCACCACGGTTAATTAAAGACCTCGTTGGACATCCCCCACCAACAATATTCCCACCTTTTCTTGAGATCCTGCTCTCCCCCATTCTCTTTTGTGTTTGGTTGGATAGTTGAAAGATGTACTAGTTAACTTACCAAGTTCACACTCTTTACACATCAAGTTATTTGGTTTCACAAGTCTTGTAAATCCTCTTACTGCATTAGTTTTTCTTGTCTTTACTAAGCTATCAAAGTTTATATGGAAGAATCTTCTATGCCATAACTAGCTATCTTCAATCCTAGCAACCAACAACTATTAAATGTATTGTTCAACTGAAATAAGTTACCTCTCATTTATCTTCTAGTAGCAATTTCATCACCAGAACTTCCAATGATCCTACACATTCCTCCTTTAAACTCAAGTCGGTATCCTTTGTCATTAAGTTGACCCACACTCAACAAGTTATGTGTTTGCCCTTCAACATAATAGACATCATATGTAATGATTTTTCCATTAAGGGAGATATTAGCTTTACCTTTCACTAAGTAGGGTGAATTTTTTCCAAATCTCAAAACACCACCATCATATTCATTGAGTTTAATAAACTTACTTTTATCATTGGTCATGTGATACAAGAACCCACTATCTATAACCCAGTCATCATTTTCTCTGATATGTGAAACAAGTGTTTTTTCACCTTCTTTGTCTCTTGTAGGATGATCTTCATTTATAGCAACAAAAATGATTTCCTCTTCATTATTGTCACTAGATTCCTCATTGGTTACACCTGCATCCATAACCATATAACATTGTTTCTTTGGCTTTCCTTTGTACTTCTTGTATGTGTCCTTATCCTTTTGTTGTTCTCCATTAGGACACCTAGCAGCAATGTGACCAATCTTGTTACAAGAGAAACATTTTAAAGGTAACTTGCCTTTATACTTATCAGTTCCTGTAGGTAACCTCCTTGCTATTAATGCTTCAAGTTCTATGTGTCTTATCGCATCCTCCAAAATAGAATCTATATCCCTGGTGAGACTAGACAAACTATCAAATTCATTCATGAACTATTTTCCTTTTCTTGTAGGAACACTTACCATAGAGGCCTTAAAAGCAATTTCAACCTTCGAAATACTGTTATCATAATTATTAAGGTCAAAAGTAGTAAGTTTACCTATTAGTCCATAAATAGTCACCTTTTTAAATGTTCTCAATTCATTAATTGTCAACACTCTAATGGCATAACAAGGTAACAAGGTTATTAGCCTCTTACTTACCATAGAATCTTCTTCCATGGTTCCACTTGCACCTCTAATTGCAACAACAACATTTTTTATTCTTGCACCATACTGAGCAATGTTTTCTCCTTCTACCGATTTCATGTTGTCATATTTTCCTCTAAGATTTTCTTCTCTCACCTTTTGAAAATGTTTGTCACCTCCATAAATTAATTCAACTTTATTCCAAACATCATGAGCTTTTCTAAGTCCTTTTACATCAATATATTTAGTATCAGAAAGGGTAATTACTATGGCTTCTTGTGCTTGTGTTCTCTTAAATTTTGTATTTATCTCAGCTAAATCATCATCTTTCTCTTTGTATGTTCTGGAATCTACCTTTTCAAGCAAACTTTTAGAATTAAAAGACTCTTTCCCAAGGCATGATTCCACTTCACCTTCATCAAAAACTTTATTAGAAGGGCATGAAATAACCTCATCTTGCAAATGAAAAGATTTTAGAATATGATTACTACATTCTTTATCTTCTATGCTGCTTGTAGCAAGATGATTCTCTAAACCTTCAAAGCCAAAACTCTGAAATTCTAGGAGAGGAATAAAATCAGATAAATCTTTTTCTTTTAAACTCGCTGAAATTCTAGTTTCTTGGCCATTCTTGGCCATCCAAGCTTGCTTTTCATGAGACTGAGAGGTTTCTTGATGTACTTCTTGTTCATTTAAAACTGAATAATTACAAGAAATGTAATTAGATGAAACTACCGGGGCTTCTTCATCATCAACCTGTAGTTCTTCTTCAAGCTGATGCACCCTTTTTCTGAGTTCTTCTAGATCTTTTAGCTTATGAAATTTGTGACATAAAATTCTCCACAATAGGGTAGATGTGTGATCATCTTCAATGCTCAGATTAATCTTTACAACATGAGAGATGCTTTCTTTGAAGTGCTCCAAAAAAACTTGTAGCACTTTGTCATTTATTTGGATAATGTCAAGAATGGTAGGGTTGGGTCTCATCCTTCTTGAGACCTTTCTATTTGGCATGGTCATTTCACAAAGTCGCCAATCTCCTGCACAAAGAGATAAAATAAAAACTAAGGAACGAAATGTCAGCCACTAATATTTTCTTCCGAGTCCCCAGTAGAGTCGCCAAAAACTGTTAGTAAACAGATTTGTCTTTGCTGAAATGTCTTCACAACTAACTCTTAGATGCCCAGATTTAGAAGACAAACTGCACTAACAGTTGGAAAGGCTATCATGGGATTGATAGCTTTCCTCTGAATTGTGAGGTACAACTCCCTCTTCAATGATATTCAATAAATTAAATGACTGGTTATGTCTTTTACAAGAAGACACAAAGGCTTTCTAACATCCACCCATCACTATGGGATGAATGGGATTATAAGATTTACAGATTGGTGATGAGAGAAAAGCCGACAAACAGCCACAAAACTATCTACCAAGTCTTTCTCATTACAGACAAAAATAAGGGAATCACATGACCCATTCTGCAAATTACAAATTCTTCAATCAACTGATTTATAAACATGCACATACTTGACATAATACTGCAAGACTGTATCCCAGAATTAGAAAGAAACAACTATATAATTGATTTCAATCAAAAAAATAAATATTCAGACCTCAAGATCTGGGATGCAAATATTTCTCTTTATTTCAAGAAAACATAACAAAATAACTATAGAATCATTTTGTCCCTACCGGTACAATCAAGTTGCAAAAAATAAACTAATTCTCCACTCTCTCTGTTACAATCAATCTAGAAAAATGCATTCTCCTTCCTCCCTTGCAGCCATAGGACTCCTAGAAAAGAAGAAAAGTGAACTAGAGAACCCACGTTCCATCATTGTTTCCCCCATTTAAAGAACAATATGGAGAAGCCTTTCTTTTCCCATAACTTTTAGTTTTAAATAACTGATTCTAGAAAACTGAATACTTTATAAAGTTTTAATAAAACTTTAATAAATCCCCTTATAATATTTGGTTAGGAAAACCAAACATTAGTTTGATATCTTTAGCATTGTTAAATGATATTTAATTAAACATCCAAGCCAACATTCATATGTGTTTGACATGTGGCATGGCCTTAATGACTCCTTTGTTCTATTTTTTAAAGAAATTCTTTTGTAAATTGGACACTTGCTGGATTTCCATATAGACACGTACACTGACCTTAATAAATTTTGGACCAGGCAATATTTTCTTGATCTCTCCAGTGAGGATTTAGAAAACTTGATTTTGGAAAACATATCCAAAATTTAGGAAGATCCAATGGTTCAGCTGAGAGTTATGGGCCCCACACCAAGACTATTGTTTCCGTCATCAAAAAATAATCTGGAAATGTGTCTGTTTATAGACCAGTATTCTGTTGTTCATATCTTTTGAACCAGATCTAATTGTGAAAATCCCTCCAGTGAAGATTTAGCAGACTTGATTAGAAACAACATATCCAAAGATGAGAGAAATCCAACGGTGGAGTCAAAACTTATGGCCCCCGCACTGAGACCCATTTTTCTGTCAGGAAATTCATGATTTCAGACTACTGAATTTTGTGAATTGTAAACTATTTCACACCAAGCCTCCAACTTGAACTTGAACTTAGGAAGGTTCAAGGTTCAAGTTCAACTTTGACATATTACAGACTGAAAGACCGACAACATGAAAACTTTGACCTTGTTGCAACATCCGAGAGAACTTGAACTTGAACTTGGGGAAGGTTCAAGTTCAAGTTTAACTAAGACTTTTACCTGGACAAAATAATTGGCTGTGAGAGAAAATAATAATACAAGTGTAACAATAGAGATAGAGGTAAATCCCTTAATCGGGTGACTCTTAACATAGTCTTTTCTTAATCGGTCATCATTGTAAGTTTTAATAGGGCTAAGCTCTTAACCATGCATGCTCCAGAAGAGTGAATTTTTCTTAGTGGGTTTCATCCCCACCATAATTTTTCCCAAGTTAGGTTTCCATGATAAAAACTATGGTGTTATGTGTTGAATTTGTGTGGATGCTTAATTTATGATGTATGTTTATCAGAAGTAAACGTTATTTATTGTATGCATGTGGTGAAGTTTTAAAGAATAAGTTTTATAAGATCATATTTGTGTTTATGAGTAGATTACTGATTCACCCCCCTCAGTATTCTTAGGGCCGGATTATTATAACAATTGGTATTAGAGAATAGGTCCTCTTGTTGATGAGCTTAAGCACTTGAGGAAAAGATACAATTAACAAGATGTTTATAAATGAGGCTCCCAAGTTCACAAAAGATAACTACCTAGTATGGGAAGACATGATGGAGTTATACATAAGAGGTATGGGTGATCAATACTGGAAGCATGTTGAAACTCAATATAATTTGTCATAGGGAACCCTAACTACAAATTAGTTGAAGGAGAAGCAATGATGATGAGATTGTCAAAGTATTGTAGCCCAAATCATCATCGGCCTACTTGGGTGATGATTCTTTAAATGAGGCAGAGATCATTGAAAGGTTCTTTTCAGCAATTAAGCAAGGGGATTCAAAAATTAAAAATTCAGGTATTAATCTTCTAGATGCATTGCTCTTGGATAGAAATTTTTCAGATTGTTTTGCATCCAAGCATTATGAAGTTATTTTAATAGACATGGATCCTATGATGGATGAATTTTACTCATGTTTTGACAGTGCTTTAAATTCTAAAGATTCTTTCAAAGATTGGGGTCCCATGAGTGTTGATGAGGTGAATGATCTAACCTTTTCTTTGGGAAAAGATGAGCCTTATTTTTTTCAGCCATGGATTGGAAACGACCTTGAGAATTTCTTTATAAAAGCTAAAGAGAAATATGAAAGTTATGATGAAATGTGGCTCTTTGGACATGACAGTTGGTCCACAAGATGCTTGCACATAATTAGTTTGGTTTGCAGCAATGGGGAGTTTTTCAAATGGAGGTGGTATTAGGGTCTTTCATTCAAATACAACCCTTTGTTCTGGAAAGGCTCATTCTTCTCATAGCTGGTGAACGGTTTTGTATAAGTCTTTCTTGGCTCTAGTTTCTACGGTGAGGTCTTCTCACCTGTATATATTTGTAAATAACTCGTTGCTCAGTGAGTTTTGTTGTGCGTAGTTTAGTTGGCCTTGGTTTCAGCTTTAGTTGTTGGTCTGGTTTGGTTAGCTCTTTGTTGCTGTTTAGTTTTAACTTGCTGGTAGTTTTGGTGTTTTGGTGTGTTGTCCTCTCTAGAAGAAGTTCCCCATCCTCTATGATATAATGACTCTATGGCCCAATGGATAAGGCATTGGCCTCATACCAGAGATTGTTGGATTCTTTGTGTCCCTCACAGTCCACATCCCCAGTCATAGCCAGTTGTTACACTTGTATTATTTACTCTCGCATCCAATTATTTTGTCTAGGTAAAAGTCTTAGTTGAACTTGAACTTGAACCTTCCTCAAGTTCATGTTCAAGTTCAAGTTATGTCGGATGTCGCAACAAGGTCAAAGTTTTCATGTTGTCAGTCTTTCAGTCTATAATATGTCAAAGTTGAACTTGAACCTTGAACCTTCCTAAGTTCAACTTCAAGTTCAAGTTCAAGTTGGAGGCCTGGTGTGAAATAGTTTACAATTCACAAAATTCAGCAGTCCAAAATCATGAATTTCCTGAAAGAAAAATGGGTCTCAGTGCAAGGGCCATAAGTTTTGACTCCACCATTGGATTTCTCTCATCTTTGGATATGTTGTTTCTAATTAAGTCTGCTAAATCTTCACTGGAGGGATTTTCACAATTAGATCCGGTTCAAAAGATATGAACAACAAAATACTGGTCTATAAACAGACACGTTTCCAGATTGCTTTTTGATGACGGAAAAAATAGTCCTAGTGCGGGGCTCATAACTCTTAGCTCAACCATTGGATCTTCCTAAATTTTGGATATGTTTTCCAAAATCAAGTTTTCTAAATCCTCACTAGAGAGATCAAGAAAATATTGCCTGGTCCAAAAGTTATTAAGGTTAGTGTACGTGTCTATATGGAAATCTAGCAAGTGTCCAATTTACAGAAGAATTTCTTTAAAGAATGGAACAAATGAGTCATTGAGGCCATGCCACATATCAAACACATATGAATGTCAGCTCAAATGTTTAATTAAATATCATTTGACAATGCTGGAGATATCAAACTAATGTTTGGTTTTCATAACCGACTATTATAAGGGGATTTATTAAAGTTTATTAAAACTTTAGAAAGTATTCAGTTATCAAGAATCAGTTATTTAAAACTGAAAGTTATGGGAAAAGAAAGGCTTCTCCAGATTTTTCTTTAAATGGGGGAAACAATGATGGAACGGGGGTTCTCTAGTTCTCTTTTCTTCTTTTCTAGGAGTCCTATGGCTGCAAGGGAGGAAGGAGAATGCATTTTTATGGATTGATTGTAACAGAGAGAATGGGGAATTAGTTTACTTTTCTACAACTTGATTGTACTGGCAAGGACAAAATGATTCTATAGTTATTTTGTTATGTTTTCTTGAAATAAAGAGAAATATTTGCATGCCAGATCTTGAGGTTTGAATATTTATTTTTCTGATTGAAATCAATTATATAGTTGTTTCTTTCTGATTTTGGGATACAGTCTTGCAGTATTATGTCAAGTATGTGCATATTTATAAATTAGTTGATTGAAGAACTTGTAATTTGCAGAATGGGTCATCCGATTCCCTTATTTTTGTCTATAATGAGAAAGACTTGGTAGATAGTCCTTTGGATGTTTATTGGCTTTTCTCTCATCACCAATCTGTAAATCTTATAATCACATTCATCCCATAGTGATGGGTGAATGTTAGAAAGACTTTGTGTCTTCTGGTAAAATACATAACCAGTCATTTAATTTATTGAATATCATTGAAGAGGGAGTTGTACCTCACAATTCAGAGGAAAGCTATCAATCTCATGATAGCCTTTCCAACTGTTAGTGCAGTTTGTCTTCTAAATTTGGGCATCTAAGAGTCAGTTGTGAAGACATTTCAGCAAAGACAAATCTGTTTACTAACACCTATTAGGATCTTTATTGTATTAAGAGTAGCCTTGTTAGAGGACTTCAAACACTAGTTAAATTGCCACCTTGTTAAAGGATTTTACAAAAAGATTTGTTATGATCTACTCGGTTAAGGGATTTGACTTGTTGCAACTGGTAGGGAACAACAAGAATAATGATATGAGAAAATAGAACTTCTGCTCTCCGAATACAAATCTAGTTCAATCTCAATCTTTGATTTACATGTAGAACACCAAAACATTGCAATTGCACTCTTGTATTCATGGTCTACCTCTTCCACACACTTCTCCTAATACATCAAAAGATATAAATATTTTTTTTCAGTAACTAGGTTAGCTAAGACCCAAATTAAATTTGAATTACATCATTATAATTAATTCCCACTTAAACCTTCAATCGTAAAATGTGTTAAAATAAACAATTACAAATTCAACTTCATGTCGGCCTCTAGATCCATTGCACCATCAATTTGATAAGGAAAAGTCAAACATATTACACTTCCCTATGTTCATGCACCTCTTCTTGAATTATCTATCAAATCGACCAATAAGAATCATACTTAACATTCCATGTCATCTTAGACACATCATCACATAGTCTAGAATACTTAACCATCTTCACAAATTGATCTGTCATCATCGGTTAAGGATCTAATCGACTGTTCTTCACTATTCTTTTCCTCATTCTCCTTCCTGAACTTCATAATCCTATAACTATGTCCACTGATCATCAATTTGATGTGATTACAACATCAATCCAATAATGTCATTAAAATCACAAAACTCAGACCACAACCCCTGATTTCATTCTTGTGGGACACACTAATCAAATTTTTCTTCTCTACTTCTCACAGACTATAACTTGCATAAAACTCATCATACAAATGTGTGATCATAGATATAGCATTTACACACTTCTAGAACATATATACCAAACCACACACCATAACTCACAACATAACTCTCAATTCATCTTCTCCGTCATAACTTAGTACATCAAAACATATTCAACCAAGAACACCTAAGTTGAAAAAAATGACAACATAATTGACAAAACACATTGTCAAGTCATCAACATACTTACTCATCTCATCTACATCCGTTATGCCAACAATTTCAACAATTTAGGCAAATCTCTTTCAACATTAGAAGAACTTATCTTCACAATGTTATGAAAATTTACATGACAAGATTTCTCATGTTATATCCAATTGTCATCAATTTTAGCAATCAAGCACCTATTCTCTAAATTATTCAAATGAAAAACATTACCTTTGGTATTTGTACCTGATGAAATCTCATTTCCTATACTTCTCAAGATTATTCACTTCTCATCTTTGAATTGTAAGTTGTATCCTTTTGTCAACAAGATATCCAACACTTAAAATATTATGCTTCAAACCTTCAACATATAAGACATCATCAGTATTATTATTACCATCAAGAGTAATTTTTCCTCTTCCTTTAATAAAGCAAGGAGTATTGTCATCAACTATGACAACACCACCATCATACTTTTATAGTTTCACAAACTTGTTCTTATCTCCAATCATGTGATGTGAATGTCCACTGTCTATTACCCATTCATCCTTATGTTCAACATGTGCAACACGATCTTTTTTCTTCATTCTCAAAAATAGGGTTTTCATCCATAATAGAAAAAAACATAATTTCCATTGGAATTTTGATGTAAGTGATATGTGTTTTGATCACATGATTGTATTGTGGTGTTGTCATTGTTGGCAATGTGATTTGTTGATGACATGAGATCAAAATTATCGATAGTGTTGAAGGATAAAATTGGAGAATCAACTAAGTGTTTCGTCAATCAGTAAGAAGATAGTATGCAAGGTAAATGAAACCAGATCCAGAGTTGGAGATCGAGTCAAGGTGTGTGATCATACAAACATCATCTACAAAGGAATATTTGACTACTATTTTTGCATCCACCAGTGCAAAGAATTCAGTGAGTTATTGAGGATTGAAGTTACACTAGAAGTAAGTACATTGTACTAGTTAATATAGTTGGTTAGATAAGTGTTGCGGTCAAATTTAAGTGATGGGAAGACATATTTTCGAGAACATAAAGGATGTTGAATTTTGGATTTTTATGCTCACTCATATGTTAAGTTTGATTTTTATGCTAACTTGTAAAATATTTTAAGGTTCTAGCAGTGACTTAGAACAAGTATAAAAGTGATTATGAAAATTGTTAAGTGTGCTTTTGCAATGGTATGTGGTGATAGACAAAGACTATTGAAGGAAGTAAAGTGTTCAGAGAAGTGCAATTGAGAAGATAATTAGATTTTTTTGGTAGTTTAGTACTAATCTCAAATCATACATTTGAGTTCTTATACTCAAGGAAGACTCTAACCAGTGTGTGATCTAAATCATTTAACAAGGTCAATTCTAAGAGGGTGAGAAAGATTCTAATAGGTCTAAAGATAAAAATCCTTTAACCAGGTAGCTCTTTAACTAGAGTTTTGAAATCACTTGACAAGGTAGTCTTTAATAGGACTGTTGTAGTTCTTAACTAGGTTATTAATACTCTTAACCAGGTATAACCTCAGAAGGGCTTATAGTAATTTCTCCTAACAGGGAAGATTTCATCAGTTCACTAGTGAAATTTTTGGGCATCAGTCCCACATTTGATTTTAGTCCTCTAACAAGGGTTCTCACGGGAAAAAATATTGTGCCTTGTGTTCATTGTGTGTGAATTCTTTATATGTTATTCTTCATTGTTATATTATCATTTGCATTTTGGTTATTGTAGAAGATAATTATTAAAATTTTCATATTTGTGGATGCACTAATTAACCCCTCCCTCTTATTTCCTTATAATACTAGAAATTCATATCAGAGCCTTGTGCCCTTGAAGAATACTAATAGATTGGGATGATCCTTAAGGCAAATATGGAGGGTTTGAGATACAAGAGACAACTTGATGAAGCTGATAGGGTTATCAAAGAACTGAAAGATCAGTTGAAGCAATCTTTTTCCAAGTGACAAGATATTTTTGAACAACTTAATGAGAGTTAAGATTACATTGAGCAATTCTTTGAACATAGTGGAGTTGAGGAATCTGAAGAAGCCCTAGAAGCCATGGCTATGAAAAATGAAAAAATATAGAAGGACAAGAAAAACCTTAAGAGAGAGATTGAAGCCTAATAAATCAGAATGTGTGAAGATTTGGAAGCAAGGATATCTGAAGAGAATGCAAGGAAAATTGTAGAAGATGCCCTAAAGACCAAAGATGAAGCACTAAAAGTTGTAAAGAATGATTTTTTCAAGACAAGATAAGAGGTTGGCACATTGCATGATAAAAATGAAGAAAATAGAAAATTCCTAAGGGAGAATGAGAATTTGAGAAACGAGAATGAGAAATTAAAGGGAGAGATGAAGAATGCAAATGATCTACTGAATAAATTCAATAAAATTACTACAAAACTTGATGAGAAGCTCAGAAATCAAAGAAGAAGAAAAGAAACCACAGGCCTATGATATATTGGTTTTACTACTTTTGAAGTTAGTGATTCTTCTGGAACAAAAGAGATCAAGAAAGAAGAAAAGTCTCCACTGAAGGTAACAAAAAGAACTTATGTTAAGAAAGCCTATAAGCATGTATGTTTCAATTGTCACAAGGTAGGTCATACTGAAAATGTATGTAGAAGTAGATTTAGAAATAGGTCTAACACTTTTGATGGATATTGCTATAACTGCAATTAGTATGGTCACATTGATCATGATTGTATATATAGATCTAGTAGCTTTGATGGTCACTTTTACAATTTCAAAAATATGGTCACAAAGCTAATGAGTGCAGGTCAAGAGTAATCAAAGGTTACTTGTGAACCAGAATACACCTTACCAGAGGGAGAGGAAATTTTATGTCACATGCTTAATATTTGGTAACTATGGACATATGGCTATAAATTGAACAATGAGGAATGTAAGAGGTAATTCTAGACCATGGAGTTCAATTGGTATGGCATGTTTTTATTTGTCACGAGATTGGACATCTAGCAAGGGATTGGATTTTAAGGAACCAATCAGTAAACTAGTCAGTAACCTGAAAGGAAAGTGGATTGTGAATGTAGAAGAGACTAGGAAAGAAATGAGAAAGACCTAGAAGAAGAAGGAAGACAGTAAGTCAGCATAGGAATATGCATCTCCATTAGGTGTGGAGAGTTCTTCATCAAACTAAGACTTCATGTGTCTTAGGGGGAGAAAGTATTGTTGAATCCATCTACAGACCCTCTGTAGGTGTGCAGTAAGATCTATCTACATTTTAAGATGCAACAAATTATCTTGGAGTATATTGTAAAATTTTGATAGATTATATGGTGTTTTGGTCATCGGTAATGAGATTTTGGGTCAATCGGTGAAAGGTAAGTTCAATTGGAAAATGAATTTAATACATGTGCTAAGGTAGATAAAAAAGCATTTTTTTATTTCAATTTTCACCTTGTGCATTTTGAAAGATGTTGTGGAGTGAACAAAAGCCTTGTTTGAGCCATTTACAGAGATCTAAACGATAAGAAGGAATTGTTTGTGGTGATATGAAAGAGAAAACCAATTGATTGTCATGGTGGTTGTGGTGGTTGTTGTCGTGTTCTTTAGCAAGAACACTAGATGTGAATTGTTTGAGGTATTTATCTGATATCTACATTTGTGGTTGAAAGATAGGATGACTACTCCTAATTTCATTGATATAACTAAAAGACCTAGACCAAAATTTAAGTGACATCCATTCAAATCAATAGAAAATGGCTCAGCGGGTGTCCTAACTAGCATGTCCTATGGTGTTATGCACATTGAGGATGTTAGAGTATACATTCACTAAAAATTGAAAGATCTAGGATCAACAACAATCTATGAACAATATAAGAAGTTCTGTCATGATAGGTTAATGTTAAGAGATGAGCATAAACACATAGTAGATAAAGGTTTTCATCACACAGTCAATTATCTTGATGAGTTTGAAGAGGATCAGATTAGATATATTTTAAGAATCCATGATCAATTCATGTGGATGGACCGACTACATAAAATTAATAAAGAGGCAATTCATGTTGTAATCGATCTATGTTCAACAAGTGAAGTACATGTTCTACGCACTATTAGTAAAGAAGAAGTAATCAGTTTGATAATATAGGTGTAATGGTCACGCAATGACTATAAATAACATTACACATTAAGAGGTCAAATATGCATCTATGGTCATAGGATACAAGTTCTACCATTCTATTCAATTGAATAACATACCCAGTGGTGCTATTCATACAACATACAAGATGATTAAGGAAAACAATGAGTATGATCTAGATGAAGTGATGAGAGAGAATCTGGTGTTGAATCTTGAGAAGATTAAAAAGGATAAGAGACATAAATTCAAATAGGGACGGGTGATTATGTGTTTATTCTTCTATTTCCAAAACATGTTCCTCGGTATTACTGATATTGTAAGGACATTAGGTACTCCATCCTTCATTCAGATTAATAATAGTATCAAAATCTTAGGAAGTGATTTCAGCAGAAAGGTTTGGGGATATTTCAATGAATTTTAGAAAAAAGTGCATAAAAAAGAAAGGATACCTTATGAGATTGTTGATAAGTACAAAGATACTATTTTTTTTATGGTTGATACTAACACTTGTTTGATGGAAGTAGTTGAGCTAAGGACCTCATGGGTGATACCTGTTGGTTATGAAGTGGATGGAGATATTCTTATTATGTATGCAAAGAACCTGTTAGATCAACTGGTAGATCCCAAGACTCCAAGGTTTGGGACATTTGAAGAGAAGTCACTCCAAGTGCATAATGACTTGATGAAACCAGTTATTGAGAAGAAAGTGAGAAAGGAAGTTGAACAATTTATGATTCAGAAAGGCTTTACAAAAGAACAAATTGAGAAGGCTAGAGCCAAACATGCTTCTGAGAAAGCTAGCATATTGGGTATAGTAGAAGATGAAGATGCTGAAATTGTTAGTGCAACCAGTAGTGCCTCAATCAGTTAGAAAAAAAGAAGTTATACTGTAATAAAGAAGGAGAAAACAAATTCAATGAAGATTCCAGTCAGAATACTAGTCAAGAAGACACAATCTAAGCCTACAAAAGTCGAGGAGGCTACTGTTGCAAAAGTTGTTGGGAAGAGAAAGAAAGAAAAAGCTAAGGGATACAAATAAGAACATGAAGAAGATGAATGAATAAAATCAGAAGAAGAGAATAAAGAACTCAAGGCTCAAGGCTCAAGGTAAGAAATATAAGGTGCTAGGTTCTGCCACCACTAAGTCAGTTAAGTCTGAATTAGATTTCAAATTGTTAGTTTATATTGATAGTATTATCAATAAAGTGATAAAGTGGGGTATACTTGTTGGAGTTAACAAGTATTATGATAAATTTGGAAAGGAGGAACAAGAATAGGTTGAGGATGTTGTAGTATACAATATGAATAATCTTAGAATTTTTTTGATAGAGTTACAAGGATAAATACCCACTTCCTTGCATAATAAACTTGATGCTAGGTGGAATACTGTTATTAGACAAGATAAGGAGTTAATTCAGTATGTTCTACTACAACTTCAACTAGAAATGTTAGAAGAGGAAATGGAGAAGATACATTCAGAGATATGACCACTCTTCAAAATAAATAAGTGATTAAAAAGACCCTTATGTAGTGGGCCTCTTGGAGTTTAGGATGAAACTAAAGAGATCATGATGAAACACTTAGGTATGATTTCAAATGAACTAGTAAAAGAACAAGAAGATGATCCAATGGTTACTCAAACTGATGAAGGATTTACTATTGATGGTGTGAAGGTCACACTTGAGGAACTAAAAAATGAGATAGATTATTCAAGTGATATTTTTTCTATGGAGGTATAGGATGAGCTTATGGATAGATAGATGAACCTAAGGAGCAAAGGAAAGAAGGACTAATAAACATGGGTATCAATCAGGCTATGATTGATGGTGAACAAGCTCAAATTCCTACATATGATTAACAAAGAGATAGAGTGAAGATGATGTGATGCAAAAAAAACAAGAGGGGTTAGTGACAAAGAAAGAATAAGATAAGACCACACCTTCCTCACAGTCCAAGATGTGCATTGAGGATGATTTACCAGTCAAGGGACAAGTATACTTGAGCATAATGAGCCCTGAAGAAATGATCAATTTTTTTTAATGGAAATCAAGGCTAATGCAAAGAAGGATAAGCTCAAAGAGGAAGCACAAGTGGTCCTTATGGAGAGAGATATACTTTCTGATCTAATGTTTGAAGTATTATATGATGATAAGGCTACTCCAATGGTGTAATTGGAACATCTAGTCACTACTATCGGTGATGAGATGAAGGGTTTGGAGGATGCAACTATGTATAGAGCACAAAAGGAGTATGTGAAGAAAATATTAGAAAATATAGCATAGTCCATTGCTGAAGATAGAAACAGTCTTACATTGCTTGCAAATCGGGTGAAAGATGCATTGCTTGAAGGAGGTAAGACTCTGAAGTGTATTTTTTATTTTTCACATTTATTGAAGGATCTTGAAAGGAAAAATAGTGAAGTTGAATATGAGTTGAGATTGTTTTCATTAAATTTTGATCCTATTCATGCGAATGAAACATCTTTTGGAGTTGAAATTGGACAAATAAATCTAAAATTGAAGAAATACAGGAATGAATAGGATAAAAGGATAGGAAACTTGATGGAATTTTAGAGTGTGTTGATGCCTAAAATGGATATCCTACATAAGATTTTGTAGGAATCTAAACAAGCCTTAACACCTTGAATTTTGAGCACAATTGATGGATTTGAGGAATTAGCATTTTTTCTTCATGGATAGATACTTCTTATATAGAATTTACACAAGTCATGGATCAGTGATTGACAAGCATTGAAGACTAATTTCCATGAGATATTCAGTAGAATGTATTAAGTTATGCTACTCTTGATTAATAAAAAATTTGGTTTTTGCAACACATTTTTCATTGTTGTTAAAGGGGGAGTAGTAGTGTTAGAAAAAATGTTAAGTATAGCATAGGGGAGTTATGTGTAGTTTTTGACACTTAGTAAAAACAAAACCCTATGTTGCCATCAATGCCAAAGAGGGAGATTGTTGGCATTTGGATGTAAGTGATATGTGTTTTGATCACATGATTGTATTGTGGTGTTGTCATTGCTAGTAACATGATTTGTTGATGATAGGAGATCAGAATTACTGATAGTGTTGAAGGATCAAATTAGAGATTCAACTAAGTTTTTAATCAATCGGTAAGAATATAGTATGCAAGATAAAGGCAAATTGATATGGAGTTGGAGATAGATTTAGAGTGTACGATCTTATATACATCATCTATAGAGGCATATTTGACTACTTCTATGATCATATCAATTAGTTCAAAGAACTTAGTGAGTTATTAAGGATTGAAGTGACACTGGAAGGAAGTACAATGTACTAGTTAATATAGTTGGTTAGATCAGTGTTGCAGTCAATGTAAGTAATGGGATGACATGTTTTTGAGATTTGATATTTTGGGTTGACATCAAGGATGTTAATTTTTGGTTTTGGCGTGCTCGCTCATATGTTAAGTTGGATTTTTATGCCAACTTGTAAAACATTTTAGGGTTCTGGCAATAACTTAGAACAAGTATAAAAGTGATTATGAAAATTGTTTAGTGTGTTTTTGCAATGGTATGTGGTGATAGATATAGATTGTTAAAGGAAGTACATAGGTAGTAAAGTGTTCAGAGAAGCACACTTGAAAAGATAATTGGATCTATTTGGCAGTTTATTGTTAATCTTAAATCATACATTTGAGTTCTTATACACAAGGAAGACTCTAACCAGTTTGTGATCTAAATCCCTTAATAGGGTCACTTCTAACAGGGTGAGAACGATCCTAATAGGTCTAAAGATCAAAATACTTTATCTTGGTATCTCTTTAACTAGAGTTTTGAAATCCCTTGATAGGGTAGTCTTTAACATGAGTATTGTAGTTCTTAACCAGGCTATTAATACTCTTAATCAAGTATAACCTCAGAAGGATTTATTGTAATGGCTCCTAACAGGGTAGATTTCATCATTGCACTTGTAAAATTTTTGGGAATCATCCCACAAGTGGTTTTCTCCCTCTAACAAGGGTTCCCATGGGTAAAAATATTGTGTCTTGTATTTATTATATGTGAATGATTTATATGTTATGATTCATTGTTATATTATCATTTCCATGTTGGTTATTGTGGAAGATAATTATTAAAAAAATATATATTTTTGGAAGCACTAATTCATCCCCCCCTCTTAGTGCCTTATAATACTAACAATTTCATCTTAACTCTTCTTAGATTCCTCATCAGTCACACCTTCTCTAAAAAAAATAACACTTCTTATGATATTTAGGATGATATTTCTTAGGCTTATGCTTAGGCACTCTCTCATGACATCTAGATGCAAAATGATCAATCTTGTTGTAATAAAAACATTTTAGGGGTAACTTTCCTTCATACTTACCTACACCTTTAGAGACTCTCTTAGCAATCAAGGCTTCTAACTCATCCACTTTCCTTTCCTCTTGTTTAATCTCTTCTAATTCCTTAGCATATCTAGATCCAAAATTAGATTAATTTGAAGAACTTTCACCATAATCATATCTCTTCTTTTCATTAGAAATAGTATCTTTAAATGCAGACTCAACCTTTGGTAAACTATCACCAAATTTAGTGATTTCAAAAGCATATAACTTACCTGCCAGTGTATCTCTTGCCAAAATAGTTAAAGTTATAATTTCTTCAATAACTCTAATGTTGGTATCATATGCAGGAGGCAAGGTTCTCAAAATATTTAAGACAATTTCATCCTCATCCATTACCACATTGACACATCTAACTCCAACAACCAGCTAGGTCACCTTCCCCACAAAAGTAGCAATGTTCTCATCTATGTTCATCCTTAGATTATCAAGCTTTCCTTTCAGGATTTGTAGCTTTGCCTGTATAACATAGATATCTCCTTCATGGAGACTTTCCAAATTTAACTAGATCTCATGTGTTGTAGTAAACTCCATGAGATTGGTATGCTCTGCATCTGATAAGGTGCCATATAAAGCTTCCTTTTCTCTCATATTACATTTAAACTCCTTCTAATCAGGGGTAGCATTAGCAAGATCTGTAGGAGGCTGGTATTTCTTCTTAGTGACTTCCCAATATTCCAATCCCATGCATATCAAATGTGTAATCATTCCACCTTTCCAAGATCCATAGTTAGTTCCATCAAAATTCAGACTGTCCTTAAAATATTCCATTACGGATCTCCTCAAGTGGTCAAGCTCCCAAAAGAGGACCAGGATCTACTACTAATTGTTAAGAACAATGCAGCACACACCACTGAGAGTGGGGGGTGAATCAATTGTGTCCAACTTAAACTTTTAACTAACTTACAAACTTTAACACATAGAAGCTAAAAGATAAGCAATAAAGCACAAGAACAAATAACAACATATCATGTGACACCATATTTTTGTTATGGAAACCTTATTAGGGGAAACACCACAGTGAGGATCAAACCCACAAGATATTGTACTAGCACAAGAAACCATGTTAAAGGTACGATGGGAATGCACATGCATTAAAGCTCACTACCTAGAGATCACTTATCAAAACAAGAGAGGGCTACAACCCTAAGAATACAATAAGGGAAACAAACAAAGGTGGACAAAAATCCATAGAATTGTAAATTGATAGGAAGCATCTAATATGCTAAAACAATTCCAATGAAGTAAAACTAAAAACTCAATAGATTCCACTCATACCTATGCTCAACAACATTTATACAACATTTTCACACACTATATACATCCAACAATCCATCATACCTTCTTCTATTTTTTGTACTCACAAATGATTACAATTTTATACTCAAATCATCAACTTATTCCATAAGGTTAGCCAATGTCACCTTAATTACAAATAAATTACATAACACTTAATGAGCCAATCCAAAACAAGTCACCAGAGCCATAGTTAGGACCCAAAATAATATCCTCAAACATGCCACAATCCATAGATCACACCAAAAATTTATATGCCCTTTAATTATAGTCCCATTAAATACTTTTCTTATAAAAGACACAAATTTCAATGGACTGTAGCCTGTCATGAATATTTCTTGCAACTGAAATTCGTTCTCACTCAAGCACTTGTCCTAAGAGGTCCATATTGGTCACTTCCAATTTTTATACACACAGATACCTCATATTATGCTATAGGATCAGTGTTATGATAGAAGGATGGTGTTATAGAAAATGTTATATACTTAATCAGTAAGAATATTCAAAGACCTGAACTAAACTACAGTATCACAAAAAAGGAGTTGATAGATGTTATCTATAACAAATTATATCATTATATAACTGGGTATTGAATATATTTATTCATACTTATGCATCCATTAAGTACTTGATGAATAAACCTGCAATAACTGGGAGGTTAGCACAATGGCTTTTGTTGATGTAAGAATTTGATCTAATCATAGTAGATAAGCTAGGCAAAGATAATGCGATAGTTGTCTTCTTGTCTAGATTACAAAATGTTGGTGATATCAAAGGCATATATCATAGATTTCTATATGAACATTTTTTCTCTATCTCTACTAAGATATCATGGTATGCATATATAGAAAACTCTTTAGCCTCTAACAAAATACCTCCCAACTTTTTACCAAAGGAAAAGAGGCTCCTAATTGAGAAAAGTTTCAACTTTTCTTGGATAGAAAATTGTTAATTTTACACTGAACCTGATTAGGTGATGGGAAGATGTATGAGAGAGGATGTAGCAAGATATAAAAAAAAATTGTGATAGATGTTAGAGAATGGGCATCCTACAAAATATGATGAACTTGTTGGAGATTTGCCAGCAAGCTAGGGATGACTGTATGTTTGTCATTGATGACAACATATGGTAAGTACCATGCGTTGAAGACTTATGCAGTAAGCCTTGAGTATATGTAGCATGGACATGTTATTAGCATGATATCATGGATGCAGAGGTTAATTTCTAGAATAGATAGTTATACAGCAGCTTGTGTCAACAGTGTTCCTGACAGAGTTACAGGCAGTGTTCTATGAATGATTGTCTGTACAGTCCTCATGGAGCCTTGCACCTTTGGATATATGATGAAGCCATGTTAGTGGTGTTACAATCATGGATGCAGAGTCTGATGATCAATAGAAGAGAAGTTATGTAGTCGCTATTCACCAGTAGTAGTTTCCTGGGTTTATTCAGAAGAGCCGACAAAGATTGTATTGGTTCATGAGTTGCGCCTATCATTTCGGTATGCACCCTTATATTATGGATTGGAGAAGCGTTAAGAATGTTCGGTTAAGAGCGCATGATGTAATTCATCTTGAGGAAGTTTCAGTTACTTTGGTAGAATCGACAGTGTGTAGCATTCGTCTACATTTATTAATATTGGACAGGTCCCAAATTGTGTTGCTTGCTTAGTAGAGCTGACAGAATTATTATTGGAGTATGTTATGGTTTCTCTAATATGATTTCAAGGTGGTTCTAACTGATCAAATTAATTATATCATTTGGAGAAAAGATATTTATAGGTAGTCATTTTTTATTGCTTAAGTGTGGTTTAGAGTTGTTTGTGAAGAGCAGAATAGAGTGTGCAAAGTGTTGAGCCATCATCAGAAGGTTTGTGTGACCAAGTGAAGAGTTTATGCTATACATTAGAACTGATCTAGATAGCAGGTCAAAGTGCAATTCGCCAAGATCTAGATATAGTGTGTATCTGTTATTCAGAAGGTTGTAGCCTTCACCCCTTTGAGCAGTGTGCTCTCAGATAGTATGTCCTCACCCCTAACAGGATTAATTGTAAAAGGCTCCTAACAGGGTCTGACCCTTGACCAAGTCATTGTACTAAATATATTGTAAAGCAACTCCTAACAGGGTTAAGGATCTTCTAACAAGGATCATAAAACACTAGTGCAGATTATTAGTGGGTGTCAATTCTCATCGAGGTTTTTACCTATTTGGGTTTCCCCATAACCAAAATATTGGTGTTGTGTTCAAGTGTTCTTTCATTGTGTTTATGCTTTATGTTTAAGTATACTTAATTGGATAAAGAATTGAAACTTGTAGATAACTGATTCACCCCCCCCCCCCCTCTCAGTTATCTCTCGGGACTATTCCTAACAATTGGTATCAGAGCCAAGTGCCTCAGAGAGAAAGTTTAATAGCTTGAGGTTGATCAAATGACATTCTTTAGAAAAGACAGTCCAATGGAGAGAAGTATCTTGATTGGAAGAACAAGATGATGACACACTTGCAGTGCATTGCTTTTGAATTTTTTGAAGTGGCTATCAAGGAAGTTGAGATCCCCTCTCTAGAAGATCTTGCAAAGGATGATGCTACTAGCAAGCATAAGGATTTGTTCCATCAGAATGTAATAGCAAAATAAGCCCTTATTAGCACCCTATCTGATAGTGAGTTTTCAGAGATAAATAAAGTAGACATAGCCTACAATATATGGAAGCACCTAGAAGACATGTTTGAAGGAGATAAAAATGCAAAGAATGCGTGCAGAAAGACATGGAAGAAAAAGTACAATACATTGGAGATGCTACCTGAAAAAAACATAAGAGCCTACAATCAAAGGATCAATGAAGCAGTTGCTAGAATCAGAAACAATTATGGAGATATCTCAGAAGAAGACATCATGGATAAGGTGATGACTACCTTGACACCAGAATATCAGAACAAGATAAACATCCATGATGAGACTATGCAATTCTTAGAAAATTTCAAAAGAGAGACCTTAATCAGCAAGATTGCTGCATTTGAGATATCAAGTTTGAAAACAGAGCCTAAAAGTGAGACAGCCTTCAAAGCTTTGGTCCATGGTAAGAAATCCTTGAACACCTCTGGTAATTTTGATGATGATGATGAAGAAGAAGCCCTAGATAATTTCATTGCTATGATTGTTAAAAGAGAAAAAAAAGGAAAAGGAAAATATGAAGGTCAATTTCTATTCAAATGCTTTTCATGTAATAAGATTGGTCACTTTGCATCTAAGTGTCTTACAAGAATTAAAAATTTCAAGAATGACTACAAGCCTAAGTATACAAAGGAATGCTACTATGATGGAGATGGAGTATCAGATGAATAATCAACAAAAGAGGAGATTGGATTCATTGCTCTTGAAGATTAAAATAATTCAGAAGAGTTAGCACTGATTTCACAAGATGACATCAGGGTAGACTGGATCATTGACAGTGGTTGTTCACATCATATGACAGGAGACAAAGGTAGATTTGTTCATTTAGACAGATATAAAGGAGGCATGGTTAGATTCAGAGATAACACTCCTAAACCCATCATTGGTAGAGGATCCATCACCTTGGATGGAAAGAATAGCACTGATGATGTTCTTTATGTTGATGGTTTGAAACATAACCTACTAAGTGTTGGGTAGTTGCTTGACAAAGGTTACAAGTTGGAGTTCAATGGAAACAAGTGCACCATTAACAGCAAAGAAAGAGAAATAATTGCATTAGGATCAAAGACTAAAGGTAATGTTTTTTAGCTTAATCCAGAAGCAAGTTGTTTTGTTGCTAAAGTAGATGACAGTTGGCTATGGCATAAAAGACTATGTCATATCAATTTTGATAACATACTAAAGATAAGTAATGTAAAGGCAATTAGAGACCTACCTTGCATAGAAAAGCCAATTGATACTATATGTAGGGAATGTGTAATGGGAAAGCATGTGAGGAATTCATTCAAGAGAAAGCATAATTTAGAAGAGAACAAGTTGGATCTAATTCATACAAACCTATGTGGACCAACTCAAACAAGATCATACTATGGTGAAAGGTATTTCATTTTGTTTGTAGATAATTATTCTAGAATGATGTGGGTTGCGTTCTTGAAAGATAAGTCAGAAGCATTTGAGAAGTTCAAAATATTCAAAGCTAAGGTTGAGAATGATTCTAGACTTAAGATAAAATGTCTAAGGTTAGATAGAGGAGGAGAATTCACCTCTAAAAGATTTTATGAGTACTACGAAGAACATGGCATAAAGAGACAGTTGAGTGCACCTAGAACCCCTCAGCAGAATGGGATTGTAGAGAGAAGTAATATGATCATCCTTGATACAGCGCACACCATCATGATTGAAGGAAAAGTTGCACACACCTACTAGAGAGATGTGGTCAATACAGCAATCTATACAATCAATAGAATATAATTAAGGCCTGGCACAGACAAGACACCTTATGAGTTATGGTTTGGTAATGTTCTCACAGTGAAATACTTTAGAATATTTGGAAGCAAGTGCTACATCAAGAGGGATGAAGAAATAGGCAAGTTTGATGCAAGAAGTGATGAAGGTTATTTTCTTGGTTACTCTACTAAAAGTAAAGCTTATAGATGTTTTAACTTGAGATTGAAGAAAATTATTGAAAGTGCTCATGTTAAGATTGATGAAAAGTTTATGGTTCAAGAAAGATATCATGATTACTCACCTATTATTGAAGAAGAACCCAGACCTTCCACTAGTGAAATAGTTGTTGAAGAGATGTTTGATAGTATTAATGTATTGTTCAATGACCTTGAAACAAGTGAAGAAGAAACTTAGAAGGAAGATGAGACAGTATCACCCAAAGTTTCAAAGTTTACATCTAGATACCATTCCAAGAATGACATCATTGGAGATCAGAGTGGGAAAGTCACAACAAGATCACAAGAAAAGAACTCAGCAAGCAATGAGGCAGTATGTTTACTATCTCAGATTGAACCTTTAAGTGTTGAAGATGCATGTAATGATTTAGATTGGCATGATGCTATGAAAGAAGAACTAGATCAGATTATCAAGAATGACACTTGGAAACTGGTCCCAAGACCTAGTGATAAGAATGTAATTGGAACAAAGTGGATATTCAAAAATAAGATGAATGAAGATGGCATAGTAGTAAGGAACAAAGAAAGGTTAGTATGTAAGGGTTATGCGCAAAGAGAAAGATTTGATTATTCAGACACATTTGCACCTGTGAGCATATTAGAAGTCGTTAAGTTGTTTCTAGCTTATGCAATAGTCAAAAAATTTAAAGTCTATCAGATGGATGTCAAGTCAGCATTCTTGAATGGAGAGCTAAAAGAAGTATACATTGAGCAGCTAGAAGGATTCACCCTATTAGATAGACCTGATATAGTATGCAGATTGAAGAAAACCCTCTATGGACTTAAGCGAGCCCCTAGAGCATGGTATGAAAGACTTGATGGATATCTAACTAAAATTGGATTCAAGAAAGGAACAACAGATTGTAATCTATTCATAAGAGAGACATCTGAAGGACTACTACTTGTAGCTATATTTGTTGATGACATTATCTTTGGAGGTAATGATAAACTTAGTGATGAATTTGCTAAGGAGATGCAGAGTGAGTTTGAGATGAGCATGATTGGACCTATCAAATACTTCTTAGGATTAAATGTGTAGCAGATAGAGAAAGGTATTTTCATTAATCAGTCAAAATATGTGAAAGAGATATTAAAGAAATTCAAGATGGATGATTGCAAGCCAATGGGTAAACCTATGATAATAGCATGTAAGCTTACAAAATAAGATGATTCACCAGCAGTAGATATAACATTGTACAAGTCTATGATTGGAAAAATTATTTATCTTACTCAAACTAGACCAGATATTTTCAATGCAATTGGCATAGTTGGAAGATTTGTAGAAGAGCCTAAACAAAGTCACCTGATGGTAGTAAAAAGAATATTTAGATACTTACAAGGCACTATAGATTATGGTCTATGGTATCCTAATTCAAAAAATGTTGAGCTTCATGTATACACTGATACAAATTGGGCAGGATGCGTTGATGATAGAAAGAGTACTTCAGAAGGAGCAATGTTTCTTGGTGACAAACTTGTCACTTGGACAAGAAAGGAGCAAAATTGTATCTCTCAGTCAACAGCAGAAGTGGAGTATGTTGCAACAGCCCTAAATTGTTCTATAATTGTTTGGATTAGGCAAATGATAAAAGATTTTGGAATTAAGATTGACTATCCTATTGTTATTCATTGTGATAACACTAGCACTATCAATATGTCAAAGAACCCTATGATGCATGCAAAGACAAAACACATTGAGATCAAGTATCACTTCCTAAGAGAGAAAGTGGCAGAGAAAGAAGTCAAGTTGGACTATGTGAGTACTAAAGATCAATTAGTAGACATATTCACAAAGCCCTTGCCAAAGGATACTTTTGAGTATCTCAGGGAGAAGCTGGGAGTAATTCCCTTCCCTGATTCTGCTTAGAAGAAAGAAGACAAAGCATCAGTCCTCAAGGACTGATGGATAGTTGACCACTCTACTTCAGGAGTAGTACTGGTGCTTAAAAGAGTTGGCGCCATTTTCCATTGATGTCAAAGGGGGAGTAATATATAGAGTCATGAAAGAAGGAGTAATATACTAAGGGGGAGTAGTATTCAGTCATGAAAATAGTTCAGTTGAGGAAATGGAGAATATTGAAGAATATTGCAGCAGATGGAGGACTCATCCTTGGGGGAGTTTTGATGAGGAAATGGAGAATGTTATAAAATAATTTCTCATTTGGGTTGGTGGTGTTTTTCATTCCATATGTTTCTATCACTGCCAAAGGGGGAGATTGTTGGAGATTTGCCAGCAAGTTAGTGCTGACTATATGTTTGTCATTGATGACAACATATGGTAAGTATCATGCATTAAAGACTTATGAAGTAAAATTTGATTATATGTAGCATGGACATGTTATCAACATGATATCATGGATGCAGAGGTTAATTGCTAGAATAGACAGTTATACAGTAGCTTGTGTCAGCAGTGTTCCTGACAGAGTTACAAGCAGTGTTATGTGCATGATTGTTTGTACAGTCATCATGGAGCCTTGTACCTTTGGATATGTGATGAAGACATGTTAGTGGTGTTACAATCATGGATGTAGAGTCTGATGATCAGTAGAAGAGAAGTTATGCAGTCGCTATTCACCAGTAGTAGTTTCCTGTGTTTATTCAGAAGAGCCGACAGAGATTGTATTGGTTCATGAGTTGCACCTATCATTTCGGTATGCGCCCTTGGATTATGGATTGGAGAAGCATTAATAATGTTCATTTAAAAGTGTATGATGTAATTCATCTTGAGGAGGAATTTTTAGTTACTTTGGTAGAGTCGACAGTGTGTGGCGTTTGTCTACATTTATTAATATTGGACAGGTCCTAGATTTTGTTGCGTGCTTAGTAGAGCCGACAAAATTATTATTGGAGTATGTTATGGTTTCTTTAATATGATTTAAAGGTGGTTCTAACAAGCCGACTTGATTATATCATTTGGAGGAAAGATATTTATAGGCAGTCATTTGTGATTGCTTAAGTGTGGTTTAGAGTTGTTTGTGAAGAGCATAGCAGAGTGTGTGAAGTGTTGAGCCATCAACAGAAGGTCTATGTGACCAAGTGAAGAGTTTATGCTATACATTGGAACTGATCTAGACAGCAGGTCAAAGCGCAGTTCACCAAGATCCAGATATATTGTGTATCTGTTATTTAGAAGGTTGTAGCCTTCACCCCTTTGAGTAGTGCGCTCTTGGACAGTGCGCCCTCACCCCTAACAGGGTTAATTTTAAAAGACTCCTAACAGGGTCTAACCCTTCACCAAGTCACTATACTAAATATATTGTAAAGAAACTCCTAACAGGGTTAAGGATCTTCTAACAGGGATCATAAAACACTAGTGCAGATTATTAGTGGGTGTCAATTCCCATCGGGGTTTTTACCTATTTGGATTTCCCCATAACCAAAATATTGGTTTTGTGTTCAAGTGTTCTTTCATTATGTTTATGCTTTATGTTTAAGTATACTTAATTGGAAAAAGAATTGAAACTTGTAGATAACTGATTCACCACCCCCCCCCCCCCTCTCAGTTATCTCTTGGGACTATTCCTAACAGAACTATCTTTGTACCCACATGTAGTAGTCACATCTTTTGATAAATGGGGGCTTGATTTTGTTGGGCCTATTTATCCCACATGTAATGGGAATTCTTACATTTTTGTGTGCACTGACTATGTTATGAGATGGTTGGAGGTAAGGGATATGAAGCATTCCACCGACAACATGGTTTCATAATTCTTATATGAGATATTCACTAGATATGTAGTTTGAAGAGAACTGGTGATAGATTAAGGAGCACAATTCACATCTACTTTGATTACTGCCTTGATGAATGAGAATAATATAAAGCACAAGAATTATAGTCCATATCACCCCTAGGAAAATGGACAGGCAAAGATAACTAATAGGTAGACTGAGTCTATCATCACAAAAACAATCCATCTACAAAAGAAATACTAGAGCAGTAGACTTCTTGAATAAGTGTGGGCTTACAGAACCACTTAGAAAACTATAATAGGGTTCACACCCTTTGAGTTGTTGTATAGAAATTAATCCATGATGCCTATTGAGTTTGAGCACAAAACTCTACAAACAACCTTGGAGCTTAATATAGATCTTCCTACAACACAAAGGGAAAGAATCCTACGGCTGAATGCATTAGATGAAATGAGGAAATCTTCCCTACAACACACTGACTTAATTCAAATACAAAGAAATAAATGGCACAAAATTCACATAAAATCTAAGAGGTTTGTTCCTGGTGACTAGGCACTATTGTATGATTCTCGTTTCTAGGAGAATCAAGAAAAGTTGACTACCAGATAGTTAGGCCCCTATGAAATTAAAATTGTGTTTGATAATGGAGTTGTACAATTGATAATATTTGATCCAATCAGGTTCAAGTTGTTGGTAAATGGACATAAGATTCACTTATACCATAAACCAACCACTAAGGATGAATTCTTTCAACAATCCAGTGCTCAACAATAACAAGCACTTCCTACAACCGAAGGTGATACCGTTCTGCTTGCAGCTTCTCTTTGATAATGACATGACATGCTGATCATAATGAATGTTTCATTTTCTCTAGGAAACCTTTTTATCTATAATAATTTATTCCATTCCACCTCATTCCATGTGTCTTTCATGCCATCCACAACTTCACTTCATCCTCTAACTCAGTTGTACTTTTAGCACACATCAGCACAACATAATTATAAACTGATACATGTAGTTAGCATAGATCCTACATGTACGCACATGTATTTATTTCACCATTTGATTTATTTTTTGTTATATTATGTAGATTTTATGTATTAGTATATTTTGTTTATTATAAGTTCACCTTGGCATGTGTAGACACATGGTAACCTTTTAGTAGGGGGTGGGGTCATATTATGTCATTATCTTTCACACATCACCTTTTTTTCCCATGTCATGCTTCCAAGTACACATTTGCATATTGCCTAAAAAGTAAGGTTCACATTATTGTCTCAATTGCCCAAAATTTATGTCATTGTCATAATTATTCTACAACCTTCATTCAAAGTGATTTAACTGACACTATGTGTGAAATTTAAAATTTTTAAAATAAACCTTATGATTATATTATCTATACTCATACTAGAGCATGTCACTCCTACTACTATTGATATCATTTATTGCACCTAGAATTTCATTCTCCATAAATTAAACTTTTCAAAAGTTCTAAATATGGTCTAGAATGTTTTTTAGCAAAGGCTATTAGCAGTAGAAGGGTTTGTGCATTTGGTAAGGGTATTTGCAAAAGAAAAATAAGTTGAAAGAGGAATTTGAGGGACAAATTCTGGGAAGTTCACAATGGGTGGTTAGCCAATCCTCCATGAGCCATTATATCATATGGTCTTGTTGCAGGATCAAGAAAGTTTGGGGGCTTTCAATAATATTGGGTGGTTAAGCTATTTTCTCTGGTTGAATGGCTATAACGAGGCAATTTCCTTTGAATTTTTAAATACATTCAACAATGGTGAAGCTATGGTAAAAGGACTGAGATTTATTACCTCAAAGGCAAGGATAGAAGAAGTATTTGGCCTACCAACTGTTGGTGAGCCATACCCTCATGGTCATAACACTAGGTCAACCAGAGCAAAATTTACAAGGAGAGGAGACCCTTGATTGGAGGTAAACAATAAAGTATCTAGAAGGTTGTCTCTTCCTCCACCATACCCTCAGTTAACTACCTACATCATCAGATACTTGACATGTGAAGACTATTTTTAATGTTTGCATGTAGTACATTTTAAATGATTGAGTCATTTGAGACAAAGAAAGCAAATGAATGTACCAAATTTTTTGTATACTTTGTTATCCTTAAGTTCTAAAGAAATTAAAAAGAAAAAATAAAATGTTGTAGTACATTATGAGCTAATCAAATTGTTATTTGAAAGATCTTCTAGGGATGTATCACCCATTGGATGGGAGGAATTTGTCTCAGCCAAAGAGGTGCAATTATCAAATGTAGGGCCTAGTGGAAGGGCTACTATGAAATAAATAGAAACCCCTAGGAGAATATTTGATCCTTCTACTTCGAAAGTCCGTCCTGCAACCAAAAGACCTATAGCTAGGGCTTCTAGCACAGTATCCCCTATTGATAAAATAACCAGTGAAGAAGTCCCTTCCGTGTCATGAACTCCTATGCAAACTAGGACAACTAGTAGGAAAGAAAAGGGGAAAGGAAAAATAAATGAGGAAGCAAAAAAGGAAATAGAACAAACTCCTGAGTCTGTAACCCCTAGTTCCAAGAAATAAAAAGTACATCAACTCATTTCCCTACTATATAGTCTCCTCCAACCAAAACTACCAAGAAGAAAACTCAAAAGAAGAGTCCTGCAACAAACTGCAAAGACTCCAATAAGGAGAAGTGTGAGGATCCAGGAGAAAGATAGTGCAAGCTGATGTTAACCTTAGTACACCATAGGATGAAATAACTACAATCAACATCTCTAAAGAAGAACAAACTAAGGATGAGCCCCATTATTTAGAAAGAGAAGATGTTGGTAGTCCCTTAAGGGATTATAATGATGTGGAAGAGGGAGTTCATGATGAAACACCTCTTGGGGAAATGTATGAGAAAGAGAAAGAAGAAACAGTTCCACCTCCTGATGGAGAGAGTTTTCAAGGATTAGACAATTTAGTCGTTGCAACTGTTGAGATGGCAACACCTGAAGAACCCCAGAATAATTTATTATAGTTAGTAATTTGCAATTTGTCTCATGTAGAGGTAGTTGAGTAATTAAGTGAAGCCCAACCTAATAAGGAGGTAGTTGAAGAAACAAATTTGGAGGTAAAGAATGCAAAAGAAGGCAGTGGTTCAACTAATAAATCACTAAGAGATAGTCATAAACCTCTCAAATATTTAACCTAACATTCAATTTCTATGGACTATTATAAGAAAGTACAGTATGAACGTAGCATGTAGGAATTCGAAAAGGTCAGAATGTAGAAAGAAATTGACAAGAAAAAATAAGAGGTAGAATGCCTAAAGCATAAAATTGATATAGTTAATGATATGATTCCTGAACTAATGGAGTACAAACCACCCCCAAGGGTATATGCCCTATGTTTAAAGGAACATCATATCATGTTTAAACTAATGATAATTCTTAGGGATCTTGACCCCAATGTTGAATCTTCTAAAGAATTCTATGACCCTTTTAAAAAATCACGTGAATGGATGCAAAATATGTTGTGTGGATTTTACCTTCATAACTATGTTGTGCCACTAGATGTTGAATGGAATCCTTTATTGTTTATTGGTGATATACATTTGAAATTAATGATGTCTTGGGCCAAGAATGGAATTAGTTTTGGTGACCAATTAGGAGATACAAAGATAAGGAAAGGAGTGTAGCTCTTCCCTGCGACTAGAAAACAATAAACCTACAACTATGTATCTTGATTGGTTACACATTACATATGGTCTCTGACATCGAGAGCACAAGGTCAGAACATTTAACATAAGGGAACAGGTTTATAGGGAGTTTGAAAGGATGTCTTTCCATGAAGGACAAAGGGCTTCTGCAAGAATAACACAAATATGGGAGAGATTCCCTATGGAATTAAGAAATACAGAGCCCCATATTTTGATTGACTTCAAGGAAAAATTGTAGTTTTTTCCTGAGTATATATAGTTGGAAGGTAGGCAAGGCCAGAACACTAGTTTCCTTTAATCTTCCAGACTCTTTTCTTTATGTGGCCTCTTCTTAGTTGCACTAATACAAAGTTGGATGAACAACTAGAGAATAACTAGATGAGAAAATTGGAATGAAGTAAAGGATTCTATTGGAGCATAGAAAGAAACATTGATGGAGAGACCAACGTTAGAGATTTCAAAATGAATTCAAGGACAAGAAATTTCTTAGTGCTAGAGGACCAGCACTAGTCTTAGTAGGGGGCAATGATCGGATGAATATTTTCCCATATTTTTTTATAGTATGTGTTGTGTCTAGAATATTCCTTAATATGCTCCATTACCTTGGTCCACTATTCCTTTTTTATGTCCTTAAGACTTTTTTGTTATTTTGTTGGGTTAGTGGCATGTAGCCACATAAACTTTAGTTTCATGGTTTGTGTGGCTCAAAATTTTATAGGTTGGATACTAATGATTGAACATCAATACCTTTTAAATACTATACAATATACTTATATATGATAATCTATAGTTATGTTTCAATGGATAGTTAATCATATGATGAATGAATATGTGTTGTGTGTTATGTTGGATATGTATTGTTTGTTCTTGTTAATCATTTATGATGTAGATCAATTCATTGAAGAAGGCATGACCAAGCAAGCACCCAAGCGATTAATCATGAAAACGTAGTCCTATAGCTAAAATAACGGTATTAAAATCAGTCCAAGGATGAAGTTGGTGACATCCAAGATAAGATTGAGTAAAGAGAATCTCCTTAATGCTATGAAAATATAGGAAGTTGTGGGAGCTAGATTTGTTCTTCATGTTCGTTGAATAATTTTTTGTTTCTATATTTATGGATGTTTTTACTCCTACTTCTTAACTTGTGATAATGAATCCATCTATTCTCTTGGTGTGACTAGTTATTAGTTAAGTTTCCTTTTATAAATTAGTTCTACTCTCCTACATAAGAAGTAAGAGGCAACATTAAATTTTATTATAGCATACTTTGTTCTATTTTAGCTTTATGAATACAATTAGACTTGTTTTTACATGAATGAAATAGTGGAGTTTTGAAGAATTATCCTTTGTAATTGAGTTCTAGATACTCACTCAAGGGGGGCCACTTGGTGATTAATCCTTAGTAGCATTAGTTTCATTTCCTGCACCTTATATTTTTAGTTCTGGTGTTTTTCTATTCCTGCAGCCAAAGAAGGCAAAGTAGTTCATGCATGATTCATACTGAGCTTTTGTCAATTAAGTCTTGTGAGTTCAACATTAACATTTTATTTAGAATTGATGTTTCATCTAAGTTACTTTGCAAGCATTCATTTCCTATAGCAATAGAATAGGTTTACTTTCAATTCTTTGTTATATGTAGCTTAAGAGATAGCATGGATTTAGTAGGCACGTAGTGCATATATTGTGCAATCCCATTTCAAGTATACATCCTTGGCTTGATAATTAAATGAGCCTTCATAATGAGAAATATACCTACTTAGATAAGATATCCAATCCCTGAGTTGAGTTATGAACCTAGTGATTGATCCCTTTGTGAAGTCAAACACCACCTATACCTCCTTTTCCTATATATTATTCACATACTTCTCAACCCATATCTCTACCTAGTGTGCTTTGTACTATTCATCCTTCTAAAGAAGAAAAGGACATGATGTTGATTGATCCCATTCCAAACCAAATTTATAGCAAGACTAAACATAACCATTATTCTCGTGATAATTATCAAAAACATTGTGCTAGAGCCCACCAACGTGCTTCTCACAACATTTCTTCACCTCGTACACCTCCTCATGCTTCACTTCCCTTTGACCAACCCATTTCAAGCCTTTGGAGGAAGTGAATTTAAATCAAATAAAAATTAACAAAGATGACAATGTTATTTGTATCTTATATTATACTACAATGAATCTTGATGATGATGTTCATGATAATAACATTGATATTCATGGTAGTGATTTTCATGACTATGAGACTATTGATATTGATCATGATTTACTAGTTATGCTTTCAAAATAGTTATCTATCACTCCTAGTAACAAACATAGTGACTCATCTTTAGAGAAAGTTCCTCATTTGGAATTGGCTATTCTTCCATTTGATGTATTCGATGTTGCTCCTCTTGCGAGTTGCCACCTTCCCTAAAAAGTATTGACTAAGATAGGGGGGCATGTGATAGGCTTGACTAGATCCTCTTATGCAGTGGATTTCTATGTGTTATCCTGTCATAATGTACTTCACCCATGATGTGATACTTGTTACATGTTTTGTTTAGATTTATTTAAATGAGCCTTATCTCTTCGTTGGCGCAAGGTGATAAATAAATCGTCACATCATAAATATTCTTCTATATGTCATTATATGTTATGTTGTACCTGTGCCACTATTTGTAAATGTGTCTTTATGTTGTCTTCTTAGGATGATGCAAAATATTAGACACTAATTATATTTGGTCTTCGTGATGCTGGTCCAAAAAGAATCTTCATCGTAAATCTTACATGTTTTTCTTCCATTGTGTTGTAGTTCTACTTCTTTTAGGGGATGATGACATTTCATTTTGATATAATATTTCACATATTATCATATGATCATACTGACCCCAAATTTGGTAGATCCCTTTTGTGCTCTCTTTTATCATGTGTTTATTTTCCTTGATTTGTCCTTTTTTGGGGGCATTTCATAGTGGAAATGTTTCTAGTGGATGTTTGTATGCTCTGTTAAAGTAATTGCTCCCATTATGGCGCTTGGAATTGCTTTAATGTGGGGGAAAACACTCTCCTCGCATTTTGCACACATGCACTATTTTAATGCTCCTTTACATTTGGATCCCTTAATGGATATACTTTCCTTAAGGATAGATCCTTCTTCTTTTTTTGATCCCTAAGGAAGCTTACCTTCCCTTAGGACATATCGCTCTGTTGGATCCCTTAATAGATACACTTTCCTTAAGGGACAGATCCTCCTTTTCTTTTTTATCCCTAAGAAAGCTTACCTTCCCTTAGGATAGATTTCTCTTTTAGATCCCTTATGGGTACACTTTCCTAAAGGAAAGTGTAGACACCTAAATTTGATTAATGATTTTAATTAAATTTAGTCACCTTACTCACATTTTTTATTAAATAATCATGCATTACTTAATTGATTAATGTTATCCTTCTAGATAAATTAATTTAATTAGTTAGTTATAGTATAATTAATCTAATGAAAACACATAACCATTTAATTAATTAAATCTCCTTCCTCTATTAATTTAAATAAATAACTTTATTTATTTAAATTAATTCATAAATCTCTTTCCTCCCACTTGGAATCAAATAATACATTTAATTCATTTGAGCACATGGCTCCTAACTTTAACCCTCATCTAACCAAACCTCCAACCACCTAACCTTGAGTTCTAACTCAATCCAATCCATTGACACATATTAATCCCTTTTTAATTAAGTAGTCATCATTGATTAGCTAATTATCCCTCCATGCATTCTCTCTCCTCCCATCACATCCTCCTAATTCTCCCACTTTCCCACTAGTTAATTCTAATTGACGCAAGGGTAGGGAAGGTGAAGGCATAATCAAGATTAATTGAGACTGCTTAAACCTACGAACATGCCCTACGAAGAGTTACACATAGAAGCAATATGAAAACCACATGAAAGCATTCAAAACATAATGGATATGAGACAAGCAACTGGCGCAACACTGGTTCAATTTGTAGTAATCTTTCAACATGCCCGACTGTGAGGCCTTCCAGGTTTCAGCCTTATACAATGAGAATTATGAATTCAGAATCACAGCTCGCATATCATCTTCTATGCTACTTATACTACTATCCTTCTACCATCTAGTACTATCTCGAACTACCCTACTAAACAACCTAAACTCCAAATATATAGCCAACAAACCCACACGTCGACCAGTCAAGCATTTACTTACAATATAGGTCCACTTAGGAGGAGAAACCAAAACTAAAGCTAGAAACAATAAAACACAATGCAAAGATAGATTTAGGTCCACACATGATCCAAGAAAAGATCCCCAACTGCGCAAGATCCAATTTCCCCGTATGGAACTGCGCAAGATGAAATACCACATGTTTCATGAATGAAAGTAGTGAAAAATTGATTCCTAAGGAGAATTACGATAACTTCCAAGTCCAGATGAATTAGGACGTGCGCCCTTAGGATAATTCTCACAATTAGGTCCACATCACTGCATTAACTTCGCAAGGCACAAAACTAATAGAAACATCGACGCTAAAACAAACATCAGACTGGTACAAGAAATAGGAAATGTTTTTTTTGGTGATGCAAGATTGCTCAAGACTCAAGATGCTCCTACATCAGACACCTGGGGTAACAAAAGAACTGATGTCAACATCAAGCACTTCTCAACCTTTGACCTGAATCGTAAAGATCTAACTCAACTTGTGTAATCCATGAACTGTCTTCAACTGGCTTGTCTTTGCACTGAGCTAGGTATTCCATGTAGTCTTTTCCTCTTGTACTCTTGCTTACTCTGCTATTCAAGATCTTCTCAATATTGTCTCTATTATTCTTAGGATAATCTAGATCATCTTTAGTCTTATCATTTGATTCAAAATACTCAAAGATATCAGCAATGTTGAATATAGGTGATATGTCCATGTCCTTTCGTAATTCCACTTCATAAGCATTTTCACTATCAAATTTCTTCAGAATCTTACAAGGTCCAAACTTTTTCATTTTCAGCTTGTTGTAGGTACCAACTAGAAATCTATTCTTCTTCAAATTAATCATAACCTCATCTCCAACTTCAAAAGATTTATGTCTCTTTATCTTATTTGCTCTCTATTTATATTTCAAATTACTGTCCTCCAAATTCCTTTTAACTTCATCATGAAAAGTTCTCATGTATACTGCAAAATCCTCAGCTTCAACACTTCTTTTGGTCTCACTAGGTAAATCTCTCAACTCTATGGTTCCCTTAGGATGAAATCGAGTAAAATCTCAAATGGTGTCCTCTTAGTACTTCTATTCACAGGATTATTATATGCAAACTCTACTTGTGCCAAAATTAAATCTCAATTAGCAGGCTTATCTCCAACTAAACATCTCAAAAAGTTTCCCAAACTTCTGTTCACAACTTCAGTCTGTCCATCTGTCTGAGGGTGAAATATAGAACTAAACTTCAAATCAGTATTCATCTTTTTCTAAAGTGTTCTCAAAAAATAACTAGTAAACTTAGTATCTCCGTCTGAAACAATAGATTTAGGAAAACCATGCAAACTTACCACTTCCTTCAAAAATAATTTAGCTACATCCAATGCATCAGATTTCTTCTTACAAGGTATGAAATGAATCATCTTGGAAAATCTATCAACCACTACCAAAATACAATCATTACCTCTCTAAGTTCTAGGCAATCCAATAACAAAGTCCATACTCACATCTTCCCAAGGTCTATCAGGTACAGGCAAAGGTGTATACAATCCCAAATTCTAACTAGTTCCTTTTGCTACTTGACAAATTCTATAACCTCTAACCATTCTCTGTACATCTCTACAAATATGTTGCCAAAAGTATCTTTCTGAAATCAGTTTCACAGTCTTATCAATCCAAAAATGTCCAACAAGTCCACCACTATGCTTCTCCTTTATGATATTCTCTCTCATAGATCCTCTAGGTATGCACAAGTCAACTCCTTTAAACAACATGTCTTCTTGAATGAAATAATCATTCCACTTATCACTCACTATGTGTTCCTTACCAGCTTTCCAAGGCTCTGCAAAATCAATGTCAGTCTCATACAAACACTTCAAATCATCAAAACCAAGTACCTCAACTCTTATTTTTGTCAAAAAAATTCTTAGGATCTATTGGATACAATTGTCTGAAGGAGATTATTGGATTAATTGTGTGTTGTCTTTGATGTCACACAAATGTTATATCAATTATCATGCTCAGTTGGTCAGCAAAGTAGTTCCCAGTGATTACTGAGCTCAGTCGGTCAGCTAAGCAATTTTCAGTGATTACCAAGCTCAGTCGGTCAACAAGGCGGTTTTTTGTGTTTACCAAGATCTCTCTGTCTCCAAAGGATGTTGCAAAATTCATAGTGGTAACCGAGTTCACTCGGTCACCAAAGAAATTCTTTTTAGATTAGTATTTACCGAGCAAGGTCAGCCCAGTAAAGAATTTTGAAAATTTGAGGAATAAAGTTTGTTTATTCAAGCCGACTATGGTAATGATTAGTAATGTTGGTAATGATTATTAGTGCTGAATTGACAATGTGAATGGACAATCCGAATGGTATATATAGAAGGTCAAGTTGTGAATTCAAAGTGTGCAAGTGAAAAAGAGTGAAAGTGTGGACAAGTGTGAAAGAAGAAGAGTGTATGGATGAGCGAACATGCAAATCATTTTGAAGGAAAGTGTGAGCGAATCCTGAAGGATGGTTAGATATCCTTGAGGAGTAGTAGAGATATATTTGATCAAGAAGGATCTAGTGAAGCAGAACAGAGATCTGTAATCAGCAATTCAGTTGCATCATTATTTAGGTCATTTCATTGTTACTTTCTTACCATTGTAGCAGTGATTTCTAAATCTCTTAACCGAGTTGGTTTAATAGCCATTTTGTAAATCTTCTAACAAGGTGACAGTTCTATTGAATTGTTCAAAGACCTCTTACAAGGCTACTCCTAATAGGGTGATTAAATCCTCTAACAAGGTCACACCTAACAGTGTGTTTTGTAACCTTTTACCGGGTTGGCTCCTAACAGGGCATCACTTCAGAAGAGTGAAAAAAAGTAACTAGTTACATTGGTGGTTTTTTCTATATTGGGTTTCCATGTTAAATCTGGTGTCTCTTGTGTTCATGTTATTTTCTTTATGCATGCATGTTAATCACTGATGAATACTTAAGAATAGTTATAATTAATACTCACTGCAATAACTGAGTTTCAGCATTTCTCTGTATGTCTGCCAAGTAACAGTAGTAAATGATTTAATAAGACATCTAAAGGATCTGTGGTAATATTTTTGTGGTTAACTGATTCACCCCCCCTCTCAGTTACTCCATCTATATTTCCAACAATTGGTATTAGAGCTTTTGGTGCTTGCAGGAAGGGTTTCAAGGACCTAAGCTAAAGATCAAGATGTCGTACAAGAGAGAAATTCCAAGGCTTAACAAAGATAAATTTTCAGCATGGCAAGGTCTCATGAGACTTCATCTGGCTTCCATTGGTGATTCAGGATGCAAATATCTTGATGGAGAATATACAGCTCCTACTGGCACATTATCTGTTGAAGACATTGCAGAGAAAAAGAACCATAACACCATGATGATAGACATTGCATCAGCTCTTAGCTATGAAGAATTTGATGAGATCAAAGACTGCACAACTGCTTATGCAATGTGGAACAAGCTAAAGAAAATTTATGGTGGTGATGACAATGTGAAGAGAGCCAAAGTAGAAAGCCTAAGAGAACAGTTTGATCAGATGAAAATGAGAGAAGATGAAAACATTGCAAAATATGTTGAAAGGATTCAAAGCAAGTGTTAGTGCAATCAGAGCTTCTGGAGGAACAATTGAGGATGAAACTGTTATAAGTAAGGTTCTCAGAACATTACTCCCTATCTATGCAATAAGAGTATTTGCTATTCAAGAAAGAAGATGTGAAGAAAATCACAATATAACTTTGGATGCCTTAGTGGGAAGATTAACAACCTTTGAGTTGGATAACTATGACAACTATGTTCCAACTTCCAAAAATATTGAATCAGCATTTGAGGCCAAACTTTCACTTAAGAAGGGCAAGAAAATAAAGGACATCCAGTCAGAGAGTGAAGAAGAATCAGAAGGAAAGTTCTGATAGTGATCTTGAAGTTATTGAAGCATTACTTGTGAAGAAATATTCTAGAGGCAGAGGTAAATACAAAGGTAAAACTCCCTTAATCTATTTTTCATGTGAAGAAATTGGTCATATTGCAGCTAGGTGCCCAAACAAGCAAAGCAAGGATGAGAAGAAAGGTCACAAGTACAATGGCAGGAAGAATTTCAAATCATTCAAGGATAAAGGTAAGAAAACATGTTTTATGGCTAAGGATTCTGATAATAGTGAAGATGAAATTGTCTACATTGCTGTAAAAGATGAATCTGATGATGATGAAGATAAGATGGCACTTATCTCTCATGTAAGAAAAAATGATACATGGATCATAGACAGTGGATGTTCACATCATATGACTGGTGACAGAACAAAGTTTGAACACCTTGAAGACTATGATGGTGGTAATGCAAGGTTTGGAAACAATGAACCTTGTTGCATAAAAGGAAGAGGACAAATCTCATTAACCAAAGAACTTATATGTGATAATGCATATTGGGTTGAAAGACTAAAGCACAATCTTCTAAGTGTAGCACAACTAATCAATATTGGATTCAAGGTAGAATTCATGCATGGCAAAGCAAGACTGCTGGATGACAAAGGAAAATTAATTGGATCAGGCAAACAAACCAAAGGTAACTTGTTTTATTTTGATATTGGTGAATGCTCATGTTTTATTGCTCAAATTGAAGAAAGTTGGTTATGGCACAAAAGGTTATGTCATGTAAATTTTGATAACATGGTGAAAATAAGAAAATTCAAGAAAGTAAGAGGCATTCCTACTTTGAAGAAACCTAATGTTGGTCTATGCAAGAATTGTCAGATTGGTAAAATGGGAAAGACTAGCTTTAAAAGTAAAAACTATCAGTCTGAAGATATTTTGGAAATTGTGCATACTGATTTGTGTGGACCTAATGGAATTGAGAGCTATACTGGAGAAAAATTATTTATTCTCTTTGTTGATGACTACTCTAGAATGATGACTGTTATGTATCTAAGAGAAAAGTCAGAAGAATTTGAGAAATTCAAATGGTATTTGGAAAGAGTAGAAAAGGAAACAGGGAAAAGAATGAAGTGCTTGAGATCAGACAGAGGTGGTGAATTCATCTCCCATGAATTCATCTCCCATGAATTCAATAATTTTTGCATTGAAAGATGAATCAAAAGACAAGTATCAGCCCCAAGAACTCCTGAGCAGAATGGAATAGTTGAAAGGAGGAACAGATCTATCATGGATTGTGCAAGGACTCTAATGATTGAAAAGAACATTTCTATGAAATACTGGAAGGAAGCTATCAGCACTGCAGTTCATACCTTAAACCGAGTACGGTTGAAGAAAGACACATTCAAAACTGCTTATGAGTTATGGTATGGCTATAAACCTAATGTAAGTTACCTGAAAATATTTGGTAGTAAGTGTTACATCTTAAAAGAATCTAGAAAAGGAAAATTTGATGTGAAAAGTGATGAAGGAATATTTTTGGGATAATCTTGCAAGAGTAAGGCATATAGATGTTTGAATTTGTCTACTCACAAAATCATAGAAAGTGCACATGTGAAAGTTGATGAGTTTGCATAAAAGACTAAAGAAGAAAGCAAAAAGGAACTAGAAGATTATAGGAGATTTGTTTACATTGAACCTAATACATTACCAGACACATCTATCAATAAGGAGACTACATCTACTAAGGCCAGTACAGTAACCGAGTCATAAGAAGTAATTCAAACTGAGTCACAAGAAAAAGTTCAAACCGAGTCACAAGGACCCGAGTCTCAGTCTGAAGCTACCATGCCAATATATACCAAGCCTGAGCAACCAGAACCTGAAGATGAAATTCAAGAATATGACAATGTAACTCATTCAAGAGGCAAGGAACCTGTATTGGCCAAGTATGTCAGGAGGCATCATACACTAGATCAGATTATTGGAAACAAATCAGAAGGTACTATGACAAGAAGTAAACTAAAAGGTACATGTTTACTTACTCATTTTGAACCTAGAAATGTCAAAGATGCATTGAAAAATGAAAGTCGGATTGAGGCTATGAATGAAGAAATGGAACAAATAGAGAAGAACAAAACATGGACTCTTGTACCTAGACCTAAAGATAAAAATGTAATTGGAACAAAATGGGTATTCAGGAATAAGTTGAATGAAGACAGTCAAGTATCAAGAAACAAAGCTAGATTGGTGTGTAAAGGATATTTTCAAGAAGAAGGCATAGATTATGGTGAGACTTTTGTGCCTGTTGCAAGATTAGAAGGTGTAAGAACTCTACTTGCATATGCAGCACATAAAGGATTTAAGGTATATCAGATAGATGTAAAATCTGCATTTCTCAATGGTATTCTTGATGAAGAAGTCTACATTGAGCAACCTGAAAGTTTTATTGATCCAGACAAAAGGAATATGGTCTACAAGTTACACAAAGCATTGTATAGTCTGAAACAAGCCCTTAGAGCATGGTATGAAAGATTACATAACTATCTTATTCAGATTGGTTTCAAAAGAGCTAATGATAACAATAGTTTGTACATCAAGGAAGGACCAGATAACATAATTGTTTTGGCAGAAATATTTGTGGATGATACTGTGTTTACAGGTAATGATGATCAATGCAAAGAATTTTCAGAGCAAATGAACAAAGAGTTTGAAATGTCTATGTTTGGTCAAATAAAGTTCTTTGTTGGTCTTCAAATTCAACAGAGCAAGAACGGTATCTACATTACTCAGTCTAAATACATCAAGGAAATACTTAAGAAGTTTGGTATGGAAGATGCAAAACCAATTAGTACCCCCATGTGTACTGGACTGAAGCTTACCAAAGATGACGATTCACAAGAAGTAGATCAAACCTTATACAGATCAATGATTGAAAAATTATAGTATGTAGTTCATACAAGGCCTGATATTGCCTTAACAGTTGGTATAGTAGCAAGATTCTTAGCAAAACCCAGAGAAAATCATATGATGGCAATCAAAAGAATCTTGAGATAATTGAAATGAACTGAAGATTATGGCTTGTGGTATAAATTTGGAGGCAATCTGGACTTAAAAGTGTTTACTAATGTCGATTGGGCAGGAAACATTGATGACAGAAAGAGTACAAGTGGTGGAGCATTCTTTCTTGGCAAGAGGTTGGTATCTTGGACCAGTAAAAAGCAAAATTGCACATCCCAATCCACAACAGATGCAGAATATGTTGCTATAGCAGTAAACTGCTCTAATATTGTTTGGTTTAAACAGTTATTGGAAGGCATGAAGGTTGAGATCAAAGAACCAGTTGTTATGTTTTGTGATAATACAAGTGCAATAAATATTTCAAAGAATCCAGTAATGCATTCCAAAACCAAGCACATTGCTATAAAATATCAATTTGTCAGAGAATTGGTGTAGGACAAGGAAATCAGATTGGAATATATTCATACAAATGAACAGATTGCAGATATATTCACCAAGCCACTACCTAAGGATGCATTCTTGTATCTAAGAGGTAAGTTAGGGGTCATTCCCCTATCCGAGGCTCACTAAATAAAGTTTTAGTGATGCATCAACCAGAGCATATTGAAGATCAGTCAGTTGATGCAGTTTAGTCAAGGAATCATTACATATGAATCAATACTCAAGGTACATTACTATTCACCTGGTATGTGTTGTCTTTGGCATGTGTTGTCAAAGAGGGAGAGTTTGCTGTCATATTTCAAGAAATTTCTTAAGATTGCTATGAGGGAGAGTTTTCTCAGAGAGTTTGAGAAGTTAAGAAGGAAAGTTTTCAATCAAAAAGAGAAGTTTGCTGACAAAGGGAGTTCTCATAGATGAGAATCAGAATGAAGCTAAGGATATGTTCCTTACTCTATGTTTTTTGTGAAATTTCATTGTGCTATGACATGTTGTGTTGCCATCAATGCCAAAGAGGGAGATTGTTGGATACAATTATCTGAAGGAGATTGTTGGATTAATTGTGTGTTGTCTTTGATGTCACACAAATGTCATATCAATTATCATGCTCAGTCAGTCAGCAAAGTAGTTCCCAATGATTATCGAGCTCAGTCGGTCAGCTAAGCAATTCTTAGTGATTACCGAGCTCAGTCAGTCAGCAAGGTAGTTTTCTGTGTTTACCGAGATCTCTCGATCTCCAAAGGATGTCACAGAATTCACAGTGGTAACCGAGTTCACTCGGTCACCAAAGGAATTCTTTTTGGATTAGTATTTACCGAGCAAGGTCGGCCCAGTAAAGAATTTTGTTAATTTGAGGAATAAAGTTTGTTTATTCAAGCCGACTGTGGTAATGATTAGTAATGTTGGTAATGATTATTAGTGCTGACTTGACAATGTGAATGGACAATCCGAATGGTATATATAGAAGGTCAAGTTGTGAATTCAAAGTGTGCAAGTGAAAAAGAGTGAAAGTGTGGACAAGTGTGAAAGAAGAAGAGTGTATGGATGAGCGAACATGCAAATCATTTTGAAGGAAAGTGTAAGCGAATCTTGAAGGATGGTTAGATATCCTTGAGGAGTAGTAGAGATATATTTGATCAGGAAGGATCTAGTGAAGCAGAACAGAGATCTGTAATCAGCAATTCAGTTGCATCATTATTCAAGTCATTTCATTGTTACTTTCTTACCATTGTAGCAGTGATTTCTAAATCTCTTAACTAAGTTGGTTTAACAGCCATTTTGTAAATCCTCTAATAAGGTGATAGTTCTATTGAATTATTCAAAGACCTCTTACAAGGTTACTCCTAAAAGGGTGATTAAATCCTCTAACAAGGTCACACCTAACAGTGTGTTTTGTAACCTTTTACCGGGTTGGCTCCTAACAGGGCATCACTTCAGAAGAGTGAAAAATAGTAACTAGTTACATTAGTGGTTTTTCCCATATTGGGTTTCCACATTAAATCTGGTGTCTCTTGTGTTCATGTTATTTTCTTTATGCATGCATGTTAATCACTGATGAATACTTAAGAACAATTATAATTAATACTCACTGCAATAATTGAGTTTCAGCATTTCTCTGTATGTTTGCTGAGTAACAGTAGTAAATGATTTAATAAGACATCTAAAGGATCTGTGGTAATATTTTTGTGGTTAACTAAGTCACCCCCCCTCTTAGTTACTCCATCTATATTTCCAACATGGATCAAGGCATCAGCAACCTTATTTGATTGTCCACTCTTATGCTTCAATGAAAAGGAAAAATTATGCAAGAACTCAACCCACATCATATGTCTCTGATTCAACTTATTATGACTCCCCAAATATTGCAAAGCTTTATGGTCACTATACAACACAAAATCTTTAGGCATCAAATAATGTCTCCATTTCTTCAAAGCTTGAACAATAGCATAGAATTCCTAGTCATAAACTGAATATTTTCTCTTAGCATCATTCAATTTCTCACTAAAGAAAGCTACAAGTCTTCCTTCTTGACTCAAAATAGCTCTAATTGCACTTCCACTAGCATCACATTCAACTTGAAAAACTTTACTAAAATCAGGCATTGCAAGTGTAGGCAACTTTGTAATTATTTGTTTCAATGTTTCAAAACTCTTTTGTGCTCCATGTGTCCATTTGAAATCCCTTTTATCTCCTCTCATCGTTTTAGTCATAACATTACAAATAGAACTGAAATTTATGATGAACTTTCTATAAAAACTTGCCAATCCATGAAATGATCTTACCTCTCAAACATTCTCTGGTGTAGGCCAATCAAGTATAGCTCTTAATTTCTTAGGATCTATCTTCAATCCATCAACTAAAATTACAAAACCAAGGTACACAATCTCCTCTTTCATAAATGAACATTTCTTCAAATTAATCAGCAACTTTTCTTCCTTCAATCTCTACAATAATTGTCTGATATGCTCAAGATATTCTTTCTTATTCTTACTAAATATCAAAATGTCATCAAGATATACAATCACAAACTTACCCAAGAATCTTTTCAAAACTTCATTCATCAGCCTCATGAAAGTACTAGGTGCATTAGTCAAACCAAAAGGCATAACCAACCATTCATATAAACCTTCATTAGTCTTAAAAGCAATTTTCCATTCATCCCCTTCTTTGATCCTAATCTGATGATATCCACTCTTCAAATCAATCTTTGTGAAATACTTTGCTCCACTCAAACTATCCATTATGTCATCCATCCTAGGCAAAGGAAATCTATACTTTACTGTTATCTTGTTTATAGCTCTAGAATTAGTGCACATTCTCCATTCTCCATTCTTTTTAGGTGCTAATATAGCAGGTACTGCACAAGGACTCAAACTTTCCCTAATCAAACCTCTCTCAAGAAATTCTTCCACTTGTCTATTTAGCTCAGTCTTTTCATCAAGTTTTTACCTATGTGGTGCTTTATTAGGCAAACTAGCTCCAGGTATCAAATCCATACAATGAATTATACCTCTCATAGGTGGTAAACCATCAGGTACATTATCAGAAATGATGTCATGAAATTTAGTCAACACAGGTTTAACCTCAAGTGCATGTTCTAACTCATCTTGTTTCACAATTTTCCTTGGAATTAAAGCAAAACAAATATTTTGTTCTTCCATTTCTCTCGCAAAATCTTTACCATCAACCAAGCATACTCTGACTGTAGTACAGTGACCTTCATAAAACTTTTCTACCAAAGGCAATAATACTTGTTTCTTTCCATCCATCCGAATAGTATATTGATTCAATCTACCATCATGCAAAGCTTTCTTATCATACTGCCAAGGTCTACCCAAAAGAATATGACAACAATCCATAGGCATAATATCACACAAGACTTCATCATGATAATTCCCAATTTTGAATTTAACAAGGCATTGTTCACTTACAAGTAGTTTATGCTCCTTCTTGATCCAAGCAATATGGTAAGGCTTAGGATGTCTCAATCTCTGCAATTGCAATTTATTAACCAGCTCTTCGGATGCCAAATTATCAAAACTTCCACTATCAATGATTACCTTGTAACATTTATCGATGATATTACATCTGGTTCTGAACAAACTTTTCCTCAAAATAGGTTCCTCATCAGCTTCTTCATTCCACAAGATCCTTCTTAGCATCAAGTTCTCACCATGTTCAGGTTCATTAGACAATTCGTCAACTTCTTCACAAGCCAAATTATTTCTGCCATAACCTCCAGTCTTCTTTCCAGAGTTAGTACATTCAAAAGCTCTATGCCCTTCTTCACCACATTTGTAACAAGTACCTTTAAACCAATATTTCTCTTCTCTTTTCCCACTATTGTTATTCCTAGAGTAACCAGTATAGCTACCTCTAGAGTAATTACCTCTTCTACCAGCGGGTTCATCTTTCCATCCTTTATCTTGTACTGCATTTTCAAATCTACTACTTTATCCATAAGATCTGCCTCTACTTCTCTGAAATCTGCCACCTCTTCCTCTTTGTCTTTGTTCATGTCTTTTAGTCAATCTTTCTTCTGCCTTCAAATCAAATTGATATGCTTCTTCCATACTATATATTTTAACATAACTAATCTCATCTTGAATAGATGTCCTCAAACCATTGAGGTATCTAGCCACTTTCTCAACTTCATCATCCACATGTCCAAATTTGATATCCAGTTTATAAAATTCCTTAGTATATTTTTTCACACTCATGTCCTTTTGTCTTAGATTTTGCATTTTTCTCATCAAACCAACTTGGTAGTTAGTTGGAAGGAAATTCTTCTTCATAATTCCAAGCATCTTCATCCATGTCTTGATCTTTTCTTTTCCTCTCTTATGTCTCTCAATTTGAAAATGATCCCACCAAAGAGATGCATGACCTTTCAACTTTGTGACTTCTATCTTAACCTTCTTGTTATTAGGAGTACCTTCATACTCAAAGTATTTATCCATCTCAGAGATCCAATCCAAAAGTGCATCGGTCTCAAGTCTTCCATCATAGCAAGCAACTTCAACTATAGGTTTGGAGTTAGCCTTAGACAAAACTCTCAAGAGTCTTTCCTCATCTTTTCAACTTTAGGTTCAGGATTAGGTGCTGCCTCTTCTTCATCACTAACATCTTCAAGATGTGCATCTCTTCTCTAAGCTATCTCTACAACTTCAAGCCTAGTTGCAATCTGCCTCAACATATCCATGATAGCATTATCATTTCCTCTACCACTAACCATCTTGACAATCAGGTTCCAGCAAGATCATAACCTTCTACAAGTTATAAGTCAGATCTTAGATCTACCACCCTACAACCAATCCAACAAGGTTCTCCATGATCCAATCTACAAGAAAGAACTTTCTCTGATACCACTTGACGCAAGGGTAGGGAAGGTGAAGGCAGAATCAAGGTTAATTGAGACTGCTTAAACCTACAAACATGCCCTGCGAAGAGTTACACATGAAAGCAATATGAAAACCATATGAAAGGATTCAAAACACAATGGATATGAGATAAGAAATTGGTGCAACACTGGTTCAATTTGTATTAATCTTTCAACATGCCCGATTGTGAGGCCTTCCAAGTTTCAGCCTTATACAATGATAATTATGAATTTGGAATTACAGCTCGCATATCATCTTCTCTACTACTTCTACTACTATCCTTCTACCATCTAGCACTATCTCAAACTACCCTACTAAACAACCTAACCTCCAAATATATAGCCAGCAAAGCCACAAGTTAGCCAGTTAGGCATTTAATTACAATATAGGTCCACTTAGGAGGAGAAACCAAAACTAAAGCGAGAAACAACAAAACATGATGTGAAGATAGATTTAGGTCCACACATGATCCAAGAGTAGATCCCCAATCGCTCAAGATCTATTTCCCTATACGGAACTGCGCAAGATGAAATACCACATGTTTCATGAGCAAAACTGGTGGAAAATCGATGCCCAAGGAGAATTGCGATAACTTCTAGGTCCAAATGAATTAGGATGTGCACCCTTAGGAGAATGCTCACAATTAGGTCCATGTCACTGCATTAACTTTGCAAGGCATAGAACTAACTGAAACATCGACGCTAAAACAAACAGCAGACTGGTACAGGAAACAAGAAATATTTTTTTCATGATGCAAGATTGCTCAAGACCCAATATGCTCCTACATCACTAATCCACCCCTAATCCTACCCTAATTATTTGTGCAACCTTAATCATGAGTATTAAGAAATCCTAACCCTCTCCTAAGTCATCTCTATTGTCACATCAATCTCAATTTCCAACCACAGTGTAAGAACTCTCATGGGTCTCTTACACACTTGTCCCCTCCAAGGAATATTTAATTCCTTCTTCCCATTCTCCAAAATCCTTTCCCACTTCCCAAAATGGTCACAATCCTCAAGTCTTGACCTTCAGGATTTGAGACACGATTTTCCTTTATGGCATATCTTCCCAACCCCCCTTGTCCTCTCAACCTCTCTCATTATGACAATTTTTAAAATGCCATAAATTTGAGAAAGCACAATCCATGTGCTCTCTCTTGGATGCATCTTGAACCTTCCTCATATTTGCATCTCAATCGTCTATTCAACTCTCTTCTTGCCTATAAATTGAAGACTCTTTTTCTTAATTTTCATCCACCATCAATACATTTATATAATTCCATTTTGTCTCCAAATATAGAAGGTAAGCAATATCATAATGTCAAAATCCCTCACATCCATTGAAGCATGAGCACTAGCATTGAGCACACATCCATTAGCTTAGAAAAATATGTTGGCATTGTGATGAGTTTGGGAGATGTACATTGGTTGCAGTAATAGAAAGTCATTGGGTTGGTTTTCATTAATGGAAAGTAAGTCAGTACAATCATTTATCATAATCGATGAAGTGCAGGATGCAATCGGTGAGAAGGTTATGTGATTGGTAAGATTGGTTATGTCTAGAAGATCGGTAGACATAGAGATCACAATTCAGTAGTGGTTGTGATAAAGGAGAAACTATGAGGTGTGGTCACATATAAAGTATCAACATGGTTAGATCATAGTGTGGTTCTGACCATAACTCATTTGGTTGATCGGTAAGAGATTTCTGGTTGGCATTGTCTTGCAGACAGGTAAGAACACTTATGTTCTTGAGTATTAGTTGGAAGATTTCAAATCAATAAGTAGTATAAATGTAGTGATGATATTTGGTATTATGATGACATGTAGTTATGGTTATAGAATTGATGAGTTGTAATTATTAGGATCGATGCCACTATTCAAGGAAGAGTTAAGGCAGTGCATTGGAGTAATCAAAATGTGTTTGACTATCTTGGAGATATAACCTTGAAGATCTTAGTTTGATTCAATGCAATCTAAGGAAAGTATTCTTACATTTGCTTTGTTATTTTGATACATGGTTATTGCACGAGAAAGGATTTGAATTCCATTTTAGTCAGTGCTATATAAGTATATTTAAAGGGTACTACTCATATTGTAAAAGTTGTTGTTGGTTGTTGTTTTATGATATTGTAAGGGTTGTGATAAAGATTGGTGATATCAATTAGGGTTTCGATGAAAGATTTGATAGAGGTAGAGTTGCGAGTAGTGTGTAGAAAATAGATTGGCTATGATAGGTAATTGGTGCTATATCTAGATCATTCACTTATTATTTCCTAGTAGTTGCAACAAGCAAATCCCTTAACCAGGTGAGCTCTAAATAGAGTTTTGAAATCCTCTTGTGAGGTAGATATTTGCAAATCTGATTATACTTCTAACAAGGTACTAGTCACTCCTAACAGGGTGAACCGTCATAAAAGGGTAATTGTAACCTCCTAACAAGGCAAACTCATTTTACTATAGTAGTGAGCTTGTGGGTGTCATCCCCACCCTGGTTTTTCCCTCTAACAAAGGGTTTCCATATAAAAGTCATTATGTCACGTGTGATGATTTTGTGGTTGTTTGATATTGTTATCTTTTATTTTCTTGCATCATTTATATGCTTTGTACTTTGGAAGTTATTATTAAATTTGATTAGACTAGTGGTTGGATTATTCTTTCATCTATTTGTATTGATTCATACCCCCCTCTCGGTACCTAATATTTCTAATAATTGGTATCAGAGCTTTGGTCCTCTTGGTGATAAGCCTGACATCTTAAGGAAAAGATCTGCAAAGATGAAGAATTACAGGTATGAGATAGAACTTGAAACACATAAAATGATCAATGACTTGTAGGGTAGGCTGAAGAAGTCTCTTGCAAAAAGAAAATAACTTCTTGAGAAGTTAAGTGAAACCTAGGACTATATTGTTCAACTGTCTAAAGGCAACACATTTGAAGAATCTAAGGAAGCCATTGTAGATCTAATGGAAAGGAACAAGAAACTCAAAGAAGTAGTGGGTAATCTGAAAAGAGAACTTGAAGGACAATCTGTTAGAATGTGTGAAGACATTGAACAGAAAAGAAAAGTTGAAGATGCAAGGAAAATTGCAGAAGAGGCTAAGAAAGTTGTTGAGGATGCATTCAAGGAAAGAGAAGAGTAATTCTTTAGGATATCTTAGGAGAGCACTATTATGCATGAGAAACTTCATGAAACATGTGAGGACAATCAACAAATTCTGAGTAAAAATGAAAGACTTGGAGAGGAGAATGAAAAGTTGAAGAATAACTTGAAAATTAAGAGGGATGCTAATGAAAAGCTGAAATAATACAATGAAATATTGTAGAAGATTGATGAAAAACTAAAGAGATAAAGAAGACACAAAGACCCTAATGATCTTGGTTACACTGGTCAAGGAACATTTGAAACTAGAGAGTCATCCAAGTATGAATTTGAGAAACCCAAAACAAAACAAAAGGCAAATGCAATCAATTCTGGTAAGAAATCTAACAAACCTTCTTGCTATAACTGTGGAAGTCTGGACATACTACAAATGTATGTAGAAGAAAACTAGTGAATAAATCCTATTCATTTGATGGATATTTCTCCAATTCTCATAAGTATGGTCATATTGCTTATGAATGTAGATCCATATCTAGCAGGAAAATCCAATAGTGAGAGATTTGATGGATATTGTTATGCATGTAACAAATATGGACACATAGCTGAGAATTACAGGTCAAGAGTGTATGTTCCTAGCTCTCCAAACAAACTAGTAAGCCCCTATATAAGGGAGAATCAATTCAATGTCACATGTTCAGTGTCTGGTAATTATTGACATCTAGCAATGAACTACAGAATGAGAACTCAAAGAGGTAATGTTAGACCTTAGACGTCAATTGGTATGGCATGTTTCCTTTTCCATAAGGTTGATCACCTTGCTAGAAATTTTCAGTTCAAGAATTGATCACCCAACCAGTCAGATGATAGAAAGGGAAAGAAAATAGTTGATAGAGAGGAATTTGGTTGAGAAATGAAGAAGATTTGGATGAAAGCATGAGAGAAACATGAAGAAAAACTAGAAGAAGTAAAATGATCTGAAGAGAAGGCATCATCCTCTAGTATAGAGGATTCTTCTTCAAACTAATCATATTATTTTCTTAGGGGGAGCACTTAAAGAAAAATCCTTTACCAATCCCCTAGATCCAAGAGAAGTAAGATCTTTATGCACAATTTATTTACAATGAGACAATGGAGATATGGAGGAAAAAGATGCAAGAAGGAGAACAAGCAGAAAAGGAAGAAAAAGTTGTCGATGAGAATAAAAAGGGAAAATAACCTATGATTGAGCACATTGGTGACACTTCCACTCATGAAGAAATAATAGGTAATGTCATTTTTGATATTCTTAAACAAGAAGAGGATATTGAAGAACAAGAAGTTGGTGTTAAATAAACTGGTAAAGCAGAAGTTGAGAAAGAACAACTCGGTGGAGATGATATTATCATAGAAGATATAATGTGTAAAGAAGATTCATCCTCATTATCCCATATGGAGAAAATAGAAAGATTGATTTCTGAGAAGATAGAGAAAATAGCAAGCCAGAAAGAGGTTGAAGAGGAATACAATGTAAAAAGGAAAATAAGTCTAGGAGATTCAAGTGTAGAGAAGAAGTAGAAACTGATGCTAGTTGCAAAAGAAATAGAAGAGGAAGAGGAAGTAGAAGAAGAAGAAGTACTCACCACACTGGTAGACATATCTAAATTGAAATCCAAAGAATTGATGGATTATTTAGCACAGTTGATGAAGAAAGCTGAGAGAGACAAGATGAAATCAAAGAAGAAGAAATATAGAGTATTGAGACAAGCTAAAGACATCCTAGCTAAATTTGTACCTAAAGTTGAATAGGATGAATATGATTTAGTGATAGACCAAATAGACACCCTGATTAGGGCTATTTCTAATCAAGGCCCAGATTTACAATTTGAAACCGAGAGATTGACAGAAGAAAAATTGGAGAAGATGACATGAAAACTAATGGAGAATATCACTAATGATTGGAATAAGTTGTCAAAGTTGATAAAAGAAGTAAAGTCTATATTGACTAGGGTGGGTCAATTACTCTCCAACATATCAAACTATTCAACATTTGTTAAGGATTTGGAGCATAAGGGAGTTGATACTTTCAAAGAACTAGAGAGCCTCAATGGTAAGCTCGATCCTTATTCAAGATTAATTTTTTATTACAACATTCAAGTGCAACAATTATTTCACCATGTGAAAAAAATTCAAAAGGAACAAGACAACATAATGCTAAGTCTACTTGAACTTCAATCATTTTTATCACCTATAGTGGAAGGTGTTGGTCTCCTTTTCTTTCTACTTGTAGATTTACACTATGATTGACAAACTAGTGTCACTGACTCTATCACCACTCCAAATTTTGTAAGGAAAAGGGCCAATTAACAAGAATCAACTATATGATCCTCTTACACTTTAAGCTCAATGCTCAAGCGGGTTTACCTTTGACTCACTTCTTTAAATGAGTCACCAAAAATTACACATTTATACCCTTTACTAACTGATTTAAAGATTTTATCATTTATAAGTTTGATTGATGATGGGGAACTACCACCTGAGGATGGACTAGTGTCTTCTCCTAGGGCACAGGGTCACAATACAACATATATCAACTAAAATTCTAACTTAAACACACCCAAATCCAAAATAAGTGCTTTGCCTATTATCCCCCTCACTTACACACCTAGACATCAGATTCTCATTTCACCATGAATTCTCTGAAATTATCTTCAAGGATTTAATCCTAACTTTGGCAAGAACTCAAAGACAATTTCACAATATACTTTGTATATCATAGGTTAACTTACTTTGTAATATTAACATACAAGGATTCAAGATCAAAATAAGAAGACATACACAAGTCTGAGATTGGGATTCAAGTGTATTATCATTAGAATTTACAGAGTCAATACATTGCAAAATAACAAAATGCCAGGAAACAAACCCTCAGCCCAAGGTCTCTCTATTCAATTTCCAAATTAACCATCAACAACCCTTAAAAAATACACCAGACTATAATATATAGTCACTAGTCATCTTGGGATCCCTGAAAGTTAGGATGCAACAAGCTACGGATGACTAGGGCAAAACTAGGGTTTACAACCACTTCACCAACCAAATTTAATCAAGAAATTACTGCAGGGAAGAAAAACCAAGCAAACTGGAACATGCATATCCAAGATTGATCTTCATTTATGGCCTTAGCCTTGCCTAGTATGCAAGAGACTAGAATCCCATCATGTTAACCCTCTGCAACTTCACCTGCAACATAATTTGAGTGGCTGCTTCACCCACCTCCATGTCATAAACATCTTTTGGCGATCAATCATCACCCTGGGCCATACTGTACTAGTGAACAAAATTAAATCATGCAGGTCAGCCACCCAAACATTAAATAACCAGTCCTCTATCACTGAAAACCCACAAACATTTCAAATTTTTGATGGCAACGGCTAGTCAAGCAAATTTAAAATGCAATCGTTGATTTATTTTCTTCCTGATAGATTGGGTGGCTCACATAAATCAATGCAATAGTCAACTGGGCCCTCGAAAAGTCTCCATTCACATCATCATCTCGGCAACCAATCAGAAACGAGAACCTCAGCATGACCATGACACACAGACCCACTGCCTTATTAGTTTTTTCATCGGATGGTCATCGCAATGTCACGGTCAATATCTTTCATGCACCTTTCCTTAGCGGCATCATGAACACTGTCAGATCAACAGAAAACTAGCACGCTTTTAAATTTAATACAAAATCTGATCCCACTAACAACCTCCAAGTCATCATCCACTGTGACCAATCAGAAGTAGACACAACTGCAACACCTGGCATCAATCTCACAGTCTTACTAGGTCATTCCATCAGATAGCTATCACAATGTTGCGATGGTTAATGATCCTGCATTTTCCCCTTGCGGCATCACGACCACCATAGATTTTGATCAAACTTTAACCGACCACGTAGCCTAACCGCTACATCATGAGACTGGGAGAAAACTGCATCACCAAATCGCAGAACGTTAAGAAGATAACTGCCAGGCACGAGCAAACATGCGACAACTACAGTCACAAAGTTGCGTGAATGAGAGATAAAGCTACCCATTGAGGAAATAAACATGTGCAGAATAAAAACTTAAGTGGCTGGGAAAAAGTAACGAGGAAATAGAACAGGCCAAGGGGTTTGGATTTTAATCAATTTTTAAAAAACCCTAGAACATGGAACTAGACCTATTCAAAGACCTTAAAACAACCATAACTTTTTGGTTTTTCCATTTTAGCACATGCGCCCTAGAATGAAGCTTGGATACACATTGAACAATCTAAGGCTAAGGGTGCAAGCAATGAATCCTCATAGATTTTCTTCGCACATGAAAATAAGATACAGCCAGGGCAAGGCAACCTTCACAAAAATTTTCATGAGTAGACCATTTTCTTAGGATTTTTGTTATGATAGGAAAATGGCCGAACAGTGGCTTTGTCTGGGGATAATGGGTAACTTGTGCCCATGCAAGAATTCAGAGTTTTTGGAGGAAGCAGACCACCTACTGGAAAACAATTGCTAAGAGCACTTGGACAAAAACCTACTAACTAAGGGAAAACCAAACAGAAAGAAACACAACACTATATACAAGCCTAACTACTGTTCATGGAAAGAAAGGTACTTCAACTGAAGTATTTCTTCAAAAATTGTCCATGAACTGGAAATATGGTCCTAACCAAATTGGATCAAACTTTCCATGTTTTCCTTTATCTTCCAATCTAGCATTCCAGATTAACACCAAGTCATTAGGTTCAAACCTCCTTTCTATAGATTTTTTGTCATACAAGCTCTTGACCTGCAACTGCAACTTAGCATTTTTTGGAGTTGATTCTCTTCTAGTTTCATCTAGCCTGATTAAATCCTTAATCCTCAATTGCATTTCATCATCTAGATTATCATCATATAACTGCACAAACTTGCACATTTCTAGTAAGTTGTTCTGAGGCATCCTTGCATGTATTCCATACACCAAATCAAATGGTGCACACCCAATCACCTTTTTCATAGTTACTCTGTCAGCCCACACAGCTAATGGCAATTTTGAATTCCATGCCTTCTTACTCTTTTCAAGAATCCTCTTGAGAATCTTTATTAGGCTTTTGTTAGTTGATTCTACATGTCCATTTCCTTGTGGATGATAAGGTGAGGAATATGACATCTGGATTCCTAAACCTTTGTAGAATTCTTTGTATTCAGTAGAACTGAAGCACATTGCATTATCACTGACAAAAGCACATTGCATTATCAATGCTTTCAGAACAACCAAATCTCATAATAATATTATTCAATAGGAAATCAGTCACCACCTTGCTTGTTGCATTCCTTGTAGGAATAGCTTCTACCCATTTTGTAAAATAATTAGTGGCAACTAAGATCTAAGAGTGTCCTCCACTGGACCTGTTTGGTAATTCTCCTATAAAATCCTTTCTTCATTGTTGGAAAGGGACTTGCACTTCTACTGGCTTTAGTGGTACATTTCCTGAAAACTTGAGCTTACCATAAAATCTCTGACAAGCATCACACTTTCTTACCAATTGTTCTACATCCTTGAAGATTGTGGGCCACCAGAATCCTTCTCTTAGAATCTTTTGAGTAGTAGTTTTTCCCATATAATGTCCACCACATATCCCTTCATGCATTTCCTTCAACAATTTGTCAGGTTGATTCTTATCAACACATTTCAAAAGTATGCAATCCAAATTCCTTTTATATAACTTGCATTTTATAATTACATACTTGATTGTCTGTAGTTTTAGTGTCCTTTTCTTGCTATCATCCATTACTGATGGACACTTCATATTTCTTAAATAATAGATAACATCTTGATACTAGATACAATCATCCATATCACATGTGTAATCAATTTCAACTTGATTTATCTGATTTGCATCAAGATTGGATTGAGCCATCAATTTTTCCAACCCTTGGCCTCTAACCAATTTAGTAATTTGGATATCAATGTTAAACTCCTGGATCCTGTTAATCCATCTGCATCTCCTCCCAGACATGTCTTGCTATGAAAATATATCCTTTACTGCAACACTTGGTACAAAAGCAGTCACAATTGCTCCCATCAAATAACATCTAGAAGCTTTCACTACCTTCACAAGTGCATACACTTGTTTCTCATTGATATCATATTTTAATTCAGTAGCTTGCAAATATTTACTAAAGAATGCACTAGGCTACTCAAAACCTTCCTTATTTTTCTGCAATAAAACTATAGCGACAGTATGAAAACATGCAAAAGAGAAGATGTGCATTGGAACATTATAATCAGGTGCCTTAAGCACATGAGAATCTTTAATTGCTTGCTTGATATTCTTGAAGGCTTCACCAAGCTCACCTTCCCATCTGATCTCAAATCCCTTTTTCAACATTTTGGATATTGGCTTGGTAACTTCAGCAAAATTTGTAACAAATCTCCTCAAGAAATTTACCTAGCCAAAGAAGGATTGAATTCCCTTCACATTTTTTGGCTTTTGAATCTGGTAAATTACCATTACTCTTTCTAGGTCAATTCTCACTCCTTTCTTTCCAACTAGGTGTCAAAGCAACCTGCCTTTGGTTACACCAAATGCACATTTCCTAGGATTTAATGAAATGTCATACTCCAAAGCTCTTACAAATATCTTCTCTAAATAAGAACAATGATCTTCTTCTTTCTTTGAATATGTAGTTAAATCATCTTGATAGACAACAAGGAAATTATCTATAAAATTTGCAAAGGCAACATCCATCGCTCTTTGAAAAGTTGCACCAACATTTGTAAGACCAAAAGGCATCCTCACATAAACATATGTTCCCCAAGGTGTCATGAAGGTTGTCTTGAACTATTCTAATTCCTTCACAATTACTTGATTGTAACAAGAAAAACCATCCATCATGGACATCAAATCAAAACCAGTTACTCTTTATAGCATGGCCTCCATGTTAGGCAAACAATAATTATCCTTCAGAGAGGAAACATTTAAATTCATGAAATCCACACATAGTCTGATGTCTCCATTCTTCTTCCTAACGGGAACCAAATTTGACACCCAAGAAGAATTCTTGATAGGCTTTATGATTCTAGCATCCCTTAGCTTCATTAATTCTTCTTGCATTTTAGGTGCTAAGGTAGGATTTATTGGCCTTTGTTTTTGCCTAAAAGGTTTGGCATCTTCCTTTAAAGGAATAGTATGCTGAAATAAGTCTTCTCTATAAACCTTTAGGTCATCATATGACCATGTGAAAACATGCCTAAAATTTCTTAACAATTCAATCAAAGACTTCCTTACCTTGTGAGACATCCCTTTACCAATGTAGACCTTCTTATGTGCCTCTTGTGTACCAAGATTAATTTCTTCTAGGTCCATCTAGTCTCTGTTCTTAATATCCATTTGAACTCTATCTTGACTATCAAATACAGTTTCTAAAACAACAAGTCCCTTAGGAACCTTATTAGTCTTAAGTTGCAGGACTTCATTACCAAGGATAACTTCTTTTCCTTCTACAGTCTCAACCAGGGCTGAGCAATCTAGTTCCTGACCATGATACTGATCTTCACAATTCATAAATATTAAAATATCCAGGTCATCTTCAAAGACTTTCCAATTTTCAACATTGTCCGGTATACTAGGCCTGGTCTAAATTTCAACTTTAGAGAGGCCTACAAAGGTGATATCAGTGGGATTGATTGCTATATTGGCTAACAAGTCGGCCATCTTATTATTGCTCATATCCTTCCATACAATATTGAAGGCATCAAAAGATTCAATCATGTCCTAGACAACATTCCTATATTGTTTCAATCTTTTGTTCTTGGAAGCATATACTGATCTTACTTGGGATACAACTAACTCTGAATCACCAACAACTTTTACACATTTAATTCCATTATTGTGTGCCAACCTCAATCCTATTAGTAATACTTCATATTCTGATATGTTATTTGTACATGAGAAACTTAGTGTGAAAGAGAACTTGTAAGTATTTCCATCAGGAGAAATTAGTAAAATACCTGCTCCTGAACCATCTTTGCAGTTTGCACCATCAAAGTACATCACCCACAAATCATCCTTCTTAGATTTAGCATTTACCTCCATAGTGATAGGTGGAAATATAGGTTCATTTTCAAGAACAGTGACCTCTACTCTGAAAGCATTAATGTCAGTATCCACAAGACATGTAGTCTCATTGTCAATACTCCTTTCAATCATATGGCATACTCTTGGCTCTCACTCAATCTTAATAAATTGATCATCAATCTTGAAAGTTGCATAGGAAAAATCACATTACAAACTTCCACCCATGGTAGCACTCCACTTCCTAGACAGTAACATCCCATGATGAGGAGGGATATCCACCACCAAGACACTCATTGTCAAATTCTTCCCTGGATAGGCTGCTAATCTATAGGGCATTGCATTTATAGTCCCAATGATTGGCACTTTTCTCTGATCCATTGCACAACATCTGCCTTGAACTGTATCAACTTTAAGACCTAACTTTTCCATGATCTTGAAAGGCATAACAGTATTAGAGGCCCCTAAATCAATCATACAATTCCTTAATTTCATCTCATTCACAATGATACTCAAGAAGAATGGATCTATGTTCTCAAGGCTAACATTGATAGAATTGTCTACGTATATAGGTTGTGTTTGAGACACCATTCCCTGAACTTCCACTTCTTTCATAACTTTAGCTTGGGGCTCATTAGCATTACAAACAACATTTTTATCATGAACATTATCTACCCATGCTAAAGCTCTATCCTTATGCTTGGGAATTCTTAATAACTCTAACAAATGAACCTTGACAGTAATATGAGACAATACAGTCATCATATCAACGGGGGTAGAAGAAGGAAACTCAACCTGCACTGCTTTAGTATCCTTTTGTTTCTCATATGCATCAGCTGTAATTATCACCTTCATTTTTTCAGTTTTAGCCATTGTGCTAACTAGCCTCTCAACTTTCTTTTGATTGTCTGTGTCATGAACCATAGACATTTTTACAGTTCCATCTCCCCTTGGTTCCTACTTTTTACCTCTTACATTTTTTAACTTCATCAAGTTATCATCTTTTGGTTTGTTTCCAGTGGGTCCCTTGGGATTGGTATCCTTTATAAACATTCATGCAGCTTTTCCAGTGGTATCATTTGCTGTCATACTTCTAGTTTGCACTTGAGCTAACATTTCTACAGTGATCCTAGCAATTTCTTCTTTTGACGGTCTTCTTAAATTCACTGGCTCTAAGGAAGAATTCATGTTACATATCTTTTCATCAATTTCCTCATTGTCAGAAAATACCTCTTGATGGAACAAAGCCATATTTTGTCTTTTCAATAACACATTAGTTTCTTCACCAATATCAGAATCATCTTCATATCCCAAATATGTAGTAATCATGTTACAACCAATATTATCATGAGTTTCTTCTTGATCAGGTTCATCAAAACCATCATCTTGGTATGCAGCCATAGATTGTTCAACCACATAATGTTTTGCAGAGTGAGGAGACTGGCAAGAAACACACCATGGTGTATCCTCCATGAGATTCACAGAAGCCCTTTTTAAATGATCAGGGACAACTTTGTCATTATTTCCTCTTGCAGTTGGGATAATAGGTTTTCCATCCTTCCATTTGGTGTTGTAAGGATAATTTTGTAGCCTATTCTATCTATTAAAATTATTATTGAAATAAGGCTTGTCATCGATAGAAACCTTATCATTCCTGACACTAGGTTTTTTTAAGTCCTTTAGTGCATTTAGCACATTATCCAACTTGTCTTCCTCTTGCTTCTTATTTCCAATATTTCTCTCATTATCCCTTTTGTATTTTGTATCCCCAAACAACTTAGGGTCATCTCTTTTTCCACCCAATTTTCTTGATACTTTCATATTGTTTTCAATATTGACAACAATCCTAAAAGCATCTCTGAGAGTTCTTGGTTCTTTGTCCCTCAGAAAGTATCCCATTTTTCCATCAAAAGAATTGAAATATGTAGTTAGGCAGACATTGTCATCTAACCTCATGATTTGAAACAACTTATGCATACCCTTCTAAAATCTCATGTTGAACTTAGTTGCAGACTCATTATGATTTTTCCTTATGGTATTAAATTCATTCAACATAAAACTAGCATTGGGCCTATCACCATATTGCTCCTTGAAGCAATTCTCAAAAGAATCCCATGTGTCAATACATCTATCAGGGAGTCTTTTGAACTAGTCACTAGCATCTTCCACCAAAGACTAAACAAATAATTTCATGACCACATCCTCATGTTCAACCTCATAGTCATTTAGCACATCAACAAATAACCTAAGGTGTTCTTCAAAACTAATGGCATTGTTACCGGTAAATCTAGGTATTTTGTCTCTTAAATCAGTTGGGAAAGTATTGGGGTAACCTGGTATTCCATCAAAGCTAATTTTTCTATACCCTTCTAATTGCATAGGCCTTCTTTGAAAACTTAAACTAGTGTTTCCACTGGAACTAACATTTACATTTACATTTCCATCTACTTGTACACTTGAATGTTGTTTAGGGTCTACATTTATCTTGGTAGATGAAGTAAGCAATGGATTATGAGCAGTACCATTACCAGATATAGCAACGTTAGAAGTTGTAGATGGCATACCTATTTCAGTAGTAGATAGTCGAAGAGTGCTTGTAGATGAAGCCTTCAAGAACTGGATCTTCCTTCGTTTCTCTACAATGGAGGCTTCAATTTTAGCCTTCTCCAATTCTCTGGCAAGATCACCATCTTCCTTCCTTTTCCTTTCCATCTTTGTATCTTCATTTAAAATAGGTGGTGGGACTTTTGGTATTGCCACTGGTTCATTTATTTAAATCCCCACCATCTTTTGTTTTCTCTTTTCATTAACAATAGCAGTAGGTCTAGTAATTTCACATTCATTTGTATCTTTAGGCTGAGGAGCATAACTTTGGACCTGTCTAATCATAGGGCCTTCTTTATCAAACTCATGGTCTTGTAGCAGACTCTCCCTTTCACTTCTCAAAGCATCAAGATCACCGAAAATATCATGCTGCAAAGATTTAGGAAAAGAAGCAAGCATTTTGTTTCTCTCCTTTAGCTCATTAATCTTTCTAAGTAGAGACTCTCTTTCTATCAATGCATTCATTTTCTCAACCTCTCTTTCTTTCTATAATCTCTTGTATATTGCATCCTACTCTGCTAACTACAATCTCAATGCACCCAAATCATTTGGGTCTATCATAATATCTTCAGAGCTTGATGACACATCCATATCAGTGAGGCTTTGATATGGGAAATGAACCTGTCTAGGTCCCATGGGTTGCCTTCTGAACATATCCTCATCAGGATCTGAATTTGGTCCAAAACCCCTTTCTCTTGCTTACACATCTTGATCGGTAGGTAGTGAATCTTTGTCTTGAAATAATGCATCTGAGGTGTCATAAAAATTATCTCCAGAGCGACCACCATCTAGTTTAGAACTTTTATATTGTGAATCTTCCTCGTTGGAGGATGCATGTGGTATTCTATTTTTGGCATTATTTTTTTCTCTTACAGGAGCACTAGAAGATTCCCCATCTCTTCTGATCCAACTTTTCTTTCCTGATCTAGGCAATTCCTCTATGGTAACCTCTGGATGCTTGTTGACAAAAAACCTAGTATTTATTCTTTTGTCCATGGTTTGTAATTTGTAAAACATTGGTTCTTAACCCTTCGAGTTGCCACCCACCTTCAATGGGAAATCTTAAGAAACAAACTTTGAGAAACTTTCAAAAGAAAAGACTGAAATAGGAGCCACATAGAAAATCTACTAAAAAATCTTTTAGCCTTAGACCCTCCCTAGTAGAGTCACCATTTTGTTGGTCTCCTTTTCTTTCTACTTGCAGATTTACACTATGATTGACAAACTAGTGTCACTGACTCTATCACCACTCCAAATTTTGCAAGGAAAAGGGCCAATTAACAAGGATCAACTATATGATCCTCCTACACTTTGAGCTCAATGCTCAGGTGGGTTTACCTTTTACTCACTTCTTGAAATGAGTCACCAAATATTACACATTTATACCCTTTACTAACTGATTTAAAGATTTTATCATTTATAAGTTTGATTATTGATGGGGAACTACCACGTTAGGATGGACCAGTGTCTTCTCCTAGGGCACAGGGTCACAATACAACATATATCAACTGAAATTCTAACTTAAACACACCCAAATCTAGAATAAGTGCTTTTCCTATTATCCCCCTCACTTACACACCTGGACATCAGATTCTCATTTCACCATGAATTCTCTGAAATTATCTTCAAGGATTTAATCCTAAATTTGGCAAGAACTCAAAGATAATTTCACAATATACTTTGTATATCATAGGTTAACTTACTTTGTAATATTAACATATAAGGATTCAAGATCAAAACAAGAAGACATACACAAGTCTGAGATTGGAATTCAAGTGTATTATCATTAGAATTTGCAGAGTCAATACATTGCAAAATAACAAAATGCCAGGAAACAAACCCTCAGCCCAAGGTCTCTCTATTCAATTTCCAAATTGACCATCAACAACCCTCAAAAAATACACCAGACTGCAATATATAGTCACTAGTCATCTTGGGATCCCTGAATGTCAGGATGCAATAAGCTATAGATGACTAGGACAAAACTAGGGTTTACAACCACTTCACCAACCAGATTTAATCAGGAAATTGTTGCAGGGAAGAAAAACCAAGCAATCTGGAACATGCATATTCAAGATTGATCTTCATTTATGGCCTTAGCCTTGATTGGTACACAAGAGACTGGAAGCCCATTATGTTAACCCTCTGCAACTTCACCTGCAACACAATTTGAGTGGCTGCTTCACCCACCTCCATGACATAAACAACTTTCAGTGGTCAATCATCACCCCGGGCCATATTGTACCAGTGAAAAAAATCAAATCATGTAGGTCAGCCACCCAAACATTAAATGACCAATCCTCTATTGCCAAAAACCCACAAACATTTTGAATTTCTGGTGGCAACTGTCAGTCAAGAAAATTTAAAACGTAGCTGTTGATTTCTTTTCTTCTCGACAGATTGGGCGGCCCACATAAATCAATGCAATAGTCAACTGGGCCCTCAAAAAGTCTCTGGCCACATCATCATCTCGACAACCAATTAGAAACAAGCACCTCAGCATGACCATGACACACAGACCCACCGCTTTATTAGTTTTTTCATCGAACAGTCGTCGCAATCCCACGGTCAATATCTTTCATGCACCTTTCCTTAGAGGCATCACAACCATTGTCAGATCAACAGACAATTGGCACGCTTTTAACTTTAATACAAACTCTGGCCCCACTGACAACCTCCAAGTCATCATCCACCATGACCAATCAGAAGCAGACACAACTACAACGCCTAGCATCAGTCCCATCATCTTAGTAGGTCATTCCATCAGATGGCTGTCGCAATGCCGTGATGGTTAATGATCCTGCATTTTCCCCTTGTGGCATCATGACCACCATAGATTTTGATCAAACTTTAACCAACCACGTAGCCTAACCACTACATCACAAGACTGGGAGAAAACCACATCACCAGATCATAGAACATTAAGAAGATAACCGCCAAGCACTAGCGAACATGCGACAACTGCAGCCATGGAGCTGCGTGAATGAGTGATAAAGCTATCCACTAAGGAAATAAACATGTGAAGAATAAAAACATAAGTGGCTGGGAAAAAGTAACAAGGAAAAAGAATAGGCCAAGGGCTTTGGATTTTAATCAATTTTTTAAAAACCCTAGAACATTGAACTAGACCTATTCAGAGACCTTAAAACAACCATAACTTTCTAGTTTTGCATTTTAGCACATGCGCCCCAGAATGAAGCTTGGATACACATTGAACAATCTGAGGGTAAGGGCACAAGAAATGAATCCTCACAGATTTTCTTCGCAAATGAAAATAAGATACAGCTAGGGTAAGGCAAACTTCACAAAAAATTTCATGAGTAGACTATTTTCTTAGGATTTTTGTTATGACAGGAAAATGGCCTTACCTAACATGAGTACTCTAGATAGTATGAAAGAGATGACTTCAAGCTTACTTGAGAAAATTGTTGTTTTGAGTCCCCTACAGAAGTCATGGGAGAAATCCTTAAAGACATCAAAGGTGAACTTCAAGATAATCTTTGATAAGATATAAGTACATATTATAGTTATGCACCTTTGGCATTTTTGTCAAAGCGAGAGTATATGTTATTTGGAAATAGTAATGGGAAGTATATGTTATTGGAAGAAAAGTATAATCGGTTGAAGGTAACTAGATGAACAGTGAAAGGGAGTGCATGATGTATTTTCCATCAATGCCAAAGGAGGAGATTATTTGTATTGTGATGAGTTTGCGAGATTAAAATTGGATGTAGTTATAGGAAGTCATTGGTTTGGTTGGCATTGATGACAACTAAGTTAGTACAGTCATTTATCATAACTAGTGAAGTGTAGGATGCAATCAATGTGAAGGTTATGTGATCGGTAAGATTGGTTAAGTCTAGGACATCAGTAAACGATGAGGTCACAATTCAATAGCGATTGTGATAAAGGAGAAAAATGAGGAGCAGTCACATATATAGTATCAACATGGTCAGATTATAGCGTGGTTCTGACCACAACTCATTTGGTTGATCGGTAAGAGAGTTTTGGCTGACACAATCTTGCAGAAAGGTAAGAACACTTGTGTTCTTGAGCATCAATTGGAAGATTTCAAATTGATAAGTAGTATAAATGTAGAAATGATATTTGGTATTATGATGATGTGTAGTAATGGTTATAGAATTGATGAGCTGACATTCTTGGGATTGATGTCACTATTCAAGGAAGAGTTAAGCCAGTGCATTGGAGTAGTCAAAATGTGTTTGACTATCTTGGAGATATAACCTTGAAGATCTTAGTTTGAGAGCATGCGGTCTAAGGAAATGTATTATTACATTTGCTTTGTTATTCTGATACATGGTTATTGTGAGAGAAAGGATTTGAATTCCATTTTAGTCAATGCTAGAAGTATATTTAAAGGGTATTGCTCATATTGTAAAAGTTTTTGTTGGTTGTTATTTTATGATATTGTAAGGGTTTCAATAAATATTGGTGATATCAATTGGGTTGCAATCAAAGATCTAATAGAGGAAGACTTGTGAATAGTTACAGTGTGTAGAAAATAGATTGGATCAGATAGGCAATCAGTGCTATATCTAGATCATTCACTTGTTGTTCCCTAGCAATTGTAGAAAGAAAATCCCTTAACCAAGTGAACCTTAACAGGTTTTTTATTTTAAATTCCTTAACTAGGTGAGCTCTAAATAGAGTCTTGAAATCCTCTTGCAAGGAGATCTTTGCAGATCTGATTGTACTTCTAACAAGTTAATAGTCACCCCTAGCAGGGTGAACCCTCAAAAAAAAGTAATTGTAAGCTCCTAATAGGTAAAACTCATTTTACTGTAGTAGTAGGGTTGTGGGTGTCATCCCCACCCTATTTTTTTTCCCCCTAACTAAGGGTTTCCACATAAAAATCAATGTGTCATGTGTGATGATTTTGTGTTTGTTTGATATTATTATCTTTTATTTGCTTGCATGAATTATATGCATTGTGCTTTGGAAGTTATTGTTGAAGTTGATTAGTGATGCAAGGTAGGGCCGGAGGAAGGGCCAAAGGCACACCTTAATCACAACCCTCTTGCAGAGATCACACACATGGAAGCAAATTCACAACAATAAGAAAGAAAATGTAGCATAGATCATTTATTATTCATTAATTAACCTCATACATGCCAGGCTCTAAGGCCTTCCCAGTTACGACCAGTTACATTTAGATTCAATTACAATAGTCCTCCAATATGTGAGGATTCAAACTTCAGAGACTGTCTTGTAACTCCTAAAACTAATACCTAAAACTACAACCAACTACTTTATGTATACAAGAGGCTACTGAAACAAGTCGGCCTTCAGATTCATCATTGGAGAAAGGAATGACTAGATCTAGTTCAACACGCTTCCTAATGATCGATACCAACATTAACTCCGTGACCAAAATTCAATGCACAAGTCAGTCTCAACAGGAAATAAAAAATAAACCACTCGGTAAGCATGATTACCAAGTGCTAGGAAAATTACTCGGCAAGCCAATCGAACAACTTGGTCAAAGAAGGAACCGAGCGACTATCGAACCAACTTGGTCAATGAAGGAACCAAGAAACTACCAAGCAAACTGAACAACTCAAACTATTTTTGGTGACACAGGATTGCTAAGGACCCGAGATGCTCTTGCATCAGACACTTGGGGTTGTTTGAAATGATTCTCTGAATCATGCAATAGGTACAACCTGAATTGAATCCAACTCAAATTGTGAAATCCACGAACTATCTTCAATCGATATGTTCTTCCACTTTACCAGATACTCCATGTATTTATTTCCTCTTGTGCTTATGCCAATTCTTTGTTCCAAAATTTGATCAACTTCTTCTGTCTTCTTCTTAGGATAATCATTTGGTACTATCATATCTTCATCAGGTTCATGATACTAAAACAAACCTGCAATGTTGAATATAGGTGATATATCCATGTCATTGGGTAATTCAATCTCATAAGCTTTTCCACTGTCAAATCTCCTCAATATCTTGCAAGGACCAAACTTCTTCATTTTCAACTTTCCATAGGTTCGAACAAGAAATATACCTTTCTTCAAATGAACCATTACTTCATCCCCAGCTGTAAAAGTCTTATGTATTCTTGATCTATCTACTCTATCTTTGTATTTATGATTACTACTCTCTAATTTATGTTTCACTTCCTTATGCAATGTCTTCATGAACTCAACAAACTTTACTCATTTAGCACTTCTCTTTTCTTCACCAGCAATGTCCTTTAAATCTGATATACCTCTCGGATGTATGCCATTAACAATCTCAAAAGGTGTTTTTCCAGTACTCCTATTCACTGAATTATTGTATGCAAACTCTGCTTGTGCCAACATAGAATCCCAATTACTCAGTTTATCTCCAACTAAACATCTCAAAAGATTACCCAAACTTCTATTCACAACCTTTGTCTTTCCATCAGGCTATGGGTGAAATGTAGAACTATACCTCAACTTGGTGCCCAACTTTTTCCAAAGAGTCTTCCAAAAGTATCCAACAAATTTACTATCTCAATCAGAGATGATACTCCTTGGTAATCCATGTAATCTGACAATTTCCTTAAAGAAAAGATCTTCTATATGCACTACATCTGATGTCTTTCTACAAGGTATAAAATGTACCATTTTAGAAAATCTATCCACAACAACAAATATAGAATCATTACCTCTCATTGTCTTTAGTAATCCAAGAAGAAAATCCATACTGATATCAATCCAAGGTTTCTCAAGAATAGAAATCGGTATATACAATCCAGTATTCTGACTTACTCCCTTTGTAACTTGACAAATTCCATAACTTTTCATAAATTTTTTAACATCCTTATACAACTATGACCAAAATTATTTCTCCTTAAGAAAATTCAATGTCCTATCAATGCCAAAATGTCCAGCCAAACCACTAGTATGTTTCTCCTTTATCAAATTAGTTCTCATTGATCCTCTCGGTATACACAATTGAATACCTTTAAACAACATACCTTATTGAATGAAATAGTCTTCCCATTTAGTACTTGCTTGATCTTGAATAGGTGCTCTGCACTTCTTCCATGACTCATAAAAATAAGGATCAGTTTCATACAACTCTTTCATATCATCAAAACCAAGAACTTCAATTCTCATCTCAATCATCAAAGACCTTCTACTCAATGCATCAACAACTCGATTAGTGACTCCACTCTCATGTTTTATTACAAATGTATAACTCTACAGATATTCAACCCATTTCATATGTCTCTGATTCAACTTATTCAAACTATCCAAATACTGTAAAGCCTTATGATCAATATACAACACAAATTCACTCAGTATCAAATAATGTCTTCATTTCTTTAGGGCTTGAACAATAGCATATAACTCTTGATCATACACAAAATATTTTCTTTTTGCATCATTCAATTTCTCACTAAAGAAAACAACAGGTTTACCTTCTTGACTCAACACAGCTCCTATTACACTACAACTTGCATCACATTCAACTTGAAATACCTTATTGAAATCGGGTAAAGCTAACACAGGTAATCCAACAACCTTATATTTCAAAGTCTCAAAACTTTTATCTGCTCCATGTGTCCACTTGAATTCCAATCTTTCTCCTCTCATAGTCTTAGTCATAGCATTACAAATTGAACTGAAATTTCTGATGAACTTTTGGTAAAAACTTGCTAAACCATGAAATGATCTTACCTCACTAGCATTTTCAGGTGTAGCTCAATTCAAAATACCTTCAAACTTTTCAGAATCCATTCTCAAACCATCAGCTGAAATCACAAATCCCAAATACACAATCTCCTCTTTCATGAAGGAACACTTTTTCAGATTAATCAGCAACTTTTCTTCTTTCAACCTCTACAATACTTGTTTAATATGCAACAAATGCTCTTCTCTATTTTTATTGAATATCAAAATGTCATCTAGATATACAATCACAAATTTACCCAAGAGTTTCTTCAAAGCCTCATTCATTAATCTCATAAAAGTACTCGGTGCATTAGTTAAACCAAAAGGCATAACCAACCACTCATACAAACATTCTCTTGTTTTGAAAGCAATCTTCCACTCATCACCTTCTCTGATTATGATATAATGATATTCTCTTTTCAAATCAATTTTGGTAAAATACTTTGCTCCAGTCAAACTATCCATTATGTCATCCATTCTCGGTATATGAAACCTATATTTCACTGTTATCTTGTTAATTGCTCTGGAATTAGTACACATTATCCATTCTTCATTCTTCTTAGGTGCCAATATAGTTGGTACTGCACAAGGACTCAAAATTTCTCAGATCAAACCTTTCTGCAACAATTCTTGGATTTTTTAGTTCGATTCTTGATTCTCGATAGGTATTAACCGATGTAATGCCTTATTTGGTAAACTAGCTCCTGGAATCAGATCCATGCAATGATCAATGCTTCTTTTTGGTGGCAAACCATCAGGTACATTATTAGAAATTATCTCTCCATACTCGGTGAGTATCTTATCAATCTCTTCAGGGATGTTTTCCATTGTTTTCTCACTCGGTTTGTTAGGAATCAGAGCAAAACACACATCATTCTTCCTCAGATCCTTAACAAACTTTCTTCCTTCCATCAAACAAATTTTCACTGATGTACAAACACTACTAACATATTCTTCAATCAAAGGAAACAACATTTTCTTTCTCCCAACAGTCCAAATAGTATATTTATGTAATCTCCCATCGTATATAGCATGTCTATCATATTGCCAAGGTCTACCCAAAAACATATGACAAAAATCCATAGGCATGATATCACATAACACCTTATCATAGTACTTCCCAATTTTCAAATTCACATAACATTGTTCACTTACCAATAGTGTATGCTCATCCTTGATCCATAAAATTTGATAGGGTTTCAGGTGTTTCAACCTTTCCAACTGCAACTTTGTAACCATTTCCTTAGATGCCAAACTCTCTAAGCTTCCACTATCAATGATTACCTTCCACACTTCCTCATAAACTCTGCATCTAGTCTTGAACACACTTTTCCTTACCGGATCTTCCTTATTACTTTCACTCCATAGCGCTCTCCTGACCGTCAAGTTCTTTTCTTTCTCAGGTTCATTCGGCGAGTCTTCTTGCAGCAAAGCATTTATACTACTACCGACCTTCTTACTTGCATGTGTACACTCAAATGTCCTATGTCCTTCTTCTCCACAATTGTAACAAGTTCATCGGAATCCACCTCTGTTATAACCACCTCGGTAGTTACCGCCTCTTCCTCTAGCAGAACTTTTACCTTTCCACTTGGTCTTGCCTTTATCCATATTTGTTTTGTCCTGATTAGATCTATTGTTTTCACCATAAGATATACCTCTTCCTCTAGGTAATCTATGACCTCTTCCTCCATCTTTGATCATGTCTTTTGTTCAGTTTATCCTCAGCTTTCAAGGAAAACTAATAAGCTTCCTCAATTTTTTCTAAGTGATTTCCTTTTGGATGGAAACTCTTAACCCATTCAAGTACCAAGCAATTCTTTCCACTTCATCCTCATCATGTCCAGATCTAATATCTAATCTATAAAATTCCTTGGTATAATCTTTTACCAAGCTATCTTTCTGCTTGAAACTTTACATTTGCCTAACTAGGTTAATCTGATAATCACATGGTAAGAACTTGCCTTTCAACTTATTTTCCATCTTATTCAATACCTTGATTTTGTCATTGCCTTTCCTTTTTCTATCCAATTGCAGATGCTCCCAACATAAGGATGCATGACTCTTCAACTTAGTGCTCGAAATCTTCACCTTCTTTTCCTTAGGGCCATTTTCATACTCAAAATAATTCTCCATCTCAGTGATCCAATCCATCAATTCATTTGAATCTAGCTTTCCATTGTACTCAAGAGGATTGAAATGTGGTGTAGACTTCAGATTTGTCAAAGCCTTTAACAATATTTCCTCACCCTAGTCCGTCATAGGTGTAGGTTCAGCTTCACCTTGTTCCTCTTCAATTTATTCATCACTAACATCTTCAAGATGTCTTCCTCGGCATTGCGTTGTCTCCACAGCTTCTAACCTAGCAGCAATCTATCTTAGCATGTTTTCCAATCCTGGATTTGCAGCTCGCCTCCCACAAACCATCTTGAAAACCCTCTACAATTGTAGGTTAGATCGCAATCTGCTACCACACAATAAATATCAACTATGACTTCACAAGAAGGAACCCTCGACCTAGATTCACAAATCTAGATCTCAATCTCAACTTTGCTTTGATACCACCTAACACAAGGTAGGGCCGGAGGAAGGGCCAAAGGCACACCTTAATCACAACCCCCTTGCAGGGATCACACACATGGAAGCAAATTCACAACAATGAGAGAGAAAATGTAGAACATATCATTTATTATTCATTAATTAACCTCATACATGTCAGGTTGTAAGGCCTTCCTAGTTATGGCTAGTTACATTTAGATTCCATTACAACAGTCCTCCAACATGCGAGGATTCAAAGTTTAGAGACTATCTTCTAAATCCTATAGCTAATACCTAAAACTACAACCAACTACTTTATTTATACAAGAGGCTACCAAAAAAAGTCACCCTTCAAATCCATCATTGGAGAAAAGAATGACTAGATCTAGGTCCACACACTTCCCAATGATCGATACCAACATTAACTCCGCAACCAAAATTCAATGCACAAGTCGACCTCAACAATAAATAAAAAATAAACCACTCGGTAAGCAAGATTACTGAGTGCCGAGAAAATTACTCGGCAAGCCAACCAAACAACTTGGTCAAAGAAGGAACCAAGCGACTACCAAACCAACTCGATCAAAGAAGGAATCGAGAAACTACTGAGCAAACTGAACAACTCTAACTATTTTTGGTGACACGAGATTGCTAAGAACCTGAGATGCTCCTGCATCAATTAGACTAGTGGTTGGATTAGTATTTAATCTATTTGTACTAATTCACCCCCCCTCTCAGTACCTAATAATTCTAATAAAATATACACATCAAAGGGAGCTTATTTGGGTGAAGAGGTTTGCATTCTCTTAGGTTCATTGTTATTTTAGTTCTCTTTTTATCTAATCATATATGTGGTTTTAATCTTGTGTTTTGAGTGCTTTCATTGTTAGTGTATTATTTTAAACATATTTTCATTGCTTATATTTTGGCATGCCTAGTAGGACCCACAACAAGGGTCATTCTCTCATCTATTTCATTATTTTATCTTGCAAAAATTAACAAACATTAACATTTTTTTGTTGTTTGAGCATTTTGTAAGGTGATTTTTAGTTTTTGTAGGTTGGAAGGTCAAACAAGGAGCTTTGGTGACATCATTCCTGAGGCCACATTTTACACAACATAAAAAACATCCATCTACGGGATCCTCTTACACAGTTGGTAGGATCAACAATATGACAGGCGGGATCACATTCCCATAGCTAGAGGCCTCTTGGCCTCCCGAAACCTATTTCTCCTCTATCTTGAACTTCTATTTTAACTCAAGCCTACAGGAATGATGTTTGACTTTGTGGGAATGCCTCATTTTAAGCCTTAAAGAAGAAAAAGAAAAAATCACGTTTCTTAATCCTTTGTCAATCATTTTTATCAAAATCTATGCTTGTGAGATTGAGGTTTGACTTTGCGGGATTGTGAGTTAACCCTACAAGATCGCAGGTATAAAATTTATTATTATGTCAACTCTAGTTTTTTATTTTTTATCTGATAGATTAGTGAGATTTCCTGTACAATCTCAAAATCACCTTTCCACATTTTGTGTTTTCGATTTCTATTCAGGCCTTTGGGATTGCAGTCTTTGGCTATGAGATCACCGATTGATTATAATTTTTAAAGTTTGAAATGAACTCACATTTTAATTTAGTGCACTAAAACTTACATTGTATGCTCCACATCACTTTTACAATTAGACTTTGATGCTCTAAAAATGGACAAAGGTTAAAAAGAACCCTCAAACTTTCACATTTCAAACTTGGGGACAATGAACAAAGCAATATCAAACACTATAATTTGGGCTTGAAATGAACTCACACAATCTTGAGTGCTAAGAAAGTAAAAACTTCTTATTTTTGCAAATCAAACTTTCCCCTTCAAAGCATTGTCATTTGTTTTCCAAAGAATCTTACATGTTAATCATGAGTGTTTAATGTCATAGATAGAAACTAATTAGATAATTAAATTGTCAATTTGGAAAGAATAAGTTTTTGGCATGTTTGAAAGAGTGTTTTTCAACAGTACCTTAGAGATCTTTATTTCATTGCAATCCCATTAATCTAAGTGACACGAAGTGAATAGCTTATATCTATATCATATCCCCTTGCCCTCATGAAACTTGGGAGAAGAGAAAGATTAAGTTGTTTAATTTTCTTCTACCAAGGCCTGTCTAGAGGGTGTGATTCCCCTTTAGAGGATGACCTCAAACTGGTAAATACCTCGGCCAGTATATAAATAAGACTGCAAGTAAACTCTAGTTTTATATCTAACAAAACTCACACGTGGTGTGTAGATGATAGTTCGGATTGGGAAAACTTTCCTAAGGAGCCAACATGGTCCATTAGGCTCTTAAGTGAGTCACGAACATACAAACCGATTGGGTTGATGCCATGGAAGCACTAAAAGCTATTAAACTAGAAACCTACTTGATCTACCCCCAAAAGTTTGATAATATTTGTGTAAGGAGGATAATCCCCAAGACACTCACCATATCATGCCATCCTTGAGCATTTGGAGTCAGCTAATATGACATTGTTTGACCCATTGTGTGGTCTGCAATGGTTGTAATCTGATTAGCTCTTGGGTGTGTGCCTAAGCTTGTGAGAAAAGGTTTTCAAAGCTAAGTCGATTCCATAGGGTAGAATTGCTTGTATGTGTTTTTCATGTTACAAAAATAGTGAAAACATTTTTTGAACATGCACAAACAAAGAGTTCCACAAACAAATCTTTTTCCAAGTCAGTCCAATTTTTTCCAAATTCTCTAGTAAAAAAAACATCTAAGCCTCCAAAATCATTTCCTTTCTATCTTCCCACGTCATTTTCTTCCAGTGTTGTTACTGTCATCTCCCATCAAGTCCTCCTTTTCTCCCCATATTCTAGGCAGGAAGAGTCATCTTGGTCATCCCTCATCCCATTTCCATCTTCTTTGGATTCAGTCCTTCCTCCTATCCTAAGCTTAATCCAAATCTTGGTCTGATCTTATTATTCTTCTTTAGTGTTTCATCCATCTTAATTCCTCATCCCTATCCAAATCATCAACAAATCATCATGTCACAATTCTATTATGATGAGTTTGTTCATCCTACCTTTTCTCCCACTTTATCCTATTCTAATGATGATGAGAGTCTTGTTGATCATGATGAGTACATTGAAAACCTTAGCAAGCTTGCTCCAAACACCATCTAAAACCAAATCATTCCTCAAAACTACCCCATCATGCCTCCATTCATACCCATTAGTAATCTTTATCATACCATTGAGAAGGGAAATCCATTATGTTATCCATCCACACCTCCCTCCTATAGCACATCCACATATCCCCCTCATGTGATGTTCCTACCTCATCTTCTCCCATAGTCATATCCCAATCTCCACCTTTCCACAAAAACACTAGTAGCTACATTCCTAATCCAAATCCACCACATCCTTATCCTCCCACCCATTTTCAAATCTATAATACTAGTCCTCCAATCCATCACTATAATCCTCATGATATTGCTAATCCACCATCCACTCTATCCTATCCACCATCTTTTATTTCCTCCTAAATTACCACAAATCCCCTTCCACAATCCACCTACATATCTCAATCCACTTCATATTCCATACCCCAATCCGTCACTCCTCCTCCATCCATCAGTCAATCCAGTTCACAAGTCACCTCCATGCCTACTTACGTGAACTATCTATCAATGCCATCTCCTACATCTATTTCTACACCATCATTCATCCAACCAAGTTCACAAGCTATTGGTACACCACCATATGTGGACTATCTTAGCTTCCCACCATCTACAAGTTCTAATCCTCCACCTCAACCTCCAACACAAAAGTCTCTAAGGAGTTTCACAAGGAAGACAATAGAAAATCCCTCTCCTAAAGTTGGTGAGTAATGTTGTCTCACTCACTCATCTAAAGCCACTAGTGATGAGCCCCTTACACCTCCCACACCCATCATTCCTCTTCCATCACCTCCACCTATTATCCTTCTTCCATCTACCCCACTTATTGATCCTCTTCTATCTCCTAATATTATTGAATCTCTCTCATCGATTGACTCCATCCAATTCCCATCCACATCTCCTCCTCCTAGAATTACCCAAACTTCATGAGTCCACCCTCATTCCCTCTATCACAATTACAGAACCTCCCATATTTCCATCCACTCCATCTGGAGAGTCCATCCATACATCCCTCATCACACCATCCACACCAATCCAACCATGTCAAGGTCTTGTCCAAAATCATGTTGAAATAACCATTGACCCGAACAAAGATTGCATCATTCCATATCCTCCATCTCAAGTTCCTACCATCCCACTTCCTCCATTATATGATCCAATTTTTTCACCCACACCATCTCATGATCCATTGGCATCCACTCCTTCAAATCAACATCCTACCACTCTACCTACTCCATCTCAAGATCCATTACCATCCCCCATCCTAGTCAAAATCCCATCATCTCATCCCCTCCACTTCACGATCCTTTATCACCTCCAATCCAAACTATCCCACCACCATCATTCCATCCCCTTAGTTTTCTTACATTTATCAACAATGGTCCACTTGCAACAGAAGAAATAAGTTTCATATCCACCACTTTCACTCCACCTAATAATGTACTCACATCTTTTTCTCTAGATAAGAAGTATCCTAGCTTTGATCAAATGCTCAAGAAATGGAATTATCAAGGTAAAAGATTAGGCTCGCATGAACAAGGTACCCTGGAGAACATCCATATCAAAAAAAATCCATGATGTCGGGTGTTGGTCACACCTCTCAAGCCACTTCATCTAAAAATGTTGGTACAAGTAATACAAAATTCAAGCGTACTTCCAAACCCACCATCAAATATTCGCATAGCTCCTCCAAAACATTTAACTACATCCCCCTCCTCCATCATTGCAATCCAAGACAACCTACCACATCCCTCCTTCATCCTCTAAATCCACTTCGGGTCCTTATATCCCAAAATCTGCCATCACATATCCTCCTCATACCAAATCCATTTTGGGCCCTTATGTCCCAAAATCTCATCCCTCATCTTATTCTACTCAATCCTTCATCCACCTATCCCATAACCCTATCACCCATCATAAATATCCCACCCCTTACATTCCTAATCAAGATCAATGCAAGCACATGTAGACATGCACCATCCCCCATCTCCCCACTATAATCCTATCCATATCTCTTCCATCTTATACAACTTCTCATGCTCCTTCCAATGCTCCTTATAGCAATTCGAATGCCAAATGAAAAATGCAGAAAAATAACTATCCACAATAATCTAAATATTTCCATGTCCACTCCAAAAAATATGCTCAAGCAAGGAAAAATCCAATGAAAAAAATTACTCCATTCCAAAGGCCGCAAAGGCCCACCAAATAAATAGAAACAACTATGTGGACTTCAAAGAAAATAGATGAAATGTATCTAAAAGAAAAATCCACAATGGAATTCAAATTTTTTAATCCATTAGTCAAGCATTCCTCTCCTCCATCTCCTAAATCTATTTTGGGTCCTCATGTCCCAAAACTACCTATCTTAACTCCTACATCATATCTACATGTACCATCCACTTCACATTCACTCCATCCACCCACCTCACAACATGTGCCAATGTTGGTCATGACAACATCTCCCTATTGCACTCACTTTCCATGATTTCATCCAAATACTTTGTACCACCACATCCCTTATCCTACATTTAACCCCCATCAAAACCATCTTATCCATGTCTTTTCATAAGTCACTCCTCCAAAATAAGGTTGTACCAACATCCTATGAACACTCCAAATGGGCTCCTATTACATTGATAATGAACTTGATGCTTGAGTCCTCTATCCATATCCTCATTATCATTCCATCCATAAATTCCATCCAAAAAGTTAAAAAAGTATTAAAAAAAAGAGAGAGAATAAAAAATATAAAAACATTTGTCTAATGGTGAAAACTTGGCAAACAGGCACCTTGGACAAGTACTATGATGAAAACCTGGCAAACAGGCATCATGCGTAATCCCTTCATCTAGTTCCTATCCATAATTGGGGGCAATTTCTTTTATCACATCCTATACATCACCTCATCCATCTCATTTTCCTCTCATACCTATCATATCTTAGACATTTCACCTCCTCCATCCTCCTTTGGATCTCGATAACAAAATAAAGGCTTCCATGTATACATGACTTTGGGTACCTTTTGGCATCCATTTCCCAATCACAATTTATAGCCACCTATCCTTTATCCACCCATCCTTCATGTCATGCTATCTTCCATCCACCTCCCTCATCCATTAATCATCTTATTACCATCCACCTCTCTCATGCGCTCATCATCCTAACTTCCATCTACCTCCCTCATCCTCTTGTTGTCCTATCTTCCATCCTATCACACCCCTCCTAATACCTCCTCATGTATGAACTATTCTGAGTGGGGACATCTTATTCCTTGGAGAGCTTATAAAATCTATGTTTCCATCTCCCCATCCTCATTTCAATTCCATCTCCTCATCCCCAATAATTTCATCTCCCAATCCTTATCTTCCTCCATTCTTTCACCCAATTCCTTCCATCCACCACTCCTTGTCTATTAATACTTCCATCTCAAATCCCCCCATTATCTCCTCCATCTTTCCATCACCTAGCACTTACCTTGTCATTGGTATATAGCTCTAGGCTGCCCCCATGCATCCAATGTCAATCATTCCTATCCCAATGCTCCTAGTAATATTCTTTTACATGCAAATCATATCCATCTCCTCCAACTATCCAAAATCGAACATCAATCAACCCATCCAATCACATTCGTAGTCTTGTTCCCAACCTTGATAACAATCCAATCATCATCGTTGGGATTCATCCTTCCCAATCCTTATATCTTTTTCAGGATATATCCTTCCCACATTACCAACACTCTATCCACCTTGGCTTTTTTGCTTGTCTTGGGAAGCATCATGCATATCTTTGCACCATCTTCATCCCCCAATCCCCTATACATCTTGTAACTGGTGTATTGTACATAGAGTTAGTCACATCTCCACCTAGGCTCATTTGTACATATGTGTCTTTAGGTCTCATCTTTTATGTCAGTTATTCCTTGTGCTATCATGACCTTTGTCCCTATCTAGCTTGTGCTTCAAAAATAATCCCCAGGTCCCTTTGAGGTTAGAGTGTCTTTCCCATCTCTTGTCATAAGAATCCTAGTCTATCAATCCATCATCGATCTTTGTAGGATGTATCCTTCCTCATATCAGACCAATCAAATCAGTCATCATCCATAATCTTCCCTATGGAAAAAGGTTTTGTGAGATACTTTTTATTTCTCTGGTACTTTTGGATCTTTTTTTATCTTTTATCTTGAGCTTCATTGGTCCACCTCCTCATGGTCACCACAATCCTTTATATCATGGTACACTGTGAATGGTGGAACTTGGGACAATGTCTTGATATTTTCTATTTGAGAGTCAGTCAAATATGACCCTTGCATATTCAAACATGCGATCCCCTGTGGTCACATGGTGCACTTGGGATATATTATTTTCTTAAGGGTTCCCCAACATCATTTCCACCTTGTTTCCCTTGGACTTAGGTGTAATATTGGGGCAAGCCTTGCATGTTTGTTGAGTTAGTACCATGCTACGTCTTTGATAAGGCCTTGTTTCTTTATAACCTTGGTAGGTCTTGGATAGAGCTAAATCAAAATAAGTGCTCACTACATGACATCTCCCATTTGGGAGGTACTAGCTCAAGATTCTTAACTCTCCATCCGCTTATCATTCACTCATCTTGCATGCATCTCCTCATCCATTTCGAGAGCACACACGTGTTCTCTTCAACCCACCTATCCTCTCAATGGTGCATCCTAATCATCATCTCCCATAATCCTTCCTCCTATTTACTCTTCTAATCGACTGGGGCACCTTTTCTAATTCAACCATTTTCTTCCTAGCTCTATGTTTTACTTTTTTTTTTTAAAATGATGCTACTATGTAACACTATCTCAAAGAGGGGCAAAATGTAGACACCTAAATTTGATTAATGATTTTAATTAAATTTAGTCACCTTACCCACATTTTTGATTAAATAATCATGCATTATTTAATCGGTTAATGTTATCCTTCTAGCTAAACTAATATAATTAATTAGCTAGTCCAATTAATCTAATGGAAACCCATAACCATTTAATTAATTAAATCTCATTCCTCTATTAATTAAAATAAATACCTTTATCTATTTAAATTAATTCATAAATCTCTTTCCTCCCACTTGGAATTAAATAATACATTTAATTCATTTGAGCACATGGCTCCTAACTTTAACCCTCATCTAACCAAACCTCTAACCACCTAACCTTGAGCTCCAACTCAATCCAACCTATTCACACATACTAATCCCTTTTTAATTATTAATCATCATTTATTAGCTAATTAGCCCTCCACTCATTCTGTCTCATCCAATCACATCCTCCTAATTCTCCCACTTTCCCACTAATTAATCTTAATCCACCCCTAATCCTACCCTAATCATTTTCACAACCTTAATCATGAGGATTAAGAAATCCTAACCCTCTCCTAAGTCAACTCTCTTATCACATCAATCTCAATCCCCAACTACATGTGTAAGAACCCATGTGGGTCTCTAACACACTTGTCCCCTCCAAGGAAAATTTAATTCCTTCTTCTCATTCTCCAAAATCTCTTTCCACTTCAAAAAATGGTCACAATCCTCTAGGCTTGACCTTTAGGATTTGAGACAAGATTTTCCTTTATGACATATCTTCCCAACCCCCCACATTTTCTCATCCTCTCTCCTTGTGACACTTGTCACAAGGCTATGCATTTGAAAAAGTACAATCCATGTTCTCTCTCTTGGGTGCATCTTGACACTTCCTCAACTTTGCATTTCAACCCTCTATTCAACCCTCCTCTTGCCTATAAATTGAAGGCCATTTTTCTTCATTTTCATCCACCATCAATACATTGATATAATTTCATTTTATGTCCAAATCCATAAGCTAACCAATATCATAATGTCAAAATCCCTCACATCCATTAAAGCTTGAGCACTATCATTGAGAACACATCTATTATCTTGGACAAATGTACACATCAAAGTGCGCTTTTTTGGGTTAAGAGGTTTTCATTATCTTAGGTTCATTGGTATTTTAGCTCTCTTTTTGTCTAGTCATATATGTGGTTTTGATCTTGTATTTTGAGTACTTTCATTGTTATTGTATTACTTTAAACACATTTTCATTGCTAACAGAAAGATCTCCTTTTTTTCTTTGCTGACCCCTAAGTAATCTTACCTTCCCTTAGGACAAGTCGTTCCTTTATCAAATCACTTATGGATACACTTTCCGTAAGGATAGATCCTCGATAGATTGACTAGCATGGCACACAAACCTACTATAACTTTCAATGCCATCTTTTACAACACCTTCTTTGCGTGGTTCATAATAAAACATACTCTTACTGGGCTAAGGTGATCACAGTCTCTATTTCTTTTTGAGTGATGTCTCTCTTATCTTAGTTTTGGATTAAATGAGAACTTAAGTCACTTGCGGGCTTGATGTTTCCTTGTCTCCTCGAATTTGATAAGATCATCTTATACATTTGATCTACTTTACCATGAGCATGAGTTTGTCTTGTGCTTCCGCTAAAGTGGGGGCTAAATGTATCATCCTAAAAAGTTAGCACCCAATCATTTAGAAGCTCTAGGACCTTTTGGGCCCCATTTTAGTGATCTCCTACATCTAGATGTGTTCATTCTTGATTTCTCGCTTCCATCTTCCCTTTCTCCTCTAATCTATCAACATTTCTTACATCTCAAATATCATTATAAAAATTTTCTCTTTGGAATCAGGCCGACTCAAGTCAGCCTAGTCCTTGGGGATTATTTTTGAATGGGCTCCGGGCCTAATGCACGGTTGTTTCTTTTCTCGCTCTTGTTTGATGCTAGCCTATCAATTTTGGATTCTAAATTGAGTATAAAGGACATGTAAGCTCCTCATTTTTACATCCACATACATGAACAAGCAATCCATCTTCATGCAATCAATTCTATGTGCACCAATTATTGGTGATTTCAAGTGTTCTTTTGGATTCAAGATTTGAAGACACAGCTTCCAAATCAATATCTTAAAGTTTTCTTCCATTCAAAGGCAATCTTCTCTCATTGATGCAAGTTTCTCTCTCCCATGATGGCCAAGTAGAGGAATTCACAAGCAAGAAAGAAGATCCACATCTATTTCCTTCTTCCTCTCCTTCTCCATCAAATTAATCAAACATACATACATCCAATATATAAGGATTTGGAAAGCGTAGATTAATTGCATTTGTGGAGACATCCTTGATTATACAAATCACACTCAAAGCATACATCTTCATGGGTTTATCATATCCATATCCATCCATGAGGGTTTTCTAAGCAAGGTGAATACTTACATTTTTCTTGTTTTACATACTTTACTTATTTCCTTTCAAGGTTAATTCCTATCTAGGGGCTTGACCAAGGCAAGCCCCTTTCCATAACAATTTCCACATTTTTCATGTGTGTAAGAACAAGTGTGTAGTTGGAGATCTAGATTTTCAAGATTTTGGAACTAGGGCTTTGTTCTCTATATATTTCATCAAGTTTTATCCTTCCAAGACTAGGCTGACTTTTGTGACATGTTCTTAAAAATTTAAAAATTTCACAATCAAAATAAATACCAGTATCATAGTCCTAGATCCTAGATGATTTTTGATTCCAATAGGTTTTTATTAGTCAATTAAAAATTTGGATTTCTCTTGTCCTCTTATAGCAATCAAGGTGATTACATCATTCTTATTTTCCTTTAGCATTTACTTTGATACATCAAATCTGATATCATACATTGTTGGTTAGTATCTTCTTTATCATTACATAAGTGTTTGTCATACTTTACATTCCACACACATACATTTATGTCCACACAGGGAATACCATACACACCCCATCAAACTCCCTCTTTATCTAGATCGTGCATTAGCACCCCTTCATCCATTTTGGGTTATGCTAATCAGTTTTGATATAAGGGTGGGGTTTGGTATTCTAATGTATATAGAAAATGTTGGAAACTGCAATTGAAGCAATTGTTGTATTGTCATTGATGTCAAACCTTAACTGGTAATACTATTGCTATTTAAGAAAGTACTATATCTATTTGAGTGTTGCTAAGGGGATAGGCAAGGTTGGTAACAACAAGACCTAAGGGAAGGTTGAGTTATCTTGATACTTCAATGAGTACTTGATTATGTGGTACAATGATAAGATAATGTATTGTTTATCTCTGTAAGAATGAAGAGTAAACTGGTAGGCTTAACTGAGCATAAGTGAAGAAATCTAGTTTAAGCCGAGTGTTGTTTGTGTCGATCGAGCTAGTGAATTCTGAGTAAAAACAATGTTGATTGAACACCAATTAATTATTGAGGAAGACAGTGTTAGCCGAGTGAACAGTTTATGTGGTGACTGAGCTTTCTAGAGAAGACCGAGAAGTTGGACACATTATTGATCGAGCATCAGTATTTTGCATTTGTTGAAGAATTCAGATTTTCAGCTGACATCATTGAATTCTTGAATTATGTAAAACGTGTTGACTTTATTTATTGATTGTATGAAAGCATTTAATGCACTGTAAAATATATTATTATAAATCTTTAAGAGATTCAAGATATTTCAAAGATAAGCCGAAGAACATAATGTAGGATGGATTCAATGAATCTAACCTAACCCTAAGATCTACGAAGGAGATTAAGCGGCAAAAGATGTATTGACCTAATAGAGGTAGTATTAAGGAAACCTAAGTAAGAGGTTGAATGTGTAGACAAAAATAAGTGAATGCTAGAAGTATTGTTATTGACTATCTAAGCAGAAAAGGCTAAAGGAGAAGTGTTGTGATCACTTGAAGGGTTTTGAGTAGATCAGTGATGGAGATGGAAAAGGTTCACAGTCAGTAAGCCAACATATGTGTATGGAATTGGATCTGATATTTTCAAAGTGAGTTGTATGTTTCTTAGATCAATATTACTGCTACTTTCTAACCATTGTAACAGTCAAAATCCTTTTAATAGAGGTTGACCTAATAGTCATAGGTATAAATCCTTTGAACAAGGTTGCATTCTAATGGAGTGTATGTAAGTCCTATAACAAGGTGCACTTTTAACAGAGTGGTTGAAATCCTTTAACCGGGTCACACCTGACAGTGTGTTTGTAACGTTTGACAGGGTTGGCTTTTCACTGAGCTAACTTTAGAAGAGTGAACATAATAGTAACATGTTACAAAGTGGTTTTTCCCAAATTGGGTTTCCACTATAAATCTTGGTGTTGATACTTGTGTGAATGTTTTGGTTTGAACATTTTTGTGTTTTACAAGTTAGATGCTATTGGATAAGTGGACTACAATGTTATACATTTCTGTTATGCAATCAGTAATGACTGAGTAGGTGTTGGTTATTAGATTTGATTTGTTGAAGAGTTTGAGAGATTGTTTTATACATATGGACCTAAGAACAACTAATTCACCCCCCCCTCTATTATTATAAATCATATTAACAATTGGTATCAGAGTTGTTGGTGCTTACAGAGAACAAGTTTGAAGGTACTTGAAGCAAATGATCAAGATGTATAAGGAGGTACCCAAGCTAAATAAGGAAAACTTTCCTGCATGGCATAGTTTTATGAAGTTGCGTCTGGCTAGTATTGGTGATTCTACTAAGTATTACATTGAACATGACTATGTCACACCTACTGCACCTCTGACTACTGAGGAAATGAAAGCCAAACAAGAACACAACCAAGTAATGTTGGAGATTGTGTCTGCCCTAAGTTATCCAGAATTTGAAGACATCAAAGACTGCAGTACCACAAAGCAAATGTGGGACACCCTTGCAAGCATTTATGGTGGTGATGTGAAAGTGTTGAGAGCAAAAGCCAAGAGCCTAAGAGGTAAATTTGATGAAATGATAATGCAAGAAGGTGAGAATATTGCACAATATTGTGGTAGAATAAAAGAAGTTGTGAATGCTATTAGAGGAGAAAATGGAACTATTGAGGATGAAACTGTAATAGGAAAAGTGTTGAGAACTCTGTGTCCTATATATGCAATCAAAATTTCTCCAATCTAGGATCTAGATGTAACTCTCCTAATGTCCTTACCTTAGAAAGTTTCATCAGCAAGCTTACTGCTTTTGAAATTTCTAACTATTTGAATTTTCTTTTAAGTCTCAGATGGTTCTAAATAAGTCAAAGAAGGAAAAAGAAAGATGCATCAATGAAAGTGAAAGTGAAAGTGATAGTGACAATGACACATTTGATGAAGAACTTGAGGATCTAGAAGTTCTTATGGCTAGAAGACTGAAAAGGGGAAAAGTAAGGTACAAAGGTAAACTCCCTATTATATGTTTTTTGTGTAACAAGGTTGGTCATATAGCTACTTGATGTCCTGATAGGGATAATAAGGATGACGAAAGAGACAGCAAGTAAAAGGACAAAAGAGAAGATAGAGGTTACCAAAGATATAAAGACTACAAAGAGAAAGGTAAGAAATCATGCTACATTACTGAAGAAGAGACTGACACTGATAATGATGATTTTGAAATTGAAGTTGTCTATGTTGCAATAAAAGATGAATCTAATAAGGATGACAAAACTGCATTAATATCTTATGTGAACAAAAAGGATAAATGGATTATTGACAGTGGTTGTTCACATCATATGACTAGAGATAAGAGTAAGTTTGATACCTTAAACCATTATAAAGGTAGGTGTGTAAAGTTTGGAAATGATACACCATGTCATGTTAGAGGAAAAGGATTGATTAAGCTGACTAATAAGATCTCTTATGAAAATGCTTATTGGGTTGAGGGTCTTAATTATAATCTACTGAGTGTTGCACAACTTAATAGCACTGGCTACTAAGTGGAATTTCATCACAGGAAGGCCAAAATATTTGATGCCACAGGTGAACTGATTGGAAGTGGAGAACAGACAAGAGGTAATTTGTTCTATCTAGACCTATCTGAAGAAACATGTATGATTGCACAACTTGATGATATTTGGTTATGGCATAAGCGACTATGTCATGTTAACTTTGATAATCTGGTAGAAATTAGTAAGAAAAAGAAAGTGAGAGGTCTACCTAGATTGAAGAAACCTGAGAATGTAATGTGCAAAGAATGTCAGTTGGGTAAGATGACTAAGTCTAGTTTCAAGAGCAAAACCTTTACTTCAGAGAATGTCTTAGATTTGCTTCATACTGACCTTTGTGGACCGATGGGTGTACATAGTTATTGTGGTGCTAGATATTTTATTTTGTTTCTTGATGATTATACTAGAATGATGCATGTAATGATCTTAAAAGAAAAATCTGATGCTTTTCAATTTTTTAAGTGGTATGTGGCCAAGGTTGAAAAAGAGACACGTAAAAACCTGAAGAGTTTGAGATCTGACTGAGGTGGAGAATTTACATCAAATGAGTTCAATCTATTTTTCAATGATAGAGGGATCAAAAGACAGATGTCTACACCTAGAACTCCTCCATAGAACGGTATAGCAGAGAGAAGGAATAGATCTATCTTGGACTGTGCACAGGCATTAATGATTGAAAAGAATGTTGCACAGAAGTATTAGAAAGAAGCTGTAAGTATAGTTGTTTATACTCTTAACTGAGTATAGATCAAAAAAGGTACAAATCTAACACCTTATGAATTATGGCATGGGTATGCACCGAATGTAAAATATTTTAGAATCTTTGGAAGTAAGTGCTACATATTGAAGGATAGTAGGAATGGAAAATTTGATGCTAAAAGTGATGAAGGTATATTCCTAGGCTATTCCACAAAAAGTAAAGCTTATAAGTGTCTTAATTCTAACACTAATAAAATTGTGGAAAGTGTAAATGTCAAAGTTGATGAGTATGCAGAGAAAAATGAAGCTGACAGTAATAGAGTACCAGAAGATTATAGATCTTTTGTGTATATAGAGGAAGAAGAGGCAAGTGACAGACCTGCACCTGATGTTAAATCTTAGGTTAGAAATGTTGAGCATCAAGATAACAATGCCAAGAGAGAAGAAGAACATGCCGAGCAATAGGAAGAAGCTGTCGAGTATCAGGAAGAGGTTGTCGAGCATTCAGAAGCTAAATCTGACAATCTAGTTGGAGAAGCTGATGAGTCGAATGAAAGAAGAGTAGAACCTATTCTAGCACAATATGTACGGAGACATCACAAACCTGAACAAATTATTGGAGATAAAGATACCAAAATTCAAACAAGAAGCAAGGTAAGAGATCCAACATGTTTACTATGTGAATATGAGCCTAAGACAACAAAGGAAGCATTAGAAAATGAAGACTGGATAGAAGCAATGAATGAAGAGATTGACCAGATAGAGAAGAATGATACCTGGACTTTGGTGCCGAGACCAGAAGATAAGAATGTCATTGGGACAAAGTGGGTATTTCATAATAAATTGAATGAACATGGTCAAATCACAAGAAATAAGGCTAGGCTGGTATGCAAAGGCTACGCACAAGAAGAAGGAATAGATTATGGGGAAACATTTTCCCCTATAGCAAGATTGGAAGGAGTTAGAGCTCTGCTTGCATATGCTGCCTATAAAAATTTCAAGGTATACCAAATGGATGCCAAGTCTACATTTTTAAATGGTATATTGGAAGAAGAAGTATATATTGAACAACCAGAAGGATTTGTTGATCCAAACAGAAGATACATAGTTTGCAAACTGAATAAAGCACTATATGGATTAAAGCAAGCTCCCAGAGCGTGGTATGAGAGATTGCACAACTACCTAATATAGATTGGATTCTCAAGGACAAATGACACAAGCAATCTGTACATGAAAGATGAAGAAGGTAAAGGAATCCTGTTAGCCAAAATCTTTGTAGATGATATTATATTTGGTGGACAAGATGCTTTGTGTAAGAAATTTTCAAATGAAATGCAAATTGAATTTGAAATGAGTATGTTTGGAGAGATCAAATTTTTTGTTAGTTTGCAAGTATATTAGACGGAGAAAGGAATCTTCATCACTCAGTCTAAATATGTTCATGAGATACTGAAAACCTTTGGTATGGAAGACTCAAGGCCAGTAAGTACTCCCATGGCTACTGGACAAAAGTTGTCTAAGAATGATGATGATGTAGAAGTTAACTAGACCTTGTATAGATCTATGATCGGAAAGCTATAGTATGTTGTACATAGCAGACCAAATATTGCATTAGTTGTTGGGATTGTGGCAAGATTTTCTGGCAATCCTAAGGAAACTCACATGATGGCGGTTAAAAGAATCATGAGATACTTGAAAGAACTGCTGACTATAGATTGTACTACAAGAAGCATGACAAATTTGAACTGAAAGTGTATACAGATGTTGATTGGGTAGGAAATGTAGATGACAGAAAAAGTACTAGTGGTGGAGCTTTCTTTCTTGGACATAGATTAGTTTCCTGGACAAGCAAGAAACAAAATTGCATTTCCCAATCTACTATTGAAGTTGAGTATGTGGCTGCAGCTGTCAATTGTTCAAATTTGATATGGATAAAACAATTATTGGTAGGCATGAAAGAAGAAATCACTAAACCAGTTCTCATCTTCAGTGACAACACAAGTGCTATCAACATCTCTAAAAACCTAGTGATGCACACAAAGACCAAACACATTGCCATCAAGTATCACTACTTGAGAGAACTGATACAAGATAAAGAGGTCCGCATGGAATATGTGAATACCAAGGAACAAATAGCAGATATATTCACTAAAGCTTTACCTAAAGAAGCTCATGAATACTTGAGAAGTCAATTAGGGGTCCTTCCCCTAACTGAGGCTACCTAGTCAAGCTAGGAGCACTGCATCAAGTGTGCTGCAAAGAAAATCTAACATATTGATGCAGAGAAAGGTCACACTTTAGGAGTAGCCTAGAGTTGTGAAGAGCACAACAAGTCAAAATAAGTCATAAGCAAGATGACAGAGGGAGAAACATTCTACTGAACTGAAAGGATGATATCCACATCTACAGGATGTATGTTTTTGTTGCTGCTTTGGCATTTTTGTCAAAGAGGGAGATAATGATAGTTGAATACACAGAATAAGAAGATCAAGACAGTGAGAGAAATTTAGTGGACTGTCATGCATGGCTAATAAATTATGTATCAGAATGAAGCTAAGGATATTATACATTTCTCTAATGATAGATAAGTTTTGGATTGGTTGGTAATTCATGTGATATTCATATGGTGTTTCCATTAATGCCAAAGAGGGAGATTGTTGGAAATTGCAATTGAAGCAATTGTTGTATTGTCATTGATGTCAAACCTTAACTAGTAAGACTATTGCTATTTAAGAAAGTACTATATCTATTTGAGTGTTGCTAAGGGGATAGGCAAGGTTGGTAACAATAGCACCTAAGGAAAGGTTGATATATCTTGATACTTCAATGAGTACTTGATTATGTGGTACAATGATAAGACAATGTATTTTTTATCTTAGTAATAATGAAGACTAAACTGGTAGGCTTAACCGAGCATAAGTGAAGAAATCTAGTTTAAGTCGAGTGTTGTTTGTGTCGATCGAGCTAGTGAATGCCGAGTAAAAATAGTGTTGACTGAACACCAGTTAATTGTCGAGGAAGACAGTGTTAGCCGAGGGAACAGTTTATGTGGTGACCAAGCTTTCTAGAGAAGACCAAGAAGTTGGACACAGTATTGACCAAGTGTTAGTATTTTGCATTTGTTGAAGAATTCAAATTTCCAGCCGACATCATTGAATTCTTGAATTATGTAAAATGTGTTGACTTTATTTATTGATTATATGAAAGCATTTAATGCACTGTAAAACTTTTTATTGTAAATCTTTAAGAGATTCAAGATATTTCAAAGATAAGCTGAAGAACATAATGTAGGATAGATTCAATGAATTTGACCTAACCGTAAGATCTATGAAGGAGATTAAGCGGCAAAAGATGTATTGACCTAATAGAGGTAGTATTAAGGAAACCTAAGTAAGAGGTTGAATGTGCAGACGGAAAGAAGTGAATGCTGGGAGTATTGTTATTGACTGTCTAAGTAGAAAAGGCTGAAGGAGAAGTGTTGTGATCACTTGAAGGGTTTCGAGCAGATCAGTGATGGAGATGGAAAAGGTTCACAGTCAGTAAGCCAGCATATGTGTACGGAATTGGATCTGATATTTGAAAAGTGAGTTGTATTTTTCTCAAATCAATATTACTACTACTTTCTAACCATAGTAACAGTCAAAATCTTTTTAACAGAGGTTGACCTAACAGTCATAGGTATAAATCCTTTGAACAAGGTTGCATTCTAATGGAGTGTATGTAAGTCCTATTACAAGGCACACTTTTAACAGAGTGGTTGAAATCTTTTAACCGGATCACACCTAACAATGTGTTTGTAACCTTTGATAGGGTTGGCTTTTCACCGAGCTCACTTTAGAAGAGTGAACATAATAGTAACATGTTACAAAGTGGTTTTTCCCAAATTGGGTTTCCACTATAAATTTTGGTGTTGATACTTGTGTGAATGTTTTGGTTTGAACATTTTTGTGTTTTACAAGTTAGATGCTATTAGATAAGTGGACTGCAATGTTATATGTTTATGTTATGCAATCAGTAATGACCGAGTAGGTGTTGGTTATTAGATCTGATTTGTTGAAGAGTTTGAGAGATTGTTTTATACATCTGGACCTGAGAACAACTGATTCACCCCCCCTCTTTGTTGTTCTAAATCATATTAACATAAAATGGGGGTCTATCATTGATCACCATTTTTCATATCATAGATATTTATCTATTTTTCCATATCAGGCCTTAGGTGCCTGCTTCAATCCATACAAAGCCTTCTTTAATCTACAAACTGCATGTAATACCCCTCTAACCCTAATATAAGTTTTGTGTTTTTGAAAGAATTAAGATCCTTCGATGTTTTCTTATAGCTTAAGTTGTACATGATACTTGTTTGATCTATTCCTATAGTTGTTTATAATAATTTCATAAGCTAGTACTCAATGATTCTAATATCAGACATACTATCTAAAGATATCACTTTTGTATGTATTTATCTCCATGTATGTATTGAGTACCTACAAGACCTTTATGAACATAGTTAGGATGTTATATGATATGTACTTGATAGATATATATAAGTGGTTATTTATATTTTCTTCTATTAAGGTTACTTTGGATGAATCTTGTATCTCACTTGATGATTTGATTATGTTGATTTATTATTAGTATTGATAAGAGACTAACACAATGCTTGAGATTCTAACCTTCGTTATGATGATGCTACATGCTTTGAGTGTATATATATACATGATGTGTTTTCATGATTCAGGACGAAGTCGTAGTTACTCACATAGCTGAGGTCCACACGATGTATCAATCCTGGTCATCTGTCTGCAATGTTTTCTTTTATACGTATATCCGTGCATATGTATTTCTTCTTTGTGATGCAGGCTTGCAGGTATCGGGCATCGACTTCACCTGGCTTCACAGGTCTGAGCATGCCCTCAAATCCTCGATGGTTGTTGTTATGGAGATAGTACTAAGGCCCCTACATGAGTCTTCCTTTGTCATTATTCCAATTTGGGAATATTAGGGTTCCTTCTTTGTCAGTCAACCTTTGGGTCAAAAACCCAGATCCAACGCACCCGGTTGGGCATGGTTGTAGTTAGTGCCTTGTGGCCACTTGAATTCATTTGGTTGTATGATTTGTTTACTCATTTTATTTATTTCTCCTTCTTGGTATGATTCTTAGTTAATCTTTCTATGTTGTGTTTCAAGAGTTTGGCTTGACTTTCCTTGTTGACTTTGGTTGACCTTGTTTGATCTTATAGTTTTCTCAATATGTTTCATAGTTGATTTTTATGGCCTCTTTCGATGATTAGATTTATTTTGAGGCATGTGATTTTATTCTACCTCAATGTTATATCTTATAGTAATTATAAATAGGTAATAATATTGTGATCTATTACTTCATAATCTTATAGATTATAGTGTTTGGTATTTGACATGTATCTATATAAATATATAAATATATATATATATATATATATATATATATATATATATATATATATATGGAAATATATATATGGGTGCACACATATATGTATTTATATATATATAATTTATATGTGATTATATGTTAATTATTGTAGATATTGTTGATGGTGTATATTTCGGGATTAATATAAAGTATAATATTATTAATAATTAAATATTAAATAATGCGAGGTATATTATTCTCAATTGTTAATTATTAATAATGAGGATAGGTTATATATATAGATATTGATGTAATTAATGATGGCATATGCATATATGTTAGGATAATATTACATATGTGTATGAATGAATACAAATAATCTTTTATTGTATATTTGAGTAATATAGTTGTATGATATTAAGTTATTTTATAATACCCTTTAGTTAAGAGTTAGTTGGGAGTTGGTTACTTTTCCTCTCAACCTTTGGAAATCTATTTATATGCACTACTTTCTCATTTGAAGAGGGGGATTTTGGGGCTGAAGCATTGAGGAGAGGATGGCCTTACTTTTCATGGAGATTTTGGAGAGAAAACTTGGAGATGTGAAGGAGAGTTTGTAAGCATATGTCTTTAAGAATTTTTGGTTATCTTTGCTTTTGGGAGAGAGACATTTTTGTGAGAATTTCAGTAGTTGAGAGAGGGATTCTTTGCTGTGGAATTATTTCTTTCTTTCATGGAGATTTCTGAAAGTGGATAGGGTTTGAAGGATGCATCTCAAGTTTGGATTTGTCTTCTCTTTTGTTTCCTTCCTTCTTCGATTCAACCTTCGTAGGACATGAGGTATGGATTGAATATGTTAGTTACTTTATGTCTCTAATAGATTATGGATCTATTTATATATTATAATTATTTATTATATCTTTACTTTTAATTTCTATGGTTATTTTAAAGTTTTGAGTTTTTGTTTGTAAGAATTGGCATGTGTTTTCCTAGGGTTTTTAGCAACCCATTTTTGGAGATCTATTATTATAATAATTTAAATTGAATCTAGGGTTTTACTAAATTGATTTTATAGAAGTAAAATTCACAGATCTCAAATGGGTATCTCTCATTTTATTTTTAGGGTCAAATTAATTCCTTATTTTTGACATTTTGGCAGACTATGCCTGTCCATTCTCGATTCTAAATTTTCTGTCAAATGTATTCGTATGCTATAGGATGATATGATTATATAAAAGTCTAAATTTGATATAAAATATTCTCCTAAGTCTTATCTTTCATTTCCAATTGGTTTGGAGAATTTTTATTATGTTTTGTGAAAATTACAACCGTTTTAGTGAAGGCAGGTCTGAACCCTAACCAGAATTTTCTGTTTTAAACCAGAAGTCATAACTTTCTTTCCCACCATTGGATCTTCCTAAAAATCAAATTGAGAGTCCATAATTATGTTAGCTAAATCTCCACCAAAGCGATTGCCTTTATTATTTGTTTTGTGGAAGATATGGATGACTGTTCTATGATGACTATTCTTTGCATTTAATCCTTGCTTGAAATAATTCAATTTAAGAACATCATTAAGTTTTAAGGTTTCGTATGGTTACCAGAGGCTATTAGAATTTTTTTTTGGTTAATTGGATCTATGTATACTCTGAATATGTTTATAATATCACTTGGATGTCTTCTTATATGTTTGGAACATTCTGAATGCCATATTGGGTTTAGGGTTGTCAAGTGGACTAGGGACAACATATGTTTTCCTAAACTCAATCAAATGTTGTTATGGAATTGATATGAATTCTTGATGATGAATCTATTATGTTTTTATGATTTTTATATGTATGTTAGGGAACTTAAGTACAATAGGTGAGTGGCTCATAGTGAGGGGCCGGGGCCCTAAGTGGCTAGTACCAGGATAACCTACTATGAGTTATTTAATCAAGTGATAACCTAAATAAATGAATTGGGAATGAGAGATTATTGAAATGGGAAATTACACATTAATCAAGATTAATTGTGCCTCGCCCATGCCTTTACTGCTAGTAAAGACTAAGGATGGGAGTGGGAGAAGGTACCTATGCGTAGGTACAACTGAATGACCTTGTTTGTACGAGAGGCATTCAGTTCCGCATGTGCCTACTTGGGGGCCGGGGCCAAGAGTGGCTAGTACCAGGACAACCCAAGGGGTGAGGGCTATGCGATGACACTCATCTAGCTTGTAGCTTAGAGTCTCTACTAAATTTGATCATGCCTCTGGTAGTCCTTGTGGTCTTCTTGTCTTTTCTTTTGTGTTGTGACTTTGGGGAAATTTTATCACCACCTTAGGAATTTCCTAGTTGTTACCTCTTGTATGGGCCTTTGGTTCTATTTCCTAGCTCAGGGGAGTGGGCCTATTGGTTCCACGTGGTTGGGTGGTTAATATTTATATCGAGGTATTGATCGTGATTCTTTGGATGATCCTAGCACATATTCCTTTCCAGATCTGCAGTTGAAGATTTCTTATTGGATATTTTAATATGTTGAGATGTACTTATGTATTTGTATTCATGTAATTTTTAATCTCCTAAAAGGAGTCTTGTAGTATTGATGCAATCTCAATTCAAAGCAATGCATAAGGGAATGGGTAGTTCTAGGTAAAAGAAAGGGAAAAGAATGCGAAATATTAGACATGTTACTAGCATTAAAAGAAAGTGTTTATGTTATTTATCCTATCCTCTTATGTTGTCTATGTGTAAAGGAAATAATCTTAAATATAGTTATATATAATGATGTATCAAAAAAATAATGTATTCTCTCTTGATGAAAGGATCCAACGAAATTATTGAGAAATGATAGGTTAGTGATTGGAATTATTAACAATGAATGGTTATGAAACAATGCAATAAAATAGTAACTTGATTATAATGTTAATACTTGGTTCATGTTAATGAAATACCTAGGATAATGCCTACCTTAATGAATATTAATCTCTTACCTAAATTATTAGAGAAAAGTGATATAAAGGATAGTAGATGTAGATGAAATCAATATGATTATATGGAATGAGTTGATAAAAGGAATAATGATGTTGGATGATTAACCTATGTTTAATAAAAGAAATAAGTTAGGGACATTTAACTTGGTGCATTAAAATGAATGTAGATCTTTTAAGCTCATGATTCTGTGAATATCTTATATATGTAAATGGTTTATATGATGTTGCTTAGGTAGCGACGTTAGGGAACTCGGGAGGACTTAAGTTGTATAAATCTTACATTCAAGTAGTAGAAAATTATTTCTTCTTTTAGAAATATGAAGTGTAATGATGAATATTATTCTAGTTAAAATAAATAAATAAATTAAAAAAAAATTCACTACTTTCATTTTATAGAGGTTTTATGTCTTGTCCTCTTGGGTTGCCTGGCGGGGTGTTACACTGCATCAAGATTTGATTCTAATATGAAACCTTCTAGTTGCTCAATGTACACTCCTTCCTTCAATTCTCCTTTTAGGAATACAAACTTGGCATCCATCTGAAAAACCTTGAATCCTTTGAAAGCTGCAAATGCTAAGAACATCCTAATAGCTTCCTTCTGAGAAATAGGGGCATACGTTTCTTCAATGCCAATACCTTCAACTTGTGAGTAACCTTTGCATATTAGTCTTTCCTTATTCCTCACAATCTTTTCATTCTCATTCAGCTTGTTTTGATAAACCCAATTTATGCCTATCACATTCTTGTCTATTAGTCTGGGCACCCATTCCCAAGTCTGATTCTTCTCTATTTGACGAAGTTCTTCCTTCATTACATTAATCCAAATTTGACCACTACAAGATTCTATTACAAATTTAGGTTCAACTCTTGATAGTAAACATAACAAAGCATGATTTTGAGATGCTTTACTTTCGGTAACAACTCCTATGTTCTTATCTCCAATAATATAATTTTCTGAATGATGTTTCTATACATACCTTGATTTCTTCATTATAGATGACAGTGTTGGTTGAGTAGCTTCTTCTTCTTTCTTTTATTCCTTTCTCTTGTCTCTTGTATCATATTCATACTCAATATGTCACTTAGGTACCTTCTAAAATTCTTCATCAACCTTCACATTCACACTTTCCATAATTTTGTTTAGTCTTTTATTGTAATTTTGGTATGTTTTTCTTCTCATTGAATATCCTAGAAATATTCCTTCATTAGCTCTATTCTTAAACTTCCCAATAATTTCTTCATCCTTTCGAATATAGCACTTTTTGCCAAATATCTTGAAATATTTCACTATAGGTTCTCTTCTATGCCACAACTTATATGAAGTCTTTCCATATTTCCTCTGGTACAAAAATCTATTAAGTGTATACATAATAGTATGTACTACTTCTCTTTAGTAGATTTATGGTAGACTTGCCTCCTTCAACAAAGTTCTTGCTGCTTCCTAAATTGTCCAATTCATCCTTTCCACAAAACCATTCTATCGGGGTGTTCTTGATGCTAAAAATTATCTCTTAATGTCATTCTTTTCACAAAAACTTTCAAAAACATTAGATGTAAACTCTCCTTTTTCAGATCTCAAACATTTAATCTTTTTACCACTCTTAATCTCAATTCTAGCCTTAAATATATCGAACTTCTCAAATGCCTCAAATTTATCTCTAAGAAAAGAAACCTTTGTCATCCTTGAATAGTCATCAATAAAAAGTATAAAATAACTTTCACCTTGAAAGCTCCTTGTTCTGGTAGGACCACAAAGATTGGTGTGCATAATCTCAAGTACACTAGTAGAAGAATAGTATTTTTCCTTGAATGATTCTCTTCTTTGTTTCCCTTCTTGACAACCCTTATAGATAATGTTTCCTAATTTATGCAGTCTAGGTAGATCTCGCACTGCAGGAGATGAGATTATTCTCACTAGATTATCAAAGTTTATGTGACACATCCTCTAATGCCAAAGCCAATTGTCATTGGTCTGAGATAATAGAAAACATCCTTCTGATGCTCCTTCTAGCTGCTACATTTTTCTTCTTGTCCTCTTTCTAATTGTGATCATATCTCATGATCTCTTCTTGATTTTACAACCTTCATTCTTGAAAATAACATCATATCCATTTTGACACATTTGTCCAATACTCAAAAAATTGTGATATAAACCTTTCACATAATAGACATTGTCGGTGTTATTCTTTCCATTAAAAGTAATAGAACCTTTGCCAATAATATAAGTTGATTTGTCATCATCAAACCTAATAAGGCCACCATCATACTTGCAAGGAGATACAAACTTACTTTTGTCTTTGATCATGTGATGAGAACTGTTAGATTTGACAAACGCAAATCATGCCAAGAACACCTGCATGCAAGACTGTCACAAAGAAGAAGCAAAAAGACAGAAAGCTATGGCGGCCAAAAGGCCAGAGACTGCAAAACCATGTTGCAAGAAAATAATCTTCTATTAACAACAATGAAGAAAATACAATCTTCTTATTGAAATGAAAGAAGTGAATCCTTATAAAAGGAAACACGAAACCCTAAAGGCTAAAACCCTAAAGAATTATAAAGCGCCTAAGTGAAACTTAAGCCTAGAGTATGATAAACTAATAATTAAATGATTTAATTATTAGCTAACATAAGATTACTCTAACACCCCCCCTTAAGTGTAACTTAGGGAGAAGCAAAAAAAGCTAAACTACTGCAGAAAGCAGGAAAGATGGGTCCCGGCAACTAGGCCTGATCAGGAACCCAAACATAAAGCAAAAGATGTCCCAGAGAAAGGAACAAGAAGAGAGCAAGAAACTCCTCTGAAGCATGTCTGAAAACTCTGTCAGAAGATACTGCTGGAACCCCCACTGAAGTGCATGACCAGGTAGAGAAGACAAGTGTCTGAAGAGCTGATCAATCGAACCAGGAAGCAATAGAACCAACAGGTGAACCCCCCCATAATGATGAACTGGGAGAGGTGACAGGAACACTGAAATGCAGTACCAGAAACAGCTGCAGAAGAAGAACCAGGAACACCAACAGTGCAACAGAAGCACACACACAGGATAAAGGGCGGTGTCATAGACACAGTCTACATGGGCTAATGTCGTGGAAGGTACGCTCACTTGACAAGAGTGGATGCGCCTATAGTGGCAAATGCATCAGAATCCCCCCATGGCACTTTATAACTGAGTGCGAATACTAAAACTGAACCAGGTGAAAAAAATCCCAGAAATGCAGAAGAGGGCACTTTATCTCAGTGCGTTTACAGAACAAAGATACATCAGAAAGAGCATGCAAGCTCAGAAGTCAGAAAAGAAGAGTGCACTAAGAAACCAGAAGAAGAGATCCCCGGACCTGTAGAACCAAGCACACCACCAGAGGGCATAAACTGCATAACTCGGAGGAGTGAAAACCTGGAGCAGAATCTGGAAGAAATACCTCTACCACTGAATAGTACACAGAATCAGCTTTCCGACGATATCTCGTTTGCCGAAAAAGGAGTCCGGATGAGCCAGATATGACTCCCGGAAGGCAAAAAGAGATATCAGACTTCAACAGCAAAAAACACTGTTGAAACGGTGGAACCAAAAAACCTAACCTCCACCATCGAAAAGAGCTTTCCGACGATATATGGAAGTCAGAAAAAGACCCCCGGATGCTCAAGATAGAGCGAAAAACGTCCAGGTAGGTCAAAAGGGCCCCAAAAGGCAAAAAACTAAGCCCTTGGGGCTAAGAAACTGGGCCCCTGGGCGCCATGTGACCCCGCAGGGGGCTGGGGCGGAGCCCCCGGTCACCCATGTGACCACCCGTAGGGCTAAAGCTGCCCTGGGCGGCGCGGGGGGCGGCGAACGGAGGCTGAGCGGCGCAGAGGGGGCGGCCCGGCGGAGCTTCGGCGGCGGGGAATGCCCGGTGGCGGCGCGGTGGCGCTGAGGCCGGGCGCGGGTGGCGCCGGGGTGGCGCGGTGGCGCTAAGGCCGGGCGCGGGTGGCGCCGGGGTGGCGCGGCGGCGGCCCAAACATTTGCATTGGCTGCGTTAAAAATAACGCAAAAAATCATTAAAAAATGATTTTTTTAAAAAAAATTTCTTCGATTTTCGAGCCGTACGGTCTTAGGAGGCCAAAAAAATTCTCCAGAGCCCCGGTGTCCAAAATGGACAAGTTTTATATGGTTTTAGGGGTTCTTGGGCCTTCCGGACACAATGGTGGTGTCCGTTTTTGCCCAAGGTGAGCCAAATTTTGGCTCCCCCCCAGATCCACAAAAAAAACTCCTGAAACCCTTGAAAACCTCCTGCTTCTGAAACACTTCAACAAAACACGAACAACGAGCAGCAAGATGGCTCTGATACCATGTTAGATTTGACAAATGCAAATCATGCCAAGAACACCTACATGCAAGACTGTCACAAAGAAGAAGCAAAAAGACAGAAAGCTATGGCGGCCAAAAGGCCAGAGACTGCAAAACCATGTTGCAAGAAAATAATCTTCTATTAACAATAATGAAGAAAATACAATCTCCTTATTGAAATGAAAGAAGTGAATCCTTATAAAAGGAAACACGAAACCCTAAAGGCTAAAACCCTAAAGAATTATAAAGCGCCTAAGTGAAACTTAAGCCTAGAGTATGATAAACTAATAATTAAATGATTTAATTATTAGCTAACATAAGATTACTCTAACAAGAACAACCACTATTAATCAACCATTCATTTTTATTTCTTTTAACATACAAATCAGTTTCAACATCATCAACTTCAGGAAAAATGTTAGTAATATCAATCTCTATTTTCTCATCATCTTTAGCATAAAACAAACAATCCTTTGTCTTTGATTCATCATTTGAGATACTAGCATCTTCATTTACATAATAATAATTTTTTATTGATTTTCTTAAATGTTTGTCTAGGACCTTTCTTTGAACATCTAGTAACCAAATGACGAATCTTTCAACATCTAAAACATTTCAGAGGTAACATACCTTTATACTTGTTGGTACCTTTCTTCAATCTCCTTTAAAAGTTCACTTCAAGATCCTCATCATCATCATCATCAGGATCATCATTTGATTTTGTTGCTTTGAATGTTGTTTTGGATCTACTCTTGTCTCTTCCAAACTTTCTCAACTCAAATATTGTCAGGGTACTAAACAACTATTCTTTGGTAAACTTCTCTGAATCATACACTTCCTCAATCGCTGAGATCTTGTCACTATAGTTATCTAGTAATGTCAACAAGATCTTCCCCATGAAGTCTTCATCGATAATAGTTCCTCCTTGATTCTTGACTTTATTCATTACATTCTCAACTCTCTGAAAATAAATCTTGATATGTTCTCCATCTTTCATTCTCAAATTCTCATAATGCCTTTTTGTTGTCAATTTATTAGATAAATTAACTTTGTCATTTCGTTCATAGATCTCTTTCAACTTTTCAAAAAATTCATATGTAGTTTTTCAGGAGATAACCTTAGCTAACTTAGTCTTTGACAAAGTACTAGTAATAGCATACCTTGCTTTTTCATTTTCCTCAGATGCCTTGATTTTGTCCTGAGTATTAAGTCCATTATGAGAATATACATACTTTGTATCCACATGCTTCTAGGTCTTGTAACCAATCGATACCAAGTATCCTTTCATTTGATCTTTCCATGAACTGTAGTCTAATCCATTGAATAAAGGGATAGTCAATTTATGGGGCATCAAATCTGCCTCAAGTAGTTAAGCTCTTCACCGAGGAACCAAGTTCTAATAATGATTGTTGAACATGTCGAATAACTGAGAGGGGGGTGAATCAATTATTCTCACACATACTTATATTTTTTTTTCTCTCTTAGTCAACTCATAATTAATAGATATAAAACTTTAGATCTGTCAGTTAAGCACATCAATATTCACATGAAATATATGCAATTAAGAAGATAGAAACACCAACACAGAGAACACCAAATTTTACATGGAAAACCCAATATGAGAAAAACCATGGAGAAGATAATTCTTATGAAATGTAAAAATACCTGTTAAGGTGACATCGGTATGGTGATTTTTACAAAGGCTCATTGTTGGGACTATTCACTGAAGATACAAACGCTCACTGCCAGAATATTAAGGCTTATTTTTGATACACAAGGGCTTACTACTGATACAAAAGGGCTCACTTCCGATACAAGAATCACAAACATACAATTGGAAAAGAGATAGAATCCATCATTGAGATCAACAAGATGCTAACCACAAACACAAATCTTCAACAAACAAATTCCCAACCACTTTGCATATCAACATGTATGAGACTTGATTGATATGAAAACAATTACACTCCTCACTCCATATATACAACACAAAGAGATTCATCATGTTGGTCGGACAATTTGAAATAGGTCACACCAAAGTATTCCTATGGTGGTAAGGAATGAACTGATGAACAATTCAATCAATATAATATGCCTCACTCAAGACAACACGCTACATGATCTCAAAAGCACTCAGTTCTAATGGATATATTTAGCACGTTACAATTACATGGATGGGACCAAAACACATCCAAATAGGATTGAACCAAAAACATACAATCTACCAAGATGTAGATTTCACGAACTAGAAAACTATCGGTGAACACACTAGCTAATACGTCAGGCTATTGCTACACATCAACTAATACAACATTTTGTCGGATACATAGTAACCAATACACATAGAGCTTTCAAGAAGAGCATGTTGAGATCAATGACAACCATTAATGACAACAATATTTGATAACATTAACCTCACATTCTAACATGGGCAAAATAGGAAACAAAGGGTCCTATCTTCCAATCAATACATTAGGAAGGAGAACATCCCACTAGGCTCAAGCTTACTCAAATGTTGAATGGGTGTAAGGGTCCTCCTTTATTATATCTAGATTGTAAGAATGTTGAATGTGTAAATGAAATGGGGAGATGTAAGATCTAGGAATAAGAGGAGAGAGAAGGATATTTTGTAAAACAAAGATAGTTCTCAAGCTAATATGATAATTTTGGAACTAGATCTGAGAAGCATACCACATCACTAACTTGTACCAAAAATTTGAGCCCAAAATTCTTGATAAGGGTGACCTGGTGGTGCAGAGCACCTCAAGCTTGGATGACTACCTAGGGGGTCACTTAGTTGACCATGAGATCCTCATGAAGATCATAAAGGAGATAATGAAGATCACAAGGAGATAAGAAAAATAGAATTTTTAAGGTTTCTTTACATAATGTCAACATGATCAATTAGATCATAATGGTGTTGTAAGGGGCTAATAAAACCATTTTGTTAGTGTTTTGCACAAAGTCCCAAGATTGGAAAATGTAGCCAATATTGACTAATGTAAAGGTTAAAGGGTAAAGGGTAAATATAGGAGTTTTTCAATATTGGAGGACCATTTCTAAATGTGAAAGGTCACTTAGTTTTAGAAAGCAAGTTGTCGAGTTGACAAGGTGGCAACATTTGCTCAATTTGTAGACAAATAGGTTATAAGTTAGTTAGAAATAGTTAATAGGGAAGTTAGTGAGTTCCCACAAATGGGACATGGATTAAAGTGATGGAAATCAGTTCCAAAACTGTGAGGAGAAGTGGAATGCATTTTCAACTTTCTCACTTGTGCAGATTGTAACAGAGATAAGGAAAAATCAATGCAATCTTGAATGTGCTTTGTATTTCTTGAATGTATTTTGTGTTGAAGTCTTAAATATGGACATATGCTCTTTGTTTTCATTATTTTTTAATTAAGTATGAACCAGATTCCTAACCACTAGCCATTAATCTTCACTGTCTGTACCATGACACTGAGGATTTATGCACAGTTTCTTGTTTTGAATGAAAGATTGTCTCAGAAAATAGATCCTTAGTGCGGGGGCCATATCTCCCTAATGCACCGTTGGATCTTCTCAAGATTTAAGTATGTTTTTGGTAAACTAGTTATGCCCATCTTCACTAGAGCAGTTGAGGATATTTTTTCTGGTTAAAACGTTATACCTCTCTGAGTACGGGTCTATCTAGGAGACAACAAGAAGGTATATTCTTGGGGATTTACTTTCAGAGTTTTGTTTAATGGATCTAGTGGATGGGAATGTGTATGGAAAGGGTCTAGAAGGATTTTAGGGAGTATATTTGATGAGAGAAATATACCTAAATGTTCAAGGGGGATTCTTTAAGTGACTGTCCCAAGTATGGAGTCAAGAGATACAGAGTCACTATCTTTTAGGACATAAATCCTAGTTGGTGTGGAAACAATGTGGGAAGAATGTATCTCGATTGAGCACTTAAATGGTGTGAGTCTTGTGAAGGTGAGTGTTAAAGAAGAGTAAGGTTATGACCCTTGATAGGCCTAGTTGAGTAGGTTGGGTCTTGGAATTGTATCTGGTTGAAGGTACATTTGGGAGACACTGAGAGTGTTTAGAAGATTCTTGGAAGAGTCTTGGGATCTCACCAACTTGACATACATCACTTGGATAGACAAGGGAGGTATAACTTTCCCCTATAGCTAAAAGTCACTCTTGTTCTGGCAAAAAGTGATGTCGGGACCTAGGATCTTAAGTAGAAAGTTAGATCTTTTGTGATCTGATGTCAAATCTTTTGTACCTATCACATACACATCAAAAATAAGGAAATTGTTGGGATTTAGGAACTAACCTTGAAATTACATAAAGGAAAGGAAGTGTGTTGTTAGTAGTAGAGTTTTGATAAGAATCGTATACCTTAGTAATGCAAGTGCTTCTTGAAATGAGATCACAAGTGTTGATGCAATATCATGACTCTACAAAGATTTAAAAGAACATCATAAAAGACATGTTGCATAGTGGTTTCTAGACATTCCATGAAGATATGAATTGGTTGAATGTTCTTGAATGCTCCTTTGATACTTGATTGCTTGCTTGTATCTTGATTACTTGATTCTTCTTGTTTACCCAAAATGAGAGAGGTAACATGGGCTTTAAACCTCTCTAGGCCATTCTCAAGATCAAGAGTCGAAGTAGGATGATTTTGGATTTAGAATAACACCTAAAATTACAATAAAAACCCCAAGTTCAAATTTGGGCCTAAGTTAGTATGACAAGGGTGACTTTAAATGATAAGCTTGCAAAATTTATGGCTTGCTTTGCCTAGGTGGCCCTTGTTGAGGCAAAAATGGCTCAAATTTTAATCGAGAGTTAATATGATTATAGGTATTCTAAAAATGTATTCCACATTGGGGTGTGAAATGGGGAAACATGCAAAATAGGCCACACTTGGTGATAGGGCCTATGCATGCAAACAATAATGTTTGAATAAAACAATTAAAGTGGCCACACTTATAATTAAGGGCCCTCATTAATTAAATGGAGAGGAAGGACTTAAATGCATAGAGGAATGGAAACACAGTAAAATGGGTGCCAATTAAGCCTAAATTGTATACCTTTGAAAGATGCTTACAATTTAGGATACTACAACTATGATATAATACAATGGTTTTCTTTAGAGTTCAATTTTTTTGTAAAGAAATATTTTTCCTCACACACACTTGCTTTATAACATGATTTAATTGACGTTTTATGCCATTTCCTTCATGTTATTTGTAAATATGTAAAATTTACATAATAATCCACCCTAAAATTAGTTTGTTGTGTACTACTATATATGCCTTTCTTGATTTGATTTTCTTCAATAGAATCTAAAGGTTTTCAAAGGCCATTCTTAAACATAATCAACTTCAATGGTCAAGAGCCACTCTTGGAAAAAAAATAGCAAAAATATTTACCACTTTTCAGCTAAGGATACAATTGTAGGAAGATGACATGTTACTATTATTTTATAAAAAGGTTAGATATACTAGGTCAATTTATAACAATTACTTGCACATATTTACATTTGCTAATTTATTACACTTTTAACATTTGTTAATATCACAGTATATATAACACAATGAGACATATATGCATTTTTAATCCCTTTTTTCTTATTGATTACAATTTTTATAATTTTACATACATTTTGTTAAGTATTAAAATTATTTTTAATTAATTTACTTTAATATTACATATGCATACACATACACATACACATACACATACACATGCACATGCACATGCACATGCCCATACACATACCCATGCGTATGCGCATGCGCATATGCATACACATATGCATACACACACACACACACATACATATACATATAAGATCATGCAACTCTTTGAGAAGATTTATCTTAATAGCTTAAAGTTTGAAACTAACCTTATTTTTCATTTTTTTTGTGATACTCATTTGTTCGTAATTGACTTTCAAATATCAAAACACGTGTCTCATTTAAAAATTGTATAACATGAACTAGATAACATTCCATTATAATTTTTTTGACAAAAAACTTTAAACATCCAACCATCTAATTTTAATTGTGCCTATATCAAAACTTATGATACCTATTACTTCCATCCTCTATTTATAAAAATCCAATTGCCAAGTACTTTTGAAACTTATGAAATCAATTGTACTTGTCCTCAATTTTTTAGGATCATGTGACTCTTCAACAAACCTTGTCCTCAATTTTTTAGTATTGTGTGATTCTTCCACAAGACTCATCCTTATGACCTAAAATGACAATATACCCCATTGTCAATTATTTATTTATTTATTTTAAATAAAGATTACTTTTCAAGTATTAAAACATACCATTTAAACATGTCTTAAATGAGATATACATTTATTTTTTGTAAGTACTACTAAGATGACAATTCTAATATAAATATTCCAAATAAATGGAGCTATAAAAAGTAGCTCAAACAGAGGTGCATCATACCCTTAAAGGGGTGGATTACATTTAGATTTAAGTCATTAATATTGGTTTTGGAACGAGATCACAAAAGCATCTTATGGATCATGACATCTTTCTTAAATTTTCTTTCTTTTTTTGCTTTGCACCACTTTCCACTATGATGGGGATGAAGAAGGTTGAACATTGGTTTCAAATTCAAGACTCTCGATAAGAGGAAACCTATCATTTTCCTGATCAAAAGGCTCAATCAATTATTATTTCTTGTTTTGATTGGGGTTTTTGATCTCAACAATGTTTGAAAGTGATACCTTCAAAGATAATTCAAGCTCTAAAGATTGATGAGATCATCTATTCTCAATTTTCTTAGTTTTGGAGGGATATTTCTCTAGAGTGCCATCTAATGTATAATGTTGTGGCAAGGCATTTCTCCACCATGTGGCTTGGGAGCTAGAATTAAGTTTGAAATGGGAGCATTCGACGATAATATGTCTTGTGGTGAAACATCAATGACATAAAAAGGCATCTAAAGATAATTCAAGCTCTACAAATTGATGATATCATCTATTCTCAATTTGCTTAGTTATGGAGGGATATTTCTCTTGAGTGCCATCTAATGTATAATGTTGTGGCAAGGCATCTCTCCATCATGTGGCTTGAGAGCTAGGATTAAGTTTGAAATGGGAGCATTTGACAATAATATGTCTTGTGGTGAAACATCAATGTCTGAGGCCAATTGTGTTCTTGACAACTTTAAGGATAATGTCTATGTGAAAAAGTATCTAGATCTCTCAAGATGTGTGCAAAAGTAGTGTTTTCAAAGTCTATAGTGCATCATCAACCATGCTGAAACAACCAAGAGTATAACCTTAAAGCATCCATCCAACCAAAATTAGACTAGGATATTTGGAACACGAATCACACGTTTGAGAATAAGGACACCTTGTTCCCAAATCCACTATTTTCCATAGAGGATTGCATCTTGATCCCCCTGATAGTAAAAAAATACAATAAGAAACCACAAGAACAAGAGTATATTTCTATGAAACCTATCAATATAGGCATCTCTAGGAATTATAGATCCATCTGTGTAAATCTGGAAGAGCATGCCATAACAAAAATTATCTATACATAACTAATTATATATAATTTAATGACAAAATTTTTTAAACACCACCTTACAATTGTAATCACCTAAACTTTGTCTAGTAGACCCTAAGCCCCTAATTTCGATCAAACTGCCTCAAATAAAATCCTAAATCTCAAAAACATATTTACCAGGAGTAATTGTGCAAAGTAACCCTCAAAATCCCCTTTGCATAATTAAATAAAAAATAAAAATCTTATATCAAGCTTATACTATGGTCTAATTTCTAGAGCTTGCATATCTATTTAGTTGCTATAATACTACTTTTAATATAAAATTTCTCTATTTTTTATTAAAAGAACACATTCACATGTGTGCATATACTTAATCTTGATTCTTTAGCAATTAAAAGAGATTTGTGCTTTCAAAATTGCTATTTTGTCTTAATCTACCTAACATCTCTTTTGCCTCTTAATCCTCACCACACATTTCTACCTAGCCTTGCATCTCCTTCATTCTCCTTTTGCCTCTTAATCTCAATCACTCATTCTTTTGCCTCTTAATCTCACTCACTCATTCTTTTGCCTCTTTATCTCCACCCTCCATTCTTGAGACAATTCCTTTAAAATGAGCTCTTCCTTGGCTCAAGGGTTCAATATAGATCATCTTAGTCTTTTGCATTTTTGCTTTCTTGTATTCCTAGAGTAGTCTCGTTATTTTGATTCTTAGCTCTTAGTTACTTTCATTACATGCTCATAACTATCTTGCATTCTTAGTGTTCTTCATTTCTTAGCATAATCTTGCATTGTTAATCTAGTTTGCTTTCTTGCATTGTTAATCATAGCATAGTTTTTTGCATTCTCATTCTTGAATACTAGTTGTTTGCATTTATTCTAGCTTAAATATCTCATTCTAGCTTTGTTAATCTTACATTCTAGTTCATTTCTAGTTTTGCATTGCATTTAAATATTCCATTTTAGAGTAGTCAAGTAGGAAGCAATAAGCCGCTTTTGAGAATTTAGTTGGTTCATTTGATATGACCTCCTATCACTAAATTCTTGAGCTAATGACTTATTGAGTGTTGGTTGTTCACCTATTTGAATACCAATATTTGACCACACAACAACCACCTAATTTATTTAAATCATATTTATATTAAAAACTTACCAAACCCGTCATAATTATCCTCTATTTAAACTTTTTAAATACAAAATTTTCTCAATAGATTAAACCTACTTAACTTCTACCCCATTTAACAAAACTTCAATTACCAAATAGCTAAAACAATCATAAAATTAAAAAAATCCAAATCTTTTAATAATATCTCAACCAATTTAAGAAAGAAAATCAATTACTAAATCACTAAGAACAATCATTAAAAAAAAAAAAAACAATTCTTTTAACTATATTTCAGTCAATAACTAACTCAATTTTCATAACGAACCAAACGTCTACCTTAGACGTGAATTCTTTTAAAACCATCCCGTTCATATCGAACCAAACGGCTACCTTGCACGTGCGAGGGCTTTGCATATCTTTAAATATTCTACGGCCTTGCCTTTTATTTTCATTTAGGGAGGCTCCATCGATGGTTGCCCCTTCTGCTCTGTCAGGAATGATCCCGGGGTTTGGAAGAGGAGAACCCGGGCTTCGGGCCAGAATTTCTTCAAGATGCTCTTTATGCCCGGCGAGTACATGGCGAGTACGGCTTGAGGCCAATGTTGAGGAGTCTTCTCTTTTGCTCGTTCAATGGAAGAAATGGCAAGTACGGCTGCTCAATTGGAGTTAGGAAGAGCGGAACCAGAGTTTCTTCGAATTCGTCCCAGAGTTGCAGGTCTTCTTTCCACTATTTTCTTTGTTTGTTTACATCATTTTCCTTTTACAGTATTCTTGGAGGAGACCCTCCCTGTTTCTTCAGATGCTGAAACCCCAATGCAACTGCGAGCTAGGGATGTGTTGATGTCAGTTTTGTACCACTACATAACATATAGCAATTGAATACTTGATATAGAATACCAAACACCCAACAACCAGGCACAACCTTCAATCCCCTGAACTTTGTGAAATGTATTGAAGAAATGAACAAGACGGACTCTAGGTTTTGACGCCAAAAGTGTAAAAATCTACACACATCGTCCACGAGTGATAACATGGACCCCCTTTGCAACTACAAAGCTCCAAAACTGCCCAACCAACCGAGAGAAGCCAAAAGATCTCAAGTCAAATGACTTGATGCAAATTAAACTCGAGCTCCCTCAAACACCTAAACTAACCAACTGAAAGGAAACTTACTCTAACCCATTGGAAAGAAACCTACTCTAAACAACTGAAAGGAAACTTAATCTAAGCCAAACACGAAAGCAAACTAAACTACTCTCCTGAACCAAATGGTCCAAGACAAACCTTCCGTAACTATGTACAAGTCTCTAAAGGGACAACACTAACCGATCTAATATATACACTGGATCTAACATGGTTTCTCAGGATGTTCAAAAGTAACAAGGCTTGGGTGATAGTTCTCAATCTCGCAAACTCATCCTTGTACTCTGAAAAAAACTTTGTTACCTCAAACTCAAACTCAAGAAAATTATCATGAAAAATCAACAATTGAAGCAACTCATAGGGTCCATGATCAATCCAAATACAAGTTTTTTTTCCAAAATTTCCATAATCAAAATAAAAACTTTCATACCTTTCATCCTTAAGAGCAGGGAAAGAAACAACCTGGTGTGCTTCATGTGGTAACTCTTGTTCAATCCTCAATTGATCATCCACAACTTTAGGAGGTCGCAACTGATGATGAATCTTCCCTCTGACATCTACATCGAACTCATTGGTAGTCAAGGCGGGATCAATTTTGGAATCAAGCTCATGAAATATCGTCTTTGGGGGCTTGTCCTTGTGAAACATGAACCATGCATCCTTGTGAATCTCCTCAAGTGTATCCTCAAAAATCAAGGATTCCTTGATATTCTCCCCATCAAACAGCTCTCCAAGTTGCTCGAACACAATATCCAATTGTAGCATCAACCCAAACTGTTCTTTGTTTTCCTTTTCCATGGGAGCAACTTGATCACCACTTAAAAATCCTTGCATATCCTCACCAATAGGAGCTTCGTCATCTAGCATGTAATTTCCATTTGAACTCTCTTTAGGAACATCTTGCAATTCTTTATATAGACTCTCACCAAACATAGCAACTTCAAGACTGATAGGAGAACGATCATACATCTTTGTGAGTTGCCCATCAACTTCCATTTCAAGTGGTAAAATTTCTGGAGGTCGAAGTTGATGGCAAATTATGCCACTTGCAACAACTTGTCTATCTTGGGATGCCTTTGGCAATGAATCCATTCGTATTTCTTCTATAAGATCCTTAAGCATCCCCCCAAAGAATGTGGTGGTAATGATGTCCTGGAATGCTTTATCAAACTTTTCCTCATATCTTGATTCACTTGCAGTAACTTGCAATTCCTTGTTCAACTTGTCCACTTGATTGCTTCTTTCATGAAGGGTGCTAGAGATTTCTTCCAACTCATCCTCAAGAATTCGACTTTGTAGCATGAGGGAAAGTTCACCATGGATCACCTCTTCAAACTTGTTATGGTCTTCTTCTAGCTCCTCAAGGTGTGGATCTTTGTCTGATATGCTTCCTCTTCTTTGGATGAGTTCAATTGCTTCCTTAATTTCTTTCTTAACACCTTCTTCTTGTGGAGTAAAGTGTGAAGGTTCATCTTCCACATGAATGTCTTGGTCATTAGGTTCAACCACGCCATCCTCTTGCAAGCTGATTTCTTCTTTGTCGGATGAGGATACAACATGCTCGTCCTTTGGTTTCCAACCTGAGTGATGAATGCAATCCTTAATGCCTTCCTTTGATGCCAAACTCATTCGTTCAAGGTATGCACTCCAAATTTCGTTTGTATTTGGTTGCTTACAATCAAACCATCCCATCTCTTGCTTGGCCCGCCTTATGATATCCCGACATGGTTGATAAGTATATTCTGAATGTCTCACATTGTGTAGTCTTCACCAACTAGAGAGCAACATACCTTCCACATATAGTTCCTCCTCACTTAGTTGCTTCTTTATCATTTCCTTGAAACTATTCACAAACATGTTAACTCTATCATCTGATTCGGCAAATGGAATTGGTTTGAGGATATCCCAAAAGGACATCTTCCTTTGCAATACAAACTCCACTCTTGACAGAAATGTCAAATAATTAAGCTCATCATGTGTGGTTGTCCCATGAATCCTGCACTCGCAAGTCGATGCCAATTTAGACAAATTCCGTGGATACAATTGTGCATTCAAAGCCTCCTGAAATCGAGCAATGTCAACTGGATGACTACCTTGACCTTGAAACCACTGCCCATCCATTGAGAAGTCTTTTCCCTTTTTTTTGATTTTCTAATTTGATTTTTTTTTTGGATTTTTTTGAACTTTTAAGAGATCTCTCACATCTCAAATATGACATGAAAGCTCATTGTTGTTGATAGTCCATGAATGAACACTGTTCAGCCCTCCTTCTAGTGCCAAATAATGTTGATGTCAGTTTTGTACCACTACATAACATATAGCAATTGAATACTTGATATAGAATACCAAACACTCAACCCTCTCTTGAAAAGTATATACTCATGAAGAACATGAGAAAATTCCAAGGTTCCTTACACTTGTCGATACTAACTCAGTTATATTAATGTGATTTGCTGGTTAATCGCGTAGGCAGGCTTACGTTGTTCATTCAAAGATAACTTGGTGGTACTTCGCTTGCTTGACTTGTTCTTTTCTCCTTGATCACTTTCACTTTCAACTACTCCTACCACTAACTACTTATTGCTCTACTACTACTCCTATGAATGAGGAAATTAGCAAATGGACGGGGATCCAACCAAATGAAAGCTTGCCCGTGGCGCTACCTCCATTGGTGCAATGATTCAAAGGGATACTAGATTAGAATTTTCACACTAACACCTATCTTCCAACCCAACTTGAAGTACAAGTGGAAAGATGAAATGCAAGTAGAATTTGGGAGCGATTGGACTAGATTACCACACAAGGCTTCCTAACAAGCCGCTAGGATGCTAGTGGCCTAGTATATAGATCCCTATCAAACATTCACTAACATCACCATACAACTAGCCATCTACTTCTACTTTAACAACATGAAATGAAATCCTACTTTAATTTGAGAGATGAGAAGAACCATGCAATACACCAAAATGATCATGTATATCCACCATGCAAACCACAACAATGAATAGAGAACAATTTTGATAGTATTTTGACAACAATTCTCCAACATAACTCCCTTACAAATGAGAACAAATGGCCTTACATAGAGCTTCAAAATTACAACGAGTGGCCAAGATTAAGGGGCAAAATCAAGGGCCAAGATTAAACCTTACAAACCCTAATTAGGGTTGCCATCTTTCAACCAATTACATGAGGGCACCAACTTTGTGGGCCAATGAGAAAATTACAATAATCTGTCAACCAATGAGAACATAGGACACTTGGCATGATTTGATTGCATGCACATGAAATTGCCACCTCATCAACCTTATCTTATAAATTTATTTAATCCTTGAGATGAGGTGAAGCCTTGGATGCTTGAGCTCATCCTTAGAAACTTTCTCATCGCCACTTGAACTTGCTTGTTCCTGATGTCCTGACCTTGAAAGGGTGAGGTCTCTATGCACTTGGGGTAATCTTGCCTTGGCCTCGATGGCTTGCCTGGATGTGAACCTTCTTGCAATTTGAGAGCCTTGCTCTTGGCCACCGTCTTGAAATCGAACTTGACCCCTTTCAACCTTTCGTCTCGCTTTCCTCCTTCATTATCCTTGCCTTCCTTAACCTTCTTGGTCTTCTCTAACCTTCCTACTCGAATTTGGTTTGCATGCACCCCCCCTGCTTGAATACTCTTGGGTTCTAGGGGCACCTGCCCTAGCCATACCTCCTGCAAGGCCCACAAATCTAACCAAACTAGCTTGCACGAATAGCCAAGCCTTGCCTAGCCTCAAATATCTTCAAATCTCATCCAATCTGCAATGAAACCTGCTTCCTCACTAATGTTTTCCTCTTTGGCTAACCCTTGAATGCCTTCAACTGTTCGAACTACCACAACCTTGCCCCTTGGCATAAGCATTTGCCTCAACCATAGTGGTGCAGTGCATCTCCCCAAATCTGGATTTGGTTCGACTAGCAAAGCATCACCAACAACTTTGCAATCAAATAGAAGAGGTAGGACCCCATGTAGAATTGCTTCTGATTTTGCACTATCTTAAGTTGCAACTCTAAATTCTCACTAATGATCCTAGCCCAATCAAACTTTCTTTTTCCATTCTCAATTCCTTCAATAAAATAAGACATCCAAGGATCAAATTGTGTACCTTGAGCGGAGCCCATGACTCGGTTGAGGAGCACAATAAGGTCGCCATACTCTGATTTGGAATCTGACTTGGTGAGCTTTGACGACTTGGTAACTCCTTTCTTGCTTTCCTGCAACCAACTCTCAACTGTACCATGCTCACTGTGCCAATGTTGGTGTCACCCACTCGCTTCAATTTTGAGAAGAAGGAGGTCTTGGGCATCATGTCCTCCTTGTCTTTCTTGGTATACATTCCCCTTGGGTTCTTGCTTGCACTAGCATCCGCCATCCTAACTTTTATTTTTGCCTCTTCTTTCTACAGTGAGATGGGACTACACTTATCTTTGCCCCTCCAATCTTAGGGATGGAACTACCACTTATATCTCCCAACTTCAAGTCCTAGATGAAATGATGAAGTGATGGATGGATGATGCACGCAAGAAATGGGAAAAGAACCAAGTAAGGACAAGGGAAGAAATCTGCCTTACTAACTAGCCTTCACCAACAAACTTGAAGCTCCTCTTCTACACCAAACAAGCCCTCTCTCCGCCAAAGAAGAAGATCAAAATCTGCAATCTTCCCTTCACCAAAATTCGCAAATCTTCCTTATGTTGGCAGCCCTGCACCTTCAGATTTTCGCTGCCTTTCCTTCTACAAGTCGTAGGCCCTGCCTCGAACAATTTTGTAGGCCTCTTCTCCTAAATTCGCAGGCCCTGCCTTGCAGATTTCGCAACTTTGCCCTTCTCAAATTCACAGGTCTGTCCTGATGTGTTGCAGCCTGCCCTACAATTTTTGCAACTGCTGCAAACAGCAGTCCTCTAAATTTTGCAACACCTTCACTTTCTAATTTTTGCAGCCTTCCAGATTTGTAGACACTTCCAGATTTTTGTAGCCTCCCATATTTGTAGCTAGGGCACAATTCCTTCTGATTTTAGCTCCTTCTTCCTTCTAATTTCGCAGCTCCTTGTTGCTCCAAGAGCTCCTCCTTGGCTGCCAAGAGACAAGTGAGAAATGAATGAGAAAATGAGGAGACGAGCCATCCCTTTATACCAATTTTTGCCTCCAAAAAGCAGGGCCGACTTTATAGGAAGGAAAAAAATAAATTAAAATTGCCAAGACAAACATGAATTAAATGAAATAAATTGCACAGCCCTAGGGGATTTAATTTTAATTTAAAATTGGGCCAGCCTAGTGCAAAATTATGAGTTTAAATTAGCCAAATTGGAAATTATCATAGGCCCTAAAATTGAAATTTTTAAAAAAGGTCATGTAGGCCTCCAATATAGCTTTAAACCTTCCCCATTGTGGACCCAATAACTTGCCTTGAATTTCACGCTTGTTAGGCTTTAAAATACATTGAATTTAACACACAAAGGGGCCCAAATTAAATTTCTAAATTACAAACACTCAACCCAAAAATATGATTTTAATGCATTTAATAATGACAATCAAAATTAATTTTTTATTATTTTGCAACCCAAAAATCATTTAGCAATTTAATTTCCATTTGACAATTAATTCAAATTTGGCAATTTAAATTTTCATTAAAAATACTCATTTTCACCACCAAAAATTTACAAGATTTTTCCAAAAATATCCAATTTCACAATTAAATTTCGAAAACGTTCAAGTTTTTCAATTTCATCAATTTTCAAAAATTTATCTAAGTCCAAAATTTGCAATTTTATCGCGCCAGATATTAAAATAAAATTTTCTCATCTAATTTCATTTGGCCTAGAGACAAAATTGATTGTTTAAGAAAATTAACGTTTCGCACAAGGTGAAAACAAGCAACACCCTCCCAGACACTTCAAAATATCCAAAGTGTAAAATTTTCATTCCAAAACCTTTGGATCTACCAAAATTGGCTAAGGCACCCAAATACTTGGATTCAGGAAAATTGCTGTAATGTCCCCGTTTTTAGACTTAAGGGATTAGCTTGGTTTGGAGACCCTCACAGGCTAATCAGGCGATTAGAGGGGGTCAGATGGTGGAGCCAGCATTGGGATTCCATTCTGGAGGTTCAGATTATCAGGTCTGCTCTTCGTTCGAATCATTTTGGTCAACTCACTATTTTTAGTAAGTGGTATTTTGGGTATGGCCAGGATTAGCAGGGTGTCTGCACGGAGTGTCAGATGTCTCAAGATTGAGTTTCAGAGAATCTCCAGTTTGAGAGACTTACTATTTTTAGTAAGTCTATTTTTAGTAGTGGCTATTTCTGGCAGGGCAGTGCCTATTCCTGGTTGGGCAGTTGGATCTGGGCTTTGTCAGAAGTTTGTTGATCTTAGTTAGATTTTCTCTATGGCTTATACATTAAATGTTGTTATTAAATTAAATTATTTTGATTTAATTTAATAACTTACGATTTTATAACTTTATGTTATAAAGTGGAGTTATATTAAAAGCCAATTAAGTGAAAAATAATGTAAAATGCTTTTTCCAAAAAGCTTAGATATTCTACTCGAAAAAGCACTTTACTCATCCATTATTGAAATCATTTTTTATTGAAGTTTGTGAAGAAGACAAACCTGGCTAGGGTTTCGAGGACTGATTCCTCATCTCGTGATTTGAGCCATTGCCTGTTAATGATGAATTTCACAGCTGATTATTATTGAGTTTGCAATTCGGTGCTGTTGTATATCGGATTGGTGAAGGTTTCAAATCTGAAGTTTGAGTTTGTTGATGAAATTGTGTTTGCTAATTCAACACAAGAAGTTTTGGATTAGTAATTTTGGGGGCTTATGTATTTATTTTCTGATTATCGAAAGTATTGTGCAAGAGGAGGATTACTGAATTTTCATTGGTGATTGTGCTTTCATTGCCTGCGATTTCATATACAAGAGAAGGGTTTTTTTTTAATTAACAGCGAATCCCTTTACATTTGTCAACGTCCAGCAGGAGACTGGCACGTGAATGATATTAGACTTGTGGAGGCAGATTTCTGGGCCACGTTTTCATTCCAACAGGGCCGTGAGACTCTATTCTGAGACGACATTCATTGTGTGACTGTTCCGCACTGCCAAGTCCAGTCACGTGAGTTATAGGGGGAAGCCGTGACTCATTTTCTGGTCACATGGAAGACACAGCAGGGCCGTATTGCTTCATTCTGGGCCGGCATACAATTCTGGGCTGAACGTGTACTGTTCTAGGCAGTCATGCGTGATGATCACAGGGTGGTCAGTTAATTTCAAAAGATTGTGATAGCAGAAAGAGGTGTCGACTATATTTGCAGGGAAACATGACAACACAAGGAGGATTTACGGGTGTTACAGGTGCCATTGGAATTTTTGTAGACTTGTTATTTATGAAATTTTATTAAAATAAGTTTTAATTGTAATTAATGTTTAAGAGTATGCTTAATCTGAATGGGATAATGGAAGATAGGTGAATATATTTTCAAAATTCATTGTTTGCAAGTTATTATTGAGATATAGTTGTAATCATTTCAAAATTATCAATAAACATTCAAGAAGAGCAAAATCGGTTCTTCATATTGGTATCAGAGCTATTTTCTTGCCATCCTGTGGGGTTTGGATTCTTTTTTATTCAGAAGTTTTTGAAAGTGATGAGCACTTCTATTTTCTCTAGCCATGGATAGATACAGGAGATCTAGTTCTGAAAGTCGTCATAGCAGTAAGGGAAATAGAGCGGAATTAAATGCTTTAGTAGAACGCATGGAGAGATTTAGACTACATCAGCAGAGATTGGCAGAGAGTTTGTTGGATCCAGTTACAATAGATAGGGCAACAAGATATATGGTCTCTGCCTTTAGAAGATCGACATCTAGTTTGCAGGGGAGAAGACTGAAGTTTTCTCCGACAGTAGTCCATGATGCCGATGTCCCTACATCTAGTTCAGCACTTGCTATTCCCATTCGCAGTGCTGATGATGGATTTATTGCACTGGAACTAGTGGATGTTTTAGTGCCATTGGATGACAGCAGTGCTGAGCATCACCGGGTTGAGGCTCCCAGAGCAGTCACTACGGATTGTACAGAGGCAGCTGATGTTGCAGTTATCACTGAGTGTTCAGACTCTTTCATGGAGGGAGTTATTATTGGAGATGTTTATGTTAGCTGTAGTAGTGTTGCTCCAGTTCAGGAGGCAGTTGCTTCTTCAGATAGGACTGGGGCATGTACAGAGTCTCCTAGTGGTGAGGTTGGTGATCTGGGCATTACAGCGGGGTCAGTTGATGATAGTTCGTGCTCTAGCCTTATTGGTGCACAGCTTGACGTTGAGTCATGTGTGCAGAGACACGTGTCCGCAGATGAAATTTCAGCAGGAGATGTGGGAGCTGATAGTATAGACACATCTGATGACACTTTTGAGGATGCTGTGAGTTGCATTGGAGATGACACCCCCTGTGAGATGTTGGGTGATGACTGCGAGGAGCGTATGAGCTCTGACATTTTAGGGATTTATGATAGTAGTCGCAGTGTGGGATCAACATAGGAGACAGTGGTTTCTTCCTTTGTTGAGGATGTGTGCATGGAGCTTTCTGGTGATGACACTCAAGATGGGAGTGTTGCAGTTGATTTGGGCGACGTAGTTTCATGCCACTGTATAGTTGATTCACATGACGACATTGAGTCGTGTTTGCAGCCAGAGTTAGTAGAGGAGATGCGGATAAATGATGTGGACACTAGCATTGCAGATATCTCCGATGCTGAGAGCGAGGATGATGAGTGTTGTAGTGTTTCTGGCTTTCTATATCTGACTTTGGGTGTAGATTCAACGTTGTCATATGGTGATGGTCAGTTCTAGGATTATGTGTTACAGGGACTCACAGATGAGGATAGGGAAGCTTATGAGTGGCAGGAGTTTGTTATAGCCAGGGCTTCTATTTTTAGAGATGGGGTTACTTATTCGGTAACTCATGAGGATGTGTCTTAGGATCTGGACTGTCAGATGGTTGCAGAGGACGAGGTAGCTGGAGATTGTGTTGAGTCAGATTCAGCAGTAGCTTCCTCGAGGTTAGATGAGGACGTGTCCGATGCCTGTACTCAGAGTGTAGAGGTGTACTCAGATGTAAGTACACAGAGAGAGTGATCTTGAGGGGAGTTTGTTGGATACAGCTTCCTCTCATAGTGTAGATAGTGCGTCTGAGGTTATTCATAGGAGGCCTGTTGTGCAGAGTCATCATGTGACTAGCCAGTTGCGAGTTGATGAGAGAGATATTACTTCTACTCTCTCGAGCATTTTGATGCTGCTCGTCAGTTGTTGGCTGTTTATGGTTGGGGTGTTCCTATGACAGATGAGCCTAGGGTGGTTACCTTTCATTGACAGAGATTCATTCTTTGCGTGACGCTGTTAAGATTTTGAGACAGAACTACGTACAGATGGTAGCCAACTGAGATCCCCTAGTGGAGTGGGGGAGTACAGCTTATGAGGCATTGATGGACAGAGCGGAGGTAAGTGAGCTTACCCAGGAGCTCACAACGTCTACTGAGGTTTTAGAGGATACTTAGCGGGCTCTTCAAGAGTCGCAGATTTAGTTGGAGGAGGTGACCGTGGAGTTGGAGCATTTATGGTCCACACCAGCCCCAGATCCAGTTCGATTGCACATTGAGGTGGTTGGTGGTGAGTTTGCTCCTACAGTTGGTGTTGAGGAACATGATGTTGTGGTAGATGCATCTGTTCAGGATATGGGAGCACTTGGTACGGTTGAGGTAGGCGTACCAGTGGAGTCGAGCTCTCAGGTTGATTCGCTTCCCTTAGCTGGGAGTGAATCCATTTCTTCATCTCACATAGCTGATAGCATGGGACAGTTGGCTGTGCCACCTTTTCAGAGGGATCAGCTGTGGATTGCAGGGGAGCATGTTGATGCTTCCACTGCACCGAGTCATTCATGGAGTATTTACTTGAGAGTGCAGATGTGCAAGAGGATTCCTACAGAGTGTCCGAGGGTACTCTCATTCGAGGCTCTGTGCTATTCAGAGGTTGGTTGGGAGGATTGTGGAGACTCTATCTACTATGCTTCCCCACAGAGATTTCGAAGTTGGGTTTGTTGAGAGGGTTGCTCAGATTCCTACCCAGCCTGCAGTTATGCGGAGTCAGAGATTGGAGCCATCTCATGATTTCTATCAGCAGTATACAGTGGGGTGTGCTCATCATTTTTCTTTTGACTCTTAGGTGGAAGATTTGATCTCACGCAGGGGTAAACCGGCTCCAGTACCCTACCATCCATTATGGGATGGATTAGCACCATTGTCTGCAGATGGATTTGGCAGTTGCAAGTTAGATTACTTGCAGTATCCACAACCTCAGGACTGTTTATCCGAGGGCAGAGTTGATCACAGTGTTTCGAGCACATTTGGTCATTGTTGTTTTCCAAGTGCAATTGGGTGAGTGCCGGTTAGACAGGGACTCAGGTTTCGACAGAGTTGTTATTTCAGTTGGGTTGAGTTCTGCTGGGTTGTTTTTAGTATCGACATCTACAGTTGGTTTACAGATGTTTTTAGTGGTGTCTGTTCTGTTGATGTTGGTTCTTTCTTCACAGGAGTTTGGTGAGGATCGGGACATTACTTGTGACCATCCTTGGGATCCGGGTGGTTTATGATGTTGCTTGTCTTTCTTGATTGCTTGAGGACAAGCAATCTTGGGAAGGGAGGACTGTAATGTCCCCGTTTTTAGACTTAAGGGATTAGCTTGGTTTGGCGACCCTCACAGGCTAATCAAGCGATTAGAGGGGGTCAGATGGTGGAGCTAGCATTGAGATTCCATTTTGGAGGTTCAGATTGTCAGGTCTGCTCTTCGTTCGAATCATTTTGGACAACTCACTATTTTTAGTAAGTTATTTTGGGTATGGCCAGGATTAGCGGGTGTCTGCACGGAGTGTCAGATGTCTCAAGATCGAGTTTTAGAGAATCTCCAGTTTTAGAGACTTACTATTTTTAGTAAGTCTATTTTTAGCAGTGGCTATTTCTGGCAGGGCAGTGCCTATTCCTGGTTGGGCAGTTGGATCTAGGCTTTGTCAGAAGTTTGTTGATCTCAGTTAGATTTTCCCTGTGGCTTATATTTTTAATGTTATTAAATTAAATTATTTTGATTTAATTTAATAACTTACGACTTTATAACTTTATGTTATAAAGTGGAGTTATATTAAAAGCCAATTAAGTGAAAAATAATGTAAAGTGCTTTTTCCAAAAAGCCTATATATTCTACTCGAAAAAACACTTTACTCATCCATTATTGAAATCATTTTTTATTGAAGTTCGTGAAGAAGACAAACCTGGCTAGGGTTTCGAGGACTGATTCCTCATCTCGTGATTTGAGCCATTGCCTGTTAATGATGAATTTCATAGCTGATTATTATTGAGTTTGCAATTCGGTGCTGTTGTATATCGGATTGGTGAAGGTTTCAAATCTGAAGTTTGAGTTTGTTGATGAAATTGTGTTTGCTAATTCAACACAAGAAGTTCTAGATTAATAATTTTGGGGGCTTATGTATTTATTTTCTGATTATCGAAAGTATTGTGCAAGAGGAGGATTACTGAATTTTCATTGGTGATTGTGCTTTCATTGCCTGCGATTTCATATACAAGAGAAGGGTTTTTTTTTAATTAACAGCGAATCCCTTTACATTTGTCAACGTCCAGCAGGAGACTAGCACGTGAATGATATTAGACTTGTGGAGGCAGATTTCTGGGCCACGTTTTCATTCCAACAGGGCCGTGAGACTCTATTCTGAGACGACATTCATTGTGTGACTGTTCTGCACTGCCAAGTCCAGTCACGTGAGTTATAGGGGGAAGCCGTGACTCATTTCTTGGTCACGTGGAAGACACAGCAGGGCCGTATTGCTTCATTTTGGGCCGGCATACAATTCTGGGCTGAACGTGTACTGTTCTGGGCAGTCACGTGTGATGATCACAGGGTGGTCAATTAATTTCAAAAGATTGTGACAGCAGAAAGAGGTGCCGACTATATTTGCAGGGAAACGTGACAACACAAGGAGGATTTACGGGTGTTACAGGTGCCATTGGAATTTTTATAGACTTGTTATTTATGAAATTTTATTAAAATAAGTTTTAATAGTAATTAATGTTTAAGAGTATGCTTAATCTGAATGGGATAATCGAAGATAGGTGAATATATTTTCAGAATTCATTGTTTGCAAGTTATTATTGAGATATAGTTGTAATCATTTCAAAATTATCAATAAACATTCAAGAAGAGCAAAATCGGTTCTTCATAATTGCCAAGGCCTGCTCGAAAATTGGGGGTCCCCAAATTCTTTGGGGCGATGGTGTGAAAACCTCACAACAGGATGCAGCAGACACAGAGAACCAGGAGCGGGCAGGTCACGTGCAAAACCGAGAAACAGATCAATGTCAAATAATTTTCAAGGTTATTTGGAATGGTACGCTAATCTGTCTTGATTTTTTCCAATTTGGGCTGGTATTTTACCAATTTGCAATATGTTACAATGTTCTATTGAAGGCGTGATGCTTGACAACTCGACTATTTTAGTTTTAAAATAATTTTTCTCCTTCAAATTCTCTACCCTATCTTGGTATATTGTTCTATCCCGCCTACGAAGTTTTGAATAGGGATGTTGTCTAATTTTATTAAGTCATAATGTCTCCTCAGCATTTGAACCTAATACTTTCCATCTTGAGATATTCATTGAATTTTCCTGTATTAGAGAGGCCGTTTGATAAGAGATCAGAAGACATATTCACGTTAAATGACAGAATGGATAATGCCATTTATCGACAATATAGATCTAGAATCCCGACATCCTTTCCATGACAAATTAGAAGCAGATTGTAATCGGCTTCATACATACTATTAGTACAAAATATGATTTATAACACTATCGTAATTGACCACTCCTTACAAAAAAAATGTCTTGCTAATTTTGTACGAAATGGTGGCCACTATTAACCGCAGATCAACATTATAGTAATCCAAAAAATGAAATACAAAATTTACTAGAGAGCACAATTTTGACCAAGCCATGTCATTAGACCATTTAATTAGAATCTGCCTGACTTTGGGCAATAAGATACATGCTTTTGCTCGGCCAGGAATGAGTGAAAAGTGAAGAACTCAATTTCTTTTTCTGCCTTTGCAACATTGTATCATTCCTAAAGCTAAGTGAGCTAAATGGGATTTTCCACCTCAACCGTTTAGATTTAGTGATATGCTGGCAAGCCACAACCATTGTGAACGAACTGTTGGATGGCTGCCAATTCTATGATTATGGCTTCCATTTGAGCTTAAATGACCTTTACTGTTTAAATAGAGACCAAACCTCAAAATTCATATCCAATCCAAGGTAGGGAAGAAAGCTTGGCAAGTTTGGCTTTATTCACAACTTTTAAAAATGCACTTTGAACTTTTCCCTAATGTAAAAATAAGTGATAGCTTTATCTCTAGTAATGGTTAGAATATTGGTTACTAGCAAGGAGTAGATTTCAGAATTTATTCGGCAGTGCCTGACTTGCTTCAAGAAATCCTATCTTATATTTCTTCAATGGCCTTCACCGCTGGTTTTTTTTGAAAAGAAAGACCATTCCTCAAACTGGCTTAAGTGATTTCCCTATGAAGGCCATATAGCAGACACTAGCATCTAACACCAAATACTTCAAGAGGTTTTTTTTGAAAAAAAAGACGTTCCTCAAACTGGCTAAAGTAATTTGCCTATGAAGGCCATATAGCAGACACTAGCAGCCAATCTAACACCAAATACTTCATGAATGCTTGTAATGTGCCCTTTCTCAAATAAGATTTAATAATAAATAATTATAATAAAATTTAAAATAGAAATAAAATAAAATAATAATAATATAATATAATACAATCACCAGTTAATTAAGTTTAATGAAAGGTCAAGAGGAATGCCATGAAAAGTTGTACCTCCCTCAAATGTAAAGATATAAGAAGGAAAACAAAATCATTTGGGGGATTAGCAAGTTCGGGAATTTGGATAATAAAACAAAAAAAAGTTAAGAGAATAATGAAAGACTAAATTATATCTGACACCAACAACAGTGATCCATTTGTGAGGGGACATATCCCTTGAGAATGGTATGCAGGGAAAACTTTAAGAAACCCCCTCCCTAGAAAAAGTGTAAAATCCTGGCGAATCCTACATTATTTTGGGTTGAAAAAAATAATATTGTCGGTGAATTTTTTTAATTTGAAAGGAAAAAATATTATTTGTACTAACAATTTTTTTTCAATTATATGAAAATTCTATAAAATATTGGCGAATCTTTCATTATTGAAGAAAATCACGATGACAGGAACACATACCTAGAAATCATCATTATTTGATTCTAAACCAATGTAGATCAAAAAGAATAAATATTTCGTAAAAATCTCAAATACCACTGAAATATTCAAATTCCGCAACTTGATAACCCAACAGGCTGGCAGGATACACGACTCTAATACCATTGAAATGACCCTGTAAAACAATGGCGAACTTTGATGTGAATCCGCACCGGAGATGAATCAGGTTTTCCTCCAACTAAATGAAATAATGTCCCTTAGCTCATGACCCAATTACTCTGTGTTTGGCTGTGGCAGATTCGTGTTTACTTTAAGAGTTGTGGAATGATAAACAACGAATCAACATTGAGTAGTGTTCTTAATTGGTTTCACAAGGCTCGAGCTTTAATTGGAAGCCTGGGTGTTTGCATTAGCGTTTCTTCATTGTTCCCTAACGTTGGGCAAGAACAACTTGGGTTGGACAGGAAGTCACAGTGAAACGGCATTGGTAAATAGGATATGCTAAGAGCATGAAAGTTGCTGTAGCAGCGTGACCAGGAAGAGATCACACGGGATTGAATGTCACATGTCGGGTCAGGCAGATTGTTGGATAGGAGAGTAGTGTCACTAGCTACAGATAAACGTTGGACTAGCAATCACGATTTTTCTGCAAACATATTCAGTTCCACTCCAACATATGGTGTTTTCGGTAAACGTATTGATTGCTCAGTATTGTCTTTTTTATATTTGAGAACATAATAAATTTTGTGAATTGAACTCTCAAAAATCTTACATTGCAAATTAAGACTTCAATTGCTTCAAACCAATCCTACACGCACTCATTTTCAAATAAATTCAGCCAGTCCCGAATACAGTTTTAACATTCTTTGCCTATCAATAAGGAAATATCAGATTGAACCACACGTAGAATCCTACAGTGATGATGATGCAGATGTAGTCAGAGAAATTAGAAAAATATTAGTTGCGATTGCCTGAGGATATTAAGTTGTAATGGTTAAAAGGTTTGAAAAAGAGTTGGTAGAAACAAGGGTGGTTGCTCATAGCGGTTTGAAATTATCTATGAACCTGTATATGTTTTACTCTCATTGTAATGACAAAATTTAATACAGTGAGTTATCTGTGATTAGAATTGATAAACCTCACTGCACATTTACAACCAACACAAAACAAAAGTATTACGGTTATAACAACATTTCATAGTTTCATAAGTGATTCAGCTCTGGGTGCGAAATTTGGAAAATTTAAATAATGGAGACCTTGGAAAGTCCAATATTCTCTAAGGAGTTCAATGGCACACTTTACGGTGTGCAGCTCAGAGATATCTGGAAGGAAATGGAGATAGGCAATGAGTTATGTTGCCTTGGATGGCAATTGGAGGAGCAGAAGATTACAAGCAACATGCTTGCCAAACTAAATGAAATAAATTCATATCTATCTAGGATAGATCAAGCTGATTGCAAGCTTTTTAATTGGGCCATGCATCCCGCAATGGTTGCCTTAGTGCAACGCAGATTTATGAGTCACCTACTTCGAGATGTTAGGCTTGCAGCCGCCTCATGTCTCAGTGAGATCACTTGAATTACAGCCCCTATCATCCCTTACACCGAGCACATTTGGAGACAGGTGTTACAGCTGATTGCAGACAGCTGAGATGGACTGAGATACGGTCGAGATTCTGCTTTTGATAAGTAGGTAAAAATCTTGGAGTTAGTGGCAAGCACTAGAGTCTGCAGTCACATGTTGAATCCAGGTTATGATAAAATGATTCAACAATTATTTCAGTGTCTCCTAAACAATTACAGGGAGCATCATCCAGATGTGGTGAAAACATGCATAATGACTATCTTATCCTCGATCTTAGATGAGGACTATGACATATGCGAACAATTGCGATCAGAATTGTTGGCAATATGGAGAGGAGGAATAAGGTACGCATCCATGGCATATGAACTCTTAGCTAAATTAATTAAGTTTCAGGCTGAAAAATTCACGAGTTTATTGTCTAAAAATGAACGAGTCTCATTAGGCTTATAGGTTGCAGGATCTCTGGTCATAGGCTAGGACCCAGTGAGTACAGGACATATTTGTTTCTTATGCTAGGAGGGCTGGTCACAGGGGCATGTTTGCAAAATTGATCAAGGGGAAGATAATTTGCAGCCTGTGATAGAGACATTACAGTTGTGACTACACCTCTTTCGGGACTTAGTGGAGAGTGTTCCGAACTCTATTTTGGTGACTTGGTGGCGGAGTTTGATAACTCCATGGTTATAGGTTGTGGTAACCAGTTGGAGACCTTCAGCGATTCAGGTAATGAGGAATCGTGTGACTTCTTTAGCAGCACTTCACTCTTGCATCACACTGATATGGATGACCCATTTGGCAGTACACCTCGGGATAACACCGATGAGAAGTGTCTTAAAGAGTCAGCTGAAAGCTAGTAATGATGCCATTATTGCAGCACTTGTTCACCATGATAGCACTCACCAGATCATTGATGATCTGTATAGGACAACTCAGAGGGATAGAGGGCAAGATGGCCTAAGGATTGGATCCTATATTTCAGATTTACAGGGGGTCAGAACAACATTTGAGGATTGGAAATCAGAATATTTGAGATTACTTACAGACCGTGACCACCTGTTACAAGTTGCCAAGAATTATGCTGAGTAGTTGAGGGAGAAGGAGGTTGAGGTCGATAAGCTCAATAAGGAGCTTAGGGCTACTTAGGGCACTTTGGAGCATACTCATATTCCTCTACAGGAGGCGAGAAATCAGATTGTGGTCTATAGCCAGTTCAGGGAGCAGGATGACAGGGATAGGTTTGAATTCTATCAGGAGGTGATTCAGGAGCTTGACAACATACAACAGACCTATGACTTGGACACTTGTCCAAGAAGATCTTTGGGTCACTGAGAGTTTCTTGATGAGTTAGTGTAATGTCCCCACTTTAGCAGTTGATCAAGTGTGTGTGCGTTAGGCTTGTTCTACATGGTCCCGAGGGCTAACGAAGGGTTTAAGGGGATCCTGGAGTGTTTTGGCCTAGTCATTTCCAGTTTGGGCCAAAACGAAGTTGATTTACTCAGTTTCAGGCATACTTACTATTTTTAGTAGGTCAGCAAGACATAGTGGAGGCCTATTTTGGTGATTGGATTTGATACTCCTCGGTGAGAGCTTTCCAACGAGCTATCACTCGCATTATTCGGAGTCCGATTGCTAATAGATTTTAATGCCTGAAGTTTTATTAAAGTAACATTTAATTTAATTGTAAAATAGTAAAGTGTTACTTTAATATTTATTTTATGGGGATGTGTACCCAAGGGAGACATAAGTGAATATTTTAATATATGTTTTTTATTGCATGTCTTTTATCCCACATTGCCCACGAGAGTTGAGTGAACCCTTGGAAAAAGAATAAAAGGAAGCATTTGTGGCTTCATTATATATGTTGAATATGAGAAGAAATTGAAGCATGAGTTGCAGATCCGTTCTTGGCATCAGAGGGCATCTATCCTCTCTTGTGACATTCTAGACGTCATTCCCCTGGGGTTTGGCCTTTGGAATCCATTGCTATCAGCTTCATTATCAGGCAGATTGGGCGCGTTTCTAACTACAGGCAGATTGGAGGTTTTGTTCATAACTTCTTCACCATTCGTCCAATGTTTATGCCACTTTGAGGGGATGATATGTGAAGACATTGCACTGACTGAAGATGAAATATTACTATAGCAGCAGTGAATTGTAGCAACCACGTACTGTAGCAGCCACGTCATTGTAGCAGCCGCGTACTGTAGCAGCTGCGTACTGTAGCAACAACGTCACTGTAGTAGCTGTGCATTGTGGTATCTTGTTAGCAGCAACCTAATGCTATGGCCCAGGCCATCACTCTTTGAAGTAAACAATATTCATGCCATTCTATTGCTGGAGTATTTAGTGAGTTGTTTCATTGCCAATATTGCACTTAATCTGAAAATCATTATAAATACAGTGTGCTGGTTATTTCAGTTGTGTGTTTATGCTTTCATTTTCATATTCATGTTACATGCATTGATCCTTGTTAAAAGAGCACAAAAAACAATACAACAAACCATTCCAGAGTCATAAGGGTTGTAACACAAAACAGAGAAATTAGGGACTGCAAGCAAAGTGTTTGACATAATTACTTTATAGCTGTGATTTCATTTAGAAGTGAATTTCAGGGTAACCATTACAGTGGTATCAGAGCTATAAGTCCTGCCATCCTGTGGAGGTCTTATAGGGAATTTGGAACAACCGGATAGAGGGAAAAGTGTTTGATGAAATGTCAAAACACTAAAATCAGAAATTAAAAAAACAGGCTTAGCATTTATGTTTGAGCATGCGACAGGGGCCTTATAATCTCTGCAATACCAGAGTAAGACAAAATAGGATTTCGGACTTGCAGAGCGAATAGTCTAGTTCATTCGTGCAGGTGGACATAGAATCTAGTCATACAGACACAGAGGAGATATTCTTTGATCAGGACAACAATATGGGTGACCGAGATGATAGGAATACAGTATTAGGCGGAGGCAGGAACACTGATCCAGATCAAGGGGAGGTAATGTTCAGACAGCTATTGGATACATTAGAGCAGGGGCTGCGTATGCAGCAGGAGCAGAATAGGCAAATGGACATGATGTTGCAGCTCATGGCTAGAAAGATGGGTGTCAATATTAATCCAGGCGATGCCAACAACAGAAACAATAACAATGGGGGCAATGATAATAATGGAGGCCAAGGCAACAACAATGGTCCTGAGAATAATATTAATGGTAATAATGGACACGGCAACAATGGGAATGAGGCTGATAATTTTAGACATGTTGCACGCCCAGCTCGGACAGCGAGCTCGAGACCTCTTCTACCCACCTTCCCACCTAGAGATCCGGTTCAACCAGTAAATGAACCGCAGATTACTGAGTTACAGGATCAGTTCAAGAGGGATTGGGAGGCTAGTGGACCAGAGTTTCAGGCGGATATTTCCCCCAGAGATTATATGGACTTGAGGATGAGACATATGCCTAGAGCAGGAGGGAGGAATCAAAACTTTGAGCTGAGAAAGAAAGTTGGAAAACTTTCTTTACCTTATTATGATGCTTCAGGAAAGATGACTGCACGAGCTTGGGTGCAGAAGGTAGATACATACTTGCAGCTGAATCCTATGCCTGAGGAGGAGGCTATCAAGTATGCGGCTATTCATTTGGATGGCCCAGCGCATGAGTGGTGGCACCATGGCATGGTAGGGGCATAATCAGATCACATCTTACGAGGAGTTCACTGAGAGGCTTATTGAGAGATTTGATACCAAGGATCCCGAGTTACAGTTTAAGGAGTTGGCACAGCTCAAGCAGTGGGGATCAGTTGAGACGTATATCAGTGAATTTCAAAGGTTAGCTATGTTAGTCATAGATATTTCAGAGAGGAGATTAGTAGTGTTGTTTATGGACGGACTCTCAGATCCCTTAAGGGGTTGGGTCAAGGGGCATGACCTAGCTACATTACAAGAGGCCACTAAGAAGGCTCGTGACTTAGCACCTTCTTCTTTTAGGAGCAGATTTCAGCCTGGGGATTCACATACGAAGAAGGATAAGGAGAAGGACAAAAAACATTTTCACAGGGATCGTCAGCCAAAAAGGGATAATAAGTTGGATAATGACACCCTGAATGAGTTCACGAGGAAGAAGCTATGTTTTCATTGCACAAAGCCTTGGGACTTATCTCATAAGTGTCCTCTTAAGGCTAAGGCAAATCAAATGGAGTATTTCTCAGTGGAGTCACAGTCAGAGAGGGAAGATTAGCACTCTGATTCAGATGAGAGTAGCACTACAGAGGAGAGCAACATTCCTGAGGATGAGAAATCGTTGGCACGATTAATGGGCGCTCAGAAGGCAATCACATTTAAGGTCAGGGGCACTATCCAGGGGCAGAAAGTGATATCTCTCATTGACACTGGGGCTACACATAACTTCATAGATGCGCAGTTGGTAGCCAAGAGAGGGTTACAGACCGAGGAGCATGATGGGTTTAGAGTCATGGTGGCTAACAGTGACAAATTATTGTGCACTCGGAAGATATCTAACTTCACATTAGGTTTGGAGATGGCTATGAGTTGGAGGATGAGTTCTATGTTGTGGACATGGGAGATTATGATGTCATCCTCGGCATGACATGGATGGCTTCGCTAGTTGAGTTCACACTCAACCTAGCGAAATTGGAGATGAGATTCCAGCACGAGGGCAGAACTGTGGTACTTAGGGGACTTTCGGATGGAGGCTGCAGGGTAGTGTCCTTGAGGAGAATGCAGAGACTTTTTTGTCATGATGACATAGAGTGGGTGGCAGAGTGCTACATTATGCCAGCTACACCAGAGCCACTGGTAAAGAGTCATCCACTAGATATCCAGAAGATACTTGACAGACACGCTAAAGTATTTGGCGATATTCCTCATGGGGTTCCTCCTGACAGGGGGATAGAGCATGTTATTGAGCTCAAGGAGGGAGCCAAACTAGTTATGATTACCCCTTATCGTCATCCTAAGAAACACAAGGATGAGATAGAGAAGGCAATTAAGGAGTTGTTGGAGATGGGGCACATTAGGCCTAGCAAAAGCCCATTTGCTTCAGCAGTAGTACTGGTGAAGAAGAAGGATGGGACGATGCGCATGTGCATCGATTACAGGGCATTGAATAAGAAAACAATTAAAAACAGGTATCCCATTCCTAGGATTGATGAGCTGATTGATGAGTTGCATGGGGCATGCTTCTTCACCAAAATTGATTTGCGATCCGGATACCATCAGATCGGGATGAGAGCAGAGGACATTGAGAAAACAGCTTTCCGATGTCACTATGGCCACTTTGAGTTTATGGTTATGCCATTTGGACTAACCAATGCACCCGCTACATTTCAGAGTTGTATGAACCAGGTATTTAGGGAGCAGTTGAGGCGATTTGTCTTGATCTTCTTTGATGACATCTTGGTCTTCAGTAAGACCTGGGAGGAACATTCACAGCATTTGGAGGAGGTGTTATCTATCCTAGAGAGAGAGTCTTTGTATGCCAAGGAGTCTAAGTGTGAGTTTGGTATGACAGAATTACTATACCTTGGGCATATTATTAGTGCAGATGGAATTTGAGTAGACCCTGAAAAGATTAGAGCTATAGTTGATTGGCCTACTCCTACGAACCTCACACAGCTTAAGGGATTCTTTGGTCTTTGCGGATTTTACAGAAGGTTTGTTAAGGGTTTTTCACAGACGGCAGTGCCTTTGACAGATCTCACCAAGAAGGGGGCCTTCATGTGGACAGGGGCAGCACAAAGGTGTTTTGAGCATTTCAAGCAGGTAATGTCTTCATGTCCAGTTCTAGCTCTACCAGATTTCACGAAGCCTTTTGAGCTTCATTGTGATGCATCGGGTGATGGGATTGGAGCAGTATTGATGCAGGAGAAGCATCCCATTGCATTCGAGAGTAAGAAGCTCCGGGGAGTTGAGAGGAGTTATTCTATCTATGACCAGGAGATGTTGGCCATAATGCATGCATTGGCCAAATTCCGATCATATTTGGTAGGTGGGTGTTTTGTGATCAAGACTGATCACAACAGTATTAAATACTTCATGAGCCAGCGTGATCTTAATGACCGGCAACAAAAATGGGTTACTAAATTGCAGGCTTATGACTTTGACATAGAGTTTATCAAAGGTAAGAAAAACGTGGTGGCTGATGCCTTATCTCGGAGACCTCACTTATGTGCTCTGGCAGAGATTTCAGGAGATTGGAGAGATCAGATTATAGTAGAGTATATCAGAGATGCTTGGGCTTCTGGATTGATTTCAAGTACTATACAAGATGATCGCTATGAGGTGATAGATGGATTGATCAGAGTTCAGGACAAGGTTTATTTGATTCCGTCATCACATTTGAGAGAGGTGATACTGAAGGCATTTCATGATGCACCCACAGCTGGGCATCCGGGGGTCTTCAAGACCTACAGGCAGATCCGAGAGCGGTTCTCATGGAGAGGGCTCAAAGATGATGTTCAGAGGTATGTCAGGGAGTGCGGTTTGTCAACAGAATAAGGGAGAGCACACATTTCCTGCAGGTTTGTTACAGCTCTTGCCCATTCCTGATAGGAAATGGGAAAGTATTTTGATGGACTTCATCACTGGTTTACCACGAGTGCAGGGAAGGGATTGCATCTATGTGGTGGTGGACCGCTTGACGAAGTTCGCTCACTTCTTTGCTATTCCGTCCACTTACACAGCAACACAGGTGGCAGATCTTTTCTTTAGAGAGATATTCAGGTTACATGGGCTGCCTAGATTCATTGTCAGTGACTGGGATAGTAAGTTTATGAGTGTTTTTTGGCAGGAGTTGTTTAGGTTGTGTGGTACAGATCTTACACCTAGCACTAGTTATCATCCGCAAACAGATGGGCAAACAGAGATTGTGAATAAATGGGTGGAGGGATATTTGAGGAACTATGTAACTGCACAACAAAAGGCTTGGGTCAGATGGTTGCATATGGGAGAGTATTGTTATAACACCACTTATCATATGTCCATCAGGATGACTCCTTTCATGGCACTCTATGGTTATGAAGCACCTAGCTTCATGGATTTAGTTTGGGGGATAGCAGAGTGCCCAAAGCCAAAAACTTATTGCAGGATAGTCAGGACATCCTGAAAGTGCTCAAGGAGAATATACAACAGGCCCAGAATCAACAGAAATTGTACGCTGATCAGCACCGAATAGAGCGCAGTTTCGAGGTAGGGGATATGGTTTACTTGAGGCTACAACCATACAGACAGTCATCGCTCAAGAAGAGCGGAGCTGAAAAGTTGAAGCCTAGATTTTATGGTCCCTATAGGGTGATTCGCAGAGTGGGCGAAGTCGCCTATGAGCTTGAGCTTCCAGAGGGCGGTCGGGTGCACAATGTGTTTCATGTGTCTAGGCTTAAGAAAGCCATTGGTCAGAGTGTAGTGCCTTCTACAGATTTACCCCCTTTGGATGAGGAGGGGAAGCTTGTGTTAGTACCCGAGGCTATTTTGGACACCAGAGAGGAAGCTTAGAAATAGGATAGTGAAGGAGTATTTGGTTAGATCGAGAGACTTGCCGGAGGAGGATTCTACATGGGAAAGTGAGCAAGTTATTCAGCAAGCTGGACTGAGATTGCTTGAGGACAAGCAATTTCAAGGGGGGCGGACTGTAATGTCCCCACTTTAGCAGTTGACCAAGTGTGTGTGCGTTAGCCTTGTTCTACATGGTCTCGAGGGCTAACGAAGGGTTTAAGGGGATCTTGGAGTGTTTTGGCCTAGTCATTTCCAGTTTGGGCCAAAACGAAGTTGATTTACTCAGTTTCAGGCATACTTACTATTTTTAGTAAGTCAACAAGACACAGTGGAGGCCTGTTTTGGTGATTGGATTTGATACTCCTCGGTGAGAGCTTTCCGACGAGCTATCACTCGCATTATTCGGAGTCCGATTGCTAATAGATTTTAATGCCTGAAGTTTTATTAAAGTAACATTTAATTTAATTGTAAAATATTAAAGTGTTACTTTAATATTTATTTTATGGGGATGTGTACCCAAGGGAGACATAAGTGAATATTTTAATATAAGGTTTTTATTGCACGTCTTTTATCTCACATTGCCCACGAGAGTTGAGTGGACCCTTGGAAAAAGAATAAAAGGAAGCGTTTGTGGCTTCATTATATATGTTGAATATGAGAAGAAATTGATGCATGAGTTGCAGATCCGTTCTTGGCATCAGAGGACGTCTATCCTCTCTTGTGACATTCTGGACGCCATTCCCCTGGGGTTTGGCCTTTGGAATCCATTGCTATTAGCTTCATTATCAGGAAGATTGGGCGCCTTTCTAACTACAGGCAGATTGGAGGTTTTGCTCATAACTTCTTCACCATTCGTCCAATGTTTATGCCACTTTGAGGGGATGATATGTGAAGACATTGCACTGATTGAAGATGAAATATTACTGTAGCAACCGCGTACTGTAGCAGCCGTGTCACTGTAGCAGCCGCGTACTGTAGTAGCGTTACTGTAGCAGCTGCGTACTGTAGCAACAACGTCATTGTAGCAGCTGCGCACTGTAGCATCTTGTTAGCAACAACCTAATGCTATGGCCCAGGCCATCACTCTTTGAAGTAAACAATATTCATGCCATTCTATTGTTGGAGTATTTAGTGAGTTGTTTCATTGCCAATATTGCACTTAATCTGAAAATCATTATAAATACAGTGTGCTGGTTATTTCAGTTGTGTGTTTATGCTTTCATTTTCATATTCATGTTACATGCATTGATCCTTGTTAAAAGAGCACAAAAAACAATACAACAAACCATTCCAGAGTCATAAGGGTTGTAACACAAAACAGAGAAATTAGGGACTGCAAGCAAAGTGTTTGACAGAATTACTTTATAGCTGTGATTTCATTTAGAAGTGAATTTCAGGGTAACCATTATAGTTAGACCACTTCCAGACGATGGATAACTCCTTGTTTGAGATGGGTGCTGAGTGGACATTTGACAATCCCCTCTTTGAGATAGATGAGGGAGATGTTTCCTACTCCCAAGATGAGGATGAGGTTAGTTGCAGGGTCTGGGACCCAGGTGGAGTTAGCAGAGGTGAGCCTTGGTCACCAAGTTGGACAAGTGGGATGACCTCAGTTGCTGAGCAGTGTGGTTTGTGCATCCGCAGCCCAGGAGGGGCAGTTATGTCTTGCGGGATGATGAGTGATATGCCTTTCGTCGCACTACCACTTGTTGATGATGATTATCAGGTGGAGCTTCTTGAGTACGGGGTTATCGAGCTTGGTATGATGGTTATGCTGGTTGGTGAGGACTTCTCACACGATAGTATACATTGTATGACTCCGGGTATTGAGAGACAGCCATGGAATCCTTGCACTGATTTAGGATTTCTAGTGGAGTTGCTCAGTGCATCGTATGTTAGCCTTATTGCATGGGATGCTTTCTGTTTTCCATTAGCCCACCTACGGGGAACCTCTTTTTCCGATTATTGGGTAGGAGTGGGATGAAAGATTGGTTGAGCTCGCTTCCCTGCTTGCAGGTGGAAGCCTTGTCCGACAGTCTTGACAGCTTGCCTCTTCAGCGCAGTTTTTGGTTCAGGCTACAAATCGGAGGGGCAATGTTATGGCAGATGGACACTTTTGGTATTTCACTCAGTGTGGGCATAGAGCGTCGAGATATTTCAGCCAGCTGGGGAGATGTATGGCTCTTTTGCTTATGGGATCCAGGAGGGACATACTCGCGGTTGATTTTCATTTTTGGAGCCGATCGGTATGAGATTTGGTTTTCTCCGGCATATGACCCTAGAGGCGCGGGAGATCCCAGTTGGAGTGAGGTTCTCAGTTGGGTTGAGACCTTTCTTACAGATGATAGCAACACATGACAGATTGGTTCAACAGATCTTGCAGTGATTTGGGATCCTGACATTAGTTTGGCTGCTGTTTTGCTATTGTGTGAGTGGCTTCATAGGTCAAAGCATAATGACTGTGTCAGTTTCACACGACAGGTTGGTGGAGCAGCTTCCTTGAGGTTGGTTTGGGATCCAGGTATTATGATCTCAGCGTGCAGATACCGATTGCTTGAGGGCAAGCAATCTCCGAGAAGGGGTGATTGTAATGTCCCCTTTTTGGGGTACATTATTTTGTGCCGTGTCATTAGCCTTTTTATCTTGGTCTGGAGGGCTAACCGTGGCATGGCAGTGCTCAAGGAGATAATTGGCCTAGGTGGTTTCAGTTTCAGGCCAATCAGAGTAGTTTCTGCAGGTTTTTAGAGTACTTACTATTTATAGTAAGTCAGCAGGGTTCAAAATTCTTGGCTTTTCAGTAGTGGACTTGGAGTGTCTTGCCAAGAGCTTTCTGATAAGCTATCACACGTCGTCATCCGAGCTCGTTTGGGCCTCCGTTTTAATGCCGAAAGATTCCTCACTTTATTTATTATTTCACTTTATAACTCAACGGTCATTTTATTTGAAAGTGACTTAAAGTGGAATTATAAAGAGACAGAATGGGAATATGAAGAGTCACAGTGGGGAAACTGAAAAGTCATAGCTGCAACCATAAGAGGAGGTTGAGAGTCTCATTGTTTATGCTTTAGTTTGTGGATTGGATGGAAACCCGATTCATCTCCGGTGTGGATTCACATTAGAGTTCGCCATTGTTTTACAGGGTCATTTCACAGGAGTTTGGGGGCAACGCCCCCAAGATGGGGTCTAGGGGCAGCAATTCAAGTTCAATGGCAGAAATTCTATTTCGGGCCAAGGTTTTAAAGGACACAAAGATTCCCCCAAAAGTCTCCGGAATAGAGACGTGTGTCAAATCTATTTCGGGCCAAAGTTTTAAAAGCCATAAAGTTTCATTGAAACTCTTCGGAATAGAGACACATGTCAAATCAATATACGTAACACGTACCCTAACGTTAAATTTTGACCACATATTGGCAAATATGGTTGTCAGTTACAATAAGCTTTGGAAATTGTAGGCAAATTTTTTCAATTTATAGGTCCAACAATTAGATTCGATGGGCAATATTGTGAAAGAGAAGGGGAAAAATACATAAACCAATGGGCAATGGGCTTGGGCATTCCACCCAATATTTATAAAGTTCGGGCGACACGGTCAACCTGATATACACATATTTGCCAAATCTTAGGTTGCTGACATGTGACATTTGCCACTAAAGTTTTCCCTGATGGTATGATTTTAGTGAAAGGATGTGACTTCCCCCACTAAAAATGAAGACACAAAAAAGCAAAGCACTTCATTGTGAGGAAGGAAGGATATGAACATACATTGGAAAATCAGTAAATTAGAAAGAAACAGTGTTACCTGGGGATGCGTCCCTGGCCTGAAAACACCCATCCCTATTCCAGGGATGTTTCTGGGTTGGGGAGCGGCCAAGGGACCCCTCGGAAACCCGGGGACATCTCCCAAAATTGGGGGGATGGCTGTATGTCTCAGGGACGCCTTGGAAGTCCCTGGGACAGATGGTCGTCCCCAATGGGATAAGCTGTATCAACACTTAAAAAAACACAATTTTCTTTTAAAAAACTGTTTCTTTTTTTAATTTCAAAATGGGCCCCTCCTTCCAAGTTTTCCCTATTATGCTTATTATTGTTTGGTAGTTAATTCCTGCTATTTGGGGTCCTTTGATTAGTATTTGGCAACATTACATTAAGAATCGTGAAATTAAGAATGTTGTTATAGTCATGCTACATGCTCATAATCATATAGCAAACTGTTTGCAAGGTTTTGGGAAAGTATAAAAATGCATTACAGACCTAGAACATGCATCTTTATGTCATTTTGTGGCAATACATTAGTGCTAGGTTGGGTTTGTGTTGATTTGGGTCCTTTGTGGAAGCTTTGGTGAATATTGGAGGTCGCATCAAGGTGCCATCTTGCTGTAAAAGATCTATATCATGATTGGAATTGTAGAGCAGACCTGTTCATATTAATATCAGTCCACCTACTATGAATTGGAGGTGTAGTTTGAAATGACCCTAACCGGCCATTTACTGATTCCGACCAATAAATCTTAAGCAGATTCAAAATAAATAATAACATGCAAATAACCAGAAGATATTCTCGAATAACCAGCAGATTTATTCATAAAACTAGCTAGTACAACCTTATGAAATAACTCAGAAAATCGGGTTTGTATTATACATCAGCAATACAATAGCCACGAAATACAATATCCAATCTGAAATACAGTAAAGAACGGTAAGACTAGATGAAAGGAATCTGGTAAAATAATGGCGAACTCTGAGTGAATCCGCACCGGGACGAATCGGGTTTCCGTCCAATCCACCAAGAATTTGAAGGTTTCCGTCCTCAGATTTTTGATTCGATAGCTGAAGCTTCTCGAATTCTCAAAGAGAAAATAATATCCATAAACTGAAGCATGCTGAATGAGTCTCCAAAACCTCCTCTTATGGCTGCAGCTGTGACTCTTCAGTTTCCCCACTGTGACTCTTCGTATGCCCATTTCGTCTCTTATAAACTCACTTTAAGTCACTTTAAATAAATGACCGTTGAGTTACAAAGTAAAATAATAAATAAGTGAGGAAAACTTCTGGCATTAAAACGGAGGCCCAAACGATCTCGGATACTGACATGTGATAGCTCGCTGGAAAGCTCTCGATGAGACGCTCCGAGTCCACTACTGAAAAGCCGAGAAATCTGAACCCTGCTGACTTACTAAAAATAGTAAGTATCCCAGAAACCCGCTGAACTACTCCGATTGGCTTGGAACTGAAAACACGTAGGCCAATTATCTTCTGGTGCACTGCTACACCACAGTTAACCCTCCGAGCAAAGCTGAAAAGGCTAACAACCCGACACAAAATAATGTGCCCTAAAAATGGGACATTACAATCATCCCTTCCCGGAGATTGCTTGCCCTCAAGCAATCGGTATCTGCATGTTGCGATCAAATACCTGGATCCCAAACTAATCTCAGGGAAGCTGCTCCACCGACTTGTCGTGTGTAGCTGACATAGTCATTAAGCTCCGATCTGTGAAGCCACTTACTCCATAACAAAACAACAGCCCAACCAATGCTCGACTCCCAACTCACTGCAAGATCAATCGTGTCAATCTGCCCTGTGCTGTTGTCACCTGTAGGTAAGGTCTCAACCCAACTGGGAACCTCACTCCAACGGGAATCTCCCATGCCTCTCCTGTCAAATGCCGGAGAAAACCAAATCTCTTGTCGGTTGATTCCAGAAATGAGAACCAACCGCAAGTATGCCCCTCCTGGATCCCACAAGCAGAAAATCCATACATCTCCCCAGCCGACAGAAATATCTTGATGCTCACTATCCATACTGAGTGATATGTCATGTCCCCTTTCTAGAGACATGCTCTTTCATGACGGGTTTGCCTATCATCGACTCTCGTAGGCAAATAGCTTGGAGAGAGAGTCATTATGTGGATCATTTGATTGCTTATTGCTGACAGAGCCTACATTCGGCAGAGCCTACATCCAGTTTGAGGCCTACATGCAGTTGTAGTGGAGCCTATGTCCAGAAGTGAGCCTACATCCAGTTCGAGCCTACATTCAGTTTAGTGGGCCTACATTCGGTTATGAGACATCTTGGCCTACATTGTTATATTTTTGAGTTGAGAAATGTACTTTTTTATTATAATGTTATTTTATTATAAAGTACATTATAATTAGATGTTTCTAGAAGTTCTAGTAACTTCTCAAGAAAAAGAATAAATAGAGGGTTTGGGCTATCATTTCTACATGCTTGGATTTGGGATTTCTTCTACTTCTTCATTGTGAAGCAATTTGTAGCCCTGTGGTCTACAAATACTATTCGATCTTTGGGAACGATCACTCCCCTAGATTGGCATAACTGAGGTAGTGAAATATCTATTGAAGGGTTGCATGATTGGAGTTGGTACTCAGCCAATTCATGTTGGTCTTCATTGAGAATTGATGTAAGGGTTTACAATTGTTGGAATAAGGGTTTGAATTCATCAATTGCATTGGTGAATCATTTTGGTGAAGCTTGGAGATCATTTTGGCACATTTTCAGTCAGTTCATACCAGGGCCTGGATTCAGAATTTTGTTCATATCTCACCACCTACTTGGAGATAATTTTTATGCATTTGTGGGAAAACAAATACATCATTGGCGGTCCAGATTGTACCATTTTGGGGTCTTGAAACCCTGCCCAGATTTTAGTACTGCAGCCGTACAGTACGGCCTTGGTACGGCTTGTACTTGCTGACAGTACGGCAGAGTTAGGAGGGGAAGTTTGGGACGGTTCCAGTCCACATTGCATTGGCAGACATCAGCATTTCAAGACAGCGATTTCCAGGTTCTCTCTATGTGTTTGGATGCATTTCAATGTCAAGGAAATTGTATGAAAATTGTCACTGTCATAACAAGTCTGAAACGGTACTGTTCTTCTATCATTTTGTAATTGAATCAGTCAATGTTATGGTCAAAGAATCATTGAATTGATAGTGCATTGTCAGGCCTTGTCTTTACCAAAGTTTCTTGTTAAGTAACAGTCCATATATGTGCTCAGAAAACAGTCCATTGTAATCAGACATTGCTATATTTGGATTGATATAATAGAAGGTGCATTGCAAGTTCATAGTTTAGTGTTCATATGAGAGATGTTTGTAACAGTCATACATTTCTAGGAAATCAGTCTGCAGAACATTGCAATCATAATTGGAGAAGTTCATGATATATTAGCATTGAGTCTTTGCATTGTTTTAGAGTTTCATTGTTGCTCATTGTATTACATTTCTATATTGGTATTGTTATCTCAATTGCATTTGATGCCCAAAACAACTATCACATTGAAACACTCATTACAAACAAAACAATTTAGTGCATGCCAAGTGTTTGACAAATTCTCTCAGTTCAGATTTGGGGTTTTTAGTGGCCTTTATAGTAAGGGTCATTACATGACATATCTGTAGTACCCCTCTGCCATAAAGCTGCCCCTCTAATCTGTAACCTGAACCAATAACTGCGCTAAAAAGGAAAACTGTCAAAACAGTCGGATAAGACTTCCACTCGCGATGCACTGACTATCACTGCTGGAAACCCCAAACCAGCATAAGGACTCCATGACTGTCTCTCAATGCTCGGAGTCATACAATGTATATCATTGTGTGAAAAACTCACACCAACCAGCATAGCCAACATGCCAAACTCGATAACCTTGTATTGAAGAAGTCCCACCTGATCAACATCCTCATCGAGCAGTAATGTAGGGAAAGACATAACTCTCATCATGCCACCAAATATAGCTACCACTCCTGGGTTGCGGGTACACAAACCATACTGCTTGTCAACTGAGCTCATCCCACTACTCCGTTCTGACGACCAAGGCTCACCTCTGATAACTGCCCCTGGGTCCCACACCCTGCAACCAATCTCGTCCTCCTCCTGGGAATAGGAAGTATCTCTCTCAACTAACTCAAAGAGGGGATTATCGATAGTCAACTCCGCACCCATATCAAACAAGGAGTTATCCATCATCTGAAAGTGATCTAGCTCTTTACGAAACTCCTAATGACTCAAGGATCTTTTTGGACAACTGTCCAAGTCATAGGTCTGTTGTATGCTGTCAAGCTCCTGAACCACCTCCTGATAGAATTCAGACCTATCCCTGTCATCCTGCTCCCTGTACTGGCTAGAGACCACAATCTGATTCCTCGCCTCCTGTAGAGCGATGCGAGTATGCTCCAAAGTGCCATGAGTAGCACTAAGCTCCCTATTGAGCTTATCGATCTCAATCTCCTTATTCCTCAATTGCTCAGCATAATTCCCGACAACCTGTAACAGGTGGTCACGGTCTGTAAGAAGTCTCAAATATTCCGACTTCCAATCCTCAAAAGCTGTCCTGACTCCTTGTAAACCTGTAGTATAGGATCCAATCCCTCTGCTGCCTTGCCCTTGATCTCTCTGAGCTGTCCTGTACAGATCATTAATGATCTGGTGAGCGCTATCATGGTGAACTAATGCTGCAATAATAGCGTCATCGCTAACTTTCAGCTGACTCTTCAAGGCACACTTCTCATTAGTGTTACCCCGAGATGCACTGCCAAAGGGATCATCCATATCCTTGTGATGCAAAAGTGAAGTGCTGCTAAAGAAGTCACCTGACTCCTCATTACCGGAATCATTGAAAGTCTCCCATTGGTCATCACAACCCATAATCCTGGAGTTATCAAACTCTGCCACCAAATCACCAAAGTAGAGTGCTGAACGCTCACCACCGAGTCCCGAAAGCGGAGAAGACTCGACTGTAACACCTCTATCACTAGGCTGCAATTTATCTCTCCCTCGATCAATCGTGCATACATGCCCTTGCGACCAACTCTCTTGGCATAGGAAACAAAACTGCCCTGCCATCACTGAGTCCCGGCCTATCACTGGAGATTCTGCAACCTGAAGGCCTAATGATGCCTGTTCGTTTTCAGATAACGAACTCATGAATCTTTCAGCCTGAAGCTTAATTAATTCAGTTGAGAGTTCATATGTCATGGAGGCTCTCCTTATTCCTCCTCTCCATAATGCCAACAATTCAGACCGCAATTGTTTGCATATGTCATACTCCTCATCTAAGATCGAGGATAAGATAGTCATCATGCATTTCTTCACCTTATTTGAATGATGCTCCCTGTAATTATTCAGGAGACACTGAAACAATTGCTGAATCATTTCATCATAACCAAGATTCAGCATGTGACTGAAAACTCTAGTGCTTGCCACTAACTCCAAGATTTTTACCTGCTTATCAAAAGTAGAGTCTTCATCATACCTCAGCCCATCTAAGCTGTCTACAATCAGCTGTAGCACCTGTCTCCAAACATGTTCGGTGTAAGGAATGATGGGGGTTGTAATTCGAGTGATCTCACTGAGACATGAGGCGACTGCAAGCCTAACATCTTGAAGTGGATGACTTATAAACCTGCGTTGCACTAAGGCAACCATTGTGGGATGCATGGCCCAATTAAATAGCCTGCAATCAGCCTGATCAATCCTGGATAAATATGAATTTATTTCATTGAGTTTGGCCAACATGCGGCTTGCAATTTTCTGTTCCTCTAGTTGCCATCCAAGGCAACACAATTCATTTCCGATTTCCATTTCCTTTTGTACATCTCTGAGCTGCACTCCGTAGAATGTGCCATTGAATTCTTTTGAGAACACTAGGCTGTCCAGTGACTCCATGATTTAACCTTCTCCAGATTCGTGCTAAAGACTAAAGTTCTGAAACTAAGAACTGCTGCCCTGCAATTACAATTCTGATTTATTCTGACTGAGATGATCCAATAGTTCCTTGTTTCTGATCCGAATCAAGAACATTCACTAATTTTCTAAGAAGTAATACATGAGCAATAAGCTTTATGAATTCTGATCACAGCTAACTCACTGTATTTAATTTTGTCATTACAATGAGAGTAAAACATATACAGGTTCACAGATAATTTCAAACCGTTGTAAGAAACCACCCTTATTTCTATTGGTGCTTTTCAAACCTTTTAACCACTACACTGTCAGAAGAAGATTGCCATAGGTTGTGTTCAACTCCAGCAATCCCTTGCTTTAAATTTCAATGATGCCAACTAATCCAGCACTAGAACCTGTCCTGTAACTTATCAACTGAACTGCTCTCAATCAAAGGGATGCCATTAGCGAAAATCATTTAATTCCAAATCCGCTTCAGACTCTTGCTCATGAAAATGTGTATCACAAATACGCAAAGTGATCAAAGCAACATTAGTACATTCAACTGTGAATTTCCGGTTTAGCCTGACTGTAGGTACCCCGAAAAAATAATATTATTTCAAGTCTGTAATGAGCTAAATCAATCCCTACTAGTGTGGTGTATAGGAGTTTCGTTTACAGTTTGGGTTTGCTGAAACGCTCCAAGCAAGTCATACGACCACCCCACTGATTACTAGAACTGATTTGTTTACCACCACTTCATATCAATATAATGATTGTAACTAAGAGTATGTTTTACAGCATGTGATCTTCAAATTTTATTCGACATATACCATCGATAATCTCAAGCTTGGTTGCGGTTGAAGAACTCTCCTAGATGTGCGCACTGGTTACTAGCTTGTCACATGCGTGCGTGAAGGCACTGGGGTGCTGGTCCCATTTCCGCTTAACCAATCCCGAATGGTGTATATATTGTTGTCGCATATGCATGGCCAGGTGCCTTTCGAACTATCTAGCATCTACCCCTGCAGCGGTGGTCTTGAAGCTTTGCATGTAGTCATGCCTTACTCTGCAGAGTATACACACGACCACGAAACATTCTTTCACGTGTTCATAGACCGGAATTCCTTCACCCGTGCTGGTTGCTTGGCACACACCTACGCATTTATCGTGACAGTTGCACAAAATATGCGACAGCCTGATATCGAGATCTGGCCGCACTCCACAGATTGCGTGACTGTACCCAGATGGCTCGCACGTTATACTTCCTACTGACCTGAGCCGCGCGCATGTCTACACGTGGGTTGCGTGCTGGAATGGCAATGACGAGTCCTACAGCGCCAGTCACCTGTTGGTTATGCAACACTCATATCACACTCAACACCATCGATGATCTTGCGGGAGTCTCCGTTCTAGGCCAGCTCGTGGTTGCTGCTTAGTCACCGGTTCAATATTTTGTCTTGGACATTAAACGGTCCCGCACTTATAGTTCGCCAAAATATTTTAAATTACTAACCGCAAGGCACAGTAATATACGGCTTATAAACTCCAATAAAGCTCTCACAACAAATATATTCCTGCCTCCTTGAAGTGGCTCAAAATGTTTGGTTTAAATATTCACGGCAGTCAAGGATGTATTATTCCGAACAACCAATATTTCAAACTTGGGAAAATATTATATCATTTTCACCGCATCAGCATTTGCTCACACCTTCAAATTAAAAACTTCCTTTCCGCCAACAAGGTATATGTACTGCAATTTTTGCCCATACTTAAAGTGGAGATAAAGTTACACTCGTCCAAGTTCGATGAACTGTTCCAGAACTGGTACCAAACACATAATTTATGCTATCCTTTTAATCTTATCTTATATAAAATCTTCTTTTGTAAAACCGAAAATATCTTTGCAAATCTGTTCTTCGAACTGAATTGTATGATTCGTTCCTGGTAAAAATTGCTGCTGCAGAAAACTTTTATCTTTATCAAAATATCGAGCTCTGAAAATTTGTTACTGACAATAACCTCACAGGCTGGCAAGAGGGCCAGCTTTGATACCACTGAAATGACCCTAACCGGCCATTTACTGATTCTGACCAATAAATCTTAAGCAGATTCAAAATAAATAATAACATGCAAATAACCAGAAGATATTCTCGAATAGCCAGCAGATTTATTCATAAAACCAGCAAGTACAACCTTATGAAATAACTCAGAAAATCGGGTTTGTATTATACATTAGCAATACAATAACCATGAAATACAATATCCAATCCGAAATACAGTAAAGAACAGTAAGACTGGATGAAAGGAACTTGGTAAAATAATGGCGAACTCTGAGTGAATCCGCACCGGGATGAATCAGGTTTCCGTCCAATCCACCAAGAAATGCTGAAGGTTTCCGTCCTCAGATTTCTGATTCGATAGCTGAAGCTTCTCGAATTCTCAAAGAGAAAATAATATCCATAAACTGAAGCATGCTGAATGAGTCTCTAAAACCTCCTCTTATGGCTGCAGCTGTGACTCTTCAGTTTCCCCACTGTGACTCTTCGTATGCCCATTTTGTCTCTTATAAACTCACTTTAAGTCACTTTAAATAAATGACCGTTGAGTTACAAAGTAAAATAATAAATGAGGAAAACTTCTGGCATTAAAACGGAGGCCCAAACGATCTCGGATACTGACATGTGATAGCTCACTGGAAAGCTCTCGATGAGACGCTTCGAGTCCACTACTGAAAAGTCGAGAAATCTGAACCCTGCTGACTTACTAAAAATAGTAAGTATCCCAGAAACCCGCTGAACTACTCCGATTGGCTTGGAACTGAAAACACGTAGGCCAATTATCTTCTGGTGCACTGCTACACCACGGTTAACCCTCTGAGCCAAGCTGAAAAGGCTAACAACCTGACACAAAATAATGTACCTTAAAAAGGGGACATTACATAGTTTTAGGGGTGTAACCCCAATTTAGATCATTGGTGAATGTGGTCTAGAGTGAGAAGAGCATTGGGAGACATATACTTGGTCCACTATTTATAGCAGCCCTTTCTAGAGTCGACCTCAAACCTGCAATGTAGTCAACTTCAACGTTTCCAAGGTTTTTCATGTTAGTATTTCATAGGAATGTTATTTCATGTACTAGCACTAATGTGCAAATGATTATCTTCCAAAGCAATTGTAACGCTATGCCTATGATGTGTACACCTATAATTTATATCAGACTTAAATGATAGTAGTGTGCTTCAATTTGGAAGATGGGTTATTGTTCTTGTTGCTATTGACAATGAATTCCAAATTATGTTCTTGGGTTTATTGTTGTTGTTGCTATTGACAATGAATTCCAAATTATTGACAATAGTCAAATCCGATTTATGAATGCATATTGAGTTTGACCATTGAAATGTTGTATGTTAAGGTTCTATGATGTTTAAATGACATGCTTTATCCATGCTTTCATATGAATGTAATGTATTTATGCAAATTTCAATATATATTTTAAAATTTCCCTATATTTATATAGCCGTCCCCTTAGCCCTTCCCTTGCTGTCTCCAAAGTTGGCAAAAAAATTTGCTGTCCTGGAAACTCGTCACCCGGCCCCCTGCCATCCCTGTCCCGAAAACTTGGTGTAACACTGGAAAGAAAAGCAGAAATCAAATAGGTAAGTCTATGTGTGGAGATTGACAACAAGGGAATCAGATCTGATTAAATTTAAGCAGAAATAGTAGATCAACAAATGAAATAAGAAAATAAGAGGTTCTGTGATCTGATTTGGATAAAGAATGATAGTTTGATCTGGAAGGTAAGATAGTTCTGATCTGCAAAAAGGGCACGTAGGAATTAAGGAAGGATTAATGGAGGAAGAAAGGAATGAGAAGGAAATGAGGAAGTCACTCTTTCAAAGGGTAATAATTACAAAGGGTGGTGACTCTCTTAAAGGGAAGAATGATGAAGGATTTGACTCTTTCGAAGGGTGGTAATTGTGAAAGATAGTGACTATTGCAAAAGGGCAGACATGATGAAGAGGTGTGACTCTCTTACATTGGAAGATATAAAGGGAAGAAGGTTTCATTTTGTTGTGAAATCAAGATCGTCCTATAGAGAATATATATGAGTGCTGTATAGAAAAGATTACCATTGTGATTGATCTTTTCACCAGCCATCGATGTGCATATATATATCTAATGAATGGTCACGTATAAGAAGAGCCATGACAATACGTGGCTATTGCCACGTAGGGTCATGACCCTTTATAAGGTAACCGATTCATTATACCAATTTGTTAAGCATTGTAACAATAATTATCGTGACTGTTAAAACAATGCACTTGAGTCAGTAGTCAGTCACGATACTTATGTATTGTGACTGCTATTAATAGATGCACGATACATAAGTATCATGACTGTAATATATAGCACTTGGTTCGGTATTACCAAGACAGCATTAATATTATACACCGTTGATCGCAATAGCATTTGATTTATCATTATGATCTGCATTATATATATATATATATATATATATCCGAACGTAGCTATATCTCAACACTCCCTCTTAGCAAGAGAGAATTTAATCAATAATTTTGAATTCATCATCATGTCCTCTGACACATTTCGGGACAACAACTTAATGTATGATGATAAATCAGGTATCTCAATATCTTGATATCCGGCACAGTCCAGGACAACAACTTAATGAAGTCAATCATGATATGATTGTTATTACTAGGATCAAGATATCCGGCACACTCCGGGACAACAACGTAATGTAGTCAATCTTGATATAACTAAGTAATAACATCACAATGATCAAGATATCCGGCACATTCTGGGACAGCAACTTAATGTAGTCTAATCTTGATTCACATGTTATAATCCCCGACCAACAACATAAAGAAGTCATTAGTCATGATCAATACTTATTATCTCAATATCATGATATCCGACACAATCCAGGACAACCCTGTTAGGGTGTCAATCATGATATAGTAGTTATTACACAATCCAGTAATAACATAAGCATCAAGATATCCAGCACAGTCCAAGACAACCCTGTTCGGGTGTCAATCTTGAAGCTTGGTTAACTATTGTCAAGATCGTCACCTTGAAATAGCGACCAGAATTATTTACACAGAAGATCGTCATCTTCTTTGAACACAAAATGAATGGACCCATAAAGTCACCTTGACTCTTCTCAGAGGGTGGATCCACCATGGCTCATCCCAGAGAGTGGAAACCAAGACTTCCACCTTAGACTTGTCTATCAAAGACAAGAATCATTTAAGATACAAAATGATGGATTACTGAAGCTGAAACCTTCTTTTCAGCTAAGGCTTTACTCAACATACCAAGGTTATTTGAAAGTACCCAATCTTCTTTCTAGCAAGGGGTTTGGTAAGAATATCGGCCGTTAGTTCTCCACTAAATTGCATTTGTTTGTACTGTCTCATAGTCTTCGTGAATTCCGAGCTTACAAAGTATACACCATCTTGACATGGTAATAATCACAATTCTCTGCTACAATTTCTTGATTACTAGAGAACCAACAAAACATGGTCTACTCCCTCTGAATCAAGATCCTCGAATGTCTACTGATGCAGATCCTTTAACTTCTCCCTCTGTCACGAAGGCATACCCTCTTTATATACTCAACTCAATGTCACTGCAGGATGTCACTTCATACCTTCCTGAGAGAACCAATACGAATAATCTGAATAGTCATAAGGTTACATCGGCTAGCATAAGATGCATTTTGATCTTTTCCAAGGCCACAAAATTAACACTCCCTCTTGGACTTGAGGGAAGATAATAAAGGCCTCTAGTATGATGTTTATCTCAATGAGTTGTAGTCTTATGATGTACGAAATGCCTTAATCAGAGATTCTATCCACGTGCATCTCATAGGCGATTCTATCCACGAGTTCCCACTACTATAATCTCAGAATTGTTTTACCTTCAATAGTGAACTCCCTCTCAATCAATATGACCGAGTTTGTCCAAGTTGACTGAATCATCTGTTTCCTTAGAGGCTAAATTTTGCCAACTTCTTGACCTTTCTGAAGATGTCAGACTCCCTCTGAATCTGGATTTCATATGCTTTCGTCCTGAAAGTATGCCAAAGATAGATTACAAATAGTTCATAAGGCTAAACTATCCTGAACATAAAAATGCTGGAAGCATACAAAATTTATTATTTAATAAACTGCAAATTCATATGGATTAATAAGACATGAGATACTTATATTTAAATTTTTTCAAGTATTTCCTTTCATAAGGTGAGCCCATTAATACGATACTCGTACCCATCGTACTTGATATCAATGTATCTTACAAGAATTGAGGATGCGTCAACTTCTCTTCATACTTAAGTTAATACATCCTGCCAAATTCTTTCACATCCTTGTGATTGTAATCATATTATGAAACTCTCACAAATAAGAAGAAGCCATGGTTTGCAGATTCCATGCTAGGAGCTTAATGCATGTGCAAGCCTTTCCGGACAGCTCTCCCCAAGCAAGTCAAAAGCCCCATGGTAAGTAGGATGATCAAACCTTGACATGAAACTTTGTATTTTCATTTAGTTTACATAGCAACAGATAAACCCTCCACAATTATATCCATGTTTAGTTCAAGCAATTATAGGAGTATTTGTTCTCCTTGATTCTTGGAAAGATTGGAAACTTCTTGCCCAACAAATCACTTACAATGATTGCCCATCCTCAAGTTATTGGAATTTTCCTCTTCTCAATGATTTCTGCTTCAATTTGACCTTGGTCTGGTCATTCGAATATGTAATGTTTTGTATATATCTCCTCACAAATGCATACACTTTCCTTCACCTATTTATATATATATTTCTTTCAACATTTTTCATAATTCCTTATTCTATATCTTACTTGACTCGTTACTTCCAAATTTATATGATGACCTTTTAGAATTATTGACCACATCATGTTCATTCATTTTTGCTTATTCTATTATTAATTGCCATGCTTAATAGACAAATCATGAAGTAGCACTTCATAAAAAAAAGGAACTTTATTTTCATTTAGTTTTATCGCTATTTAAGAAATAGAGCCATCTTCATTGGTCGCTGAAGGGGATCACTGTGGACGCGTCATTGCCTTTGCTGCATGATTTACGTCTGCTCTGAATTATATTTTCCATGCACTTATCATCGGTCCCCCATGATGTCCACGTTATGCTCATTTACTTATTTATCACGAGTAAATCACTATCTTGTTTCCCTCACTGCATGATACTCCTTGACTTTGTTTGTTGATTTATTTAGGATCATTACACAGTTCATTGTTGTTCTTCGCATTCATTATTACTGCTATCACTAATTATCACAATATTGTCCACTAGAATTACTGTCATACACAATTACTGTCCTAATGGTGTCTTCATTCTTAATGAGTGCTTACGATACAAGACATGTCATCAGTCTCTTGCTGTCTTCATCATCCTTCATCGCTCTGTTGATATCCATCTCACCCCTAGATAATAATCTTTTCTTATTGTTTAAACATCTTTATAAAAACTGTATGATGTTGACGAGTGTTACTTGGCAGAACTTAGGTGAGTGGATATAATTATTGGTGATGGGAATGATTTGAATGTTTACTGGAAACTAGTTCATCCCCTCTTCTTTGTCAATCATACGTACCTTGATAAAAGATACGTCTTACATGATGCTTGTGACAGTGATAGTGAGTAATCGATGTTGCTTTGTTGCTCGCATATGACCTCTACCCGCGTGGATGTAAATTGCTGACTATCAATGAATGGTCCTGCTCCTCTTCCTTCATTTATGAAGAAGTATATATACAGATCTTCAACGATAGAGCTACAGATATAACTTTTCCTTACTCCCTATGATTCCCTTAGTGATTCGGCTCATTAAATATGGAACCTTATACTATTAATCGCTGATGGAAGCAATTACTCTTTGACCTCAGAGATATTATGCAATCTCCTCCGTGCCCATACAAGATGCTTATCTATTTCTCCTTTTCTCTTCGATTGGTACCTTCTGCGTATCTAAGTCCTTCCCCCTTGTGTTGAGAATGGAAACCGAATATGAGGACTGTTACTAAAGAAATTGTGCCCAGACGAAGGTGCTAGAGATGACTCAATATTGACAATTCACTTTCAAACGCTAGCCACAACAAACTCTGAATAGTTCTTTGTAAATATTATTGCGATTTCTAATGTCTCCCAAGATGTAGTTTTGGCAAAGGTTCTCTGTATTGTTTTGCAGACAACTTGGTCTTCAAGAGGGTCGATTTGTATCGAACTTCTAATATACTTATGCCAACAAAGAAATAACTCTGAATTTCACAGTAATTACCGTATATGTCTCATATATTTTATTCTCTTGTAGGTTAGGCTCTGATACCATGTTGTGAAATCAAGATCGTCCTATAGAGAATATATATGAGTGCTGTACAGAAAAGATTACCATTGTGATTGATCTTTTCACCAGCCATCGATGTGCATATATATATCTAATGAATGGTCACATATAAGAAGAGCCATGACCATACGTGGCTATTGCCCCGTAGGGTCATGACCCTTTATAAGGTAACCGATTCATTATACCAATTTGTTAAGCATCGTAACAATAATTATCGTGACTGTTAAAACAATGCACTTGAGTCATGTATCGTGACTGCTATTAACAGATGCACAATACATAAGTATCGTGACTGTAATATATAGCACTCGTTTCGGTATTACCAATACAGCATTAATATTATACACTGTCAATCGCAGTAGCATTTGATTTATCATTACGATCTGTATTATATATATATATATATAACTCTGGCATATCTGAATGTAGCTATATCTCAACACATTTGAGGAGGGGACTTAAGGGATATCAATTGGGAAATAAATTTATTACTCTCAAAGGGCAGCAAGGAGGGTGGTGAGTCAAGACTTATAAAAGGTGGTAACCTTTCACCAATGAAGAGGGGACTCAAGGGACATCAAATGGGAAATAATTTTATTACACTTAAAGGGCAGCAATGAGGGTGGTGACTCAAGACTTATAAAAGAAAGTAACCTTTCATCAATGAAGTATAAAAGAAATTATCCCAATCATTCAAGGATCTCTTAAGAATCATCACTCATGAATCCACAAAAGCAATCTTCATTTATCATATCAAACAAACAATCAATCAGCAAACAACTCTATCAAATTAGTATACATTCAATTCACTAATATATCAAACCAGCATTTGTTACATGAATCTCTCATCAATCATCTAATCAACAATCTCTTAATCATCTCTCATCTAGTCAGCAAACCCCTCATTATTACACCAACAACTCAAATCATACAATCAAAATAACTCAATCAATCATCCCAGCAATTAAATACATTCAACAGTCTATTGCATCAGAAAATATAATCATGAAGGATTATCTTTGCAATTAGCACGACAAGCACACAAAAGGACTAAGATTGATTCATTGAGATTGATCAGCATTTACATCCAAGAGATTATCTTCAGATTGGCAGGCTGATATTATATCAGATTGGCCATCTTCAGCATCTCTCCTTCATACAAGTAATTGTGGTATAATTATATCCCTAGTCACAACATTCGCCGAATTTCGGCCACGAGGTTTGAAATTTGGTGAACTTCAAAACATTTAAAGAAATCCGCCTAAATTCAGCAAAAAATTGTACGGCAGCCCTGCAAGATTTTTCTGCAGTGAAATCAGACTAATGGAATGTGGGTTGAGCTGAATCATGTTGTAGAAAGGGAACACAGCTACAATGTTTTAATATTTAGATTTTGACTTTTATGTTTTGGTTTTATTTTATTTTTTTCATTTTTTCAAGTAAATTTTGTATCATCTCATTTTTATATTTTAAAATTTAACTTTAGATCATGTCATTTTTTTAGATGATTTTGTTTTTTACGTAGTATATTAAAATTTAACACAACTACAATGTTTTAATATTTAGATTGACTTTTATGTTTTGGTTTTATTTTATTTTTTTCATTTTTTCAAGTAAAATTTGTATTTTTATATTTTAAAATTTAACTTTAGATCGTGTCAATTTTTTAGTTGATTTTGTTTTTTACATAGTATATTAAAATTTAATAATTTAAAATATTTAAATTGGATTTTTAATTTTAATTATTTACTATATATACACAAATAAATAAATTAAATTAAAAATTTAAATATATTATATTTCAGTCCTTTAAAAATTTATAATAATGTATTCAAATTTAATGTAATATTAGTTTATTTTTATATATTTATTATTTATATTTAAAAAATCAAATTTACAGGGTGAATTTAATCACAAACTTTTTTCCAAACATTTTCCCCTTGTCGAATTTCATCTGAATTTTATTGTCACCAAACAAGAACTTGGACTCAAACCTTGTGACTTGTATTATATCCATGTGCATATGAATAATAGATGATGCTTAAATGAATGCTTATCGTAGAGTATAGGATGTTCTCTATTGTCTACAACCCATCTCGTAGGAAAGGTCTGAGGTGTAAGAGGAGGGTAAATACGGTCATGTAAGGAGACCAAAAGGGAACTTACAACATTTAAGGAGGCCAAGAGGGCACTTACATAGGACCGAGAAACCCCTGTCAACCTTCTCCCAACACCTTCGCCCAACTCTGCAAGGTGGCATGTGTCTTTGGGGAGGATGAGACATTGATAGGGAAAGCAGGTACAAGCAAACCATTAAGTATGCAAAGGGGGCTCTCACAGACATCCACACTTGTGTTTAGTGTAAAAATGGCTTCGGAGGGGCCTATAATATTTCTTCCTCCAATTATTATTATGCTTGATAGCATATGATTATGATGTCATCTTATCTAACCCTAACAATTGAATATATATCTGTGTGTGTGTGTGTGTGCGGCTTATGTTATGATTGCCAGATTCAAATCTAGGATCACATTATTTAGAGAAATATTCACTTGGTAAGATGTAACCCTAACCCTAATTTGTTGCATTTGTGATAATTCATATACATAGTCCAAACTTGTCATTAGAGGACTGTATTGCTAGCCTTCAATGTGGAGTGAGGCTTGCCTCACACGCTTTTAGTCCATTGCTAGTTTGGTAGCCAATCACTCGAAATGATGGCTTTGGCTAGTTTGCCCCATAATTCGATAAATAGTCCACAAGCTTATTTCTCTCATTGGTAGATGTGATGTTCCTTTTGTGGGTCAAGGAGCACCAAGGCTTCTTTTAAGATATTTTAGCTTTCCAGGTTGAAGATTGTCTCTTCTTGAGGTAGATAGTTATTACAAGTGAATTGCCTATGACAATTACCTTATTTGTACAACATGTTTTGAGTAGATGCAAACCTTGTAATTCTTCTTCGTTTACTTTGCTATTAGTTCTTGGGGAGAGTTTCATTGAGGTGGGTTTTATCAATTTGCCATTGGAGTCTCAAATGGTGCAAGTAGGTCCTAAGGAATTGAGATTACCTCAAGATGCACAATCCAATACCATCTTCCATTTTCCTAATAGAGGAGGAACCCATTTGATCATTGATCATCTTTAAAAAATGGAGTTGATGAAGATATCCCATGAACGGTGTCCAACTTGAGTTATTTGAGTATTTAATTATAAAATAAGTTTTTCCACTCAAATTGCCATTTACTTGGTTCATTGCTATATGCCTTCTATAATGAGTTAGTGGAAAGGTTACTTATTTGTAATGCATTATCATGACCCTTAGATGTTTGAACATGGAACTCCACTTTGAAGGTTTTATTCTTTTACAACTTGATATAAACCTATTCCAATATTCTGTAATGTCCCCTTGGTATTTGAACATAGCACTTCTTTTAGAATGTCCTAATGCTTTATTGTTTAAAAAGTAGTTAGAGGGGGATTTATTTGTATTGGATCCAACTTACGTCTATCCTGATATACATATATCTCCATTGACCATCTAAGATAGCAAGGACAATAATCTTTCTACCCTAGAGCATATACTAAAGATGATTGTCTTCATTATAGATATCTTTGCTAGGTATGGGGACACCATATATTAAAAGGGCTTTCACGAGTTCTTATTTTAAACAAATATAAGGTGTTTACTCTTCCCACTAAAACAAACTTCTATTAGCTATATTGATAAAATGTTGAGCATGCTTTTGGCCTTGTTGTTACTAAGCCTCATCATGTCACTAAAATTTCTTTTTTTCCTGAAACAAAGATGGGATATGCTAGAATTTTGAAGAAATTAATCTAATTAAATCCACATGAATTGAAAATTTATTCAGTAGAAGCAAAAATAAATATGTTTTCTTATGTGATGATGGATAACCTTTGGTATTTTTATAACTTGCATGATTAAGATGACCAACAATGCAGGGACTAGGTCATATTATTTTTTTTCCAAGCATGAATAATGTGAATGATTATCAAAGCTTATTTTTATCTACTTTTAGCATGATTAGATCCAGATAAATGTACCAAAATTATCAAGATTACTTTCAAGCTCAATTGTTTTAAGCTATTTGTGTTGATTAGAGCTCCAAAGAATCACAGTGATAGGATTGTGATGGCTTATAGTTTAAATAGGGGAAATCAAAACATTAACTTTTTTCAAGCTTATTTTGGCCTATTTGTTTTTGATCAAGGCCTTGAAAAATGCGTGGATGAGATTTTGGTGTTTGGTAGTTTATATAGGGAGGATTTTGATGATCATTGAGCTAATTTTTAGCTTTTTCTTGATTACAATTTAAGAACTCAAAGAATGCATCTAGACTGGATTGTGATAATTTGCACTTCAAAGATGGTTAATTTGAACAAAACACATTGATCTTATTTTTTTCTATTTTCAGCATTTGTTATTTTAAGTGTAGTTGAAAAACTTGGACTTGGCAATTACTCCGTTGACCAAAAAGTTGTGAAAACTTAAGAATTGGCAAAAATGTAGCAGTAACTTGGCAAATTTATTGAGCTATAAAAAATTATAAATTTTTAAAAATTTTCTTAAAAAGCTGTAATGTACCAAGGTACTTTTGACACAAAACACAAAGATAATACAAATATGAACAGAAATCAGGGATCAATATCAAATGACAATGTGTAATCAGGTACAATGATTTGAACAGTGGTAAGTCTTCACACAGTAAGTATCTGTGTTGGAAGGTGCAGATACCACGATATAAAATTGCCTGTACTTGCTGTCACAGTCCATCCAATGACTTATAAAATCTGAATCTGATCTGTGATAGCTACTCTGAAGGATATCGATCAGGGATACTGTAATTAGCAGTGATAATCTTTTCCAACCATGTAATTCGATCTGTGCTGGGGTCCAATGACTGCGATATGTATGCTGTGATTCAAAGGATACCACCTACACTGAGAGTATTTGATCAGATACTAAGAGTGCCAATCCTTGCATGTCTGGATGATGGTGCCGTGGATGACTGAGACAAGTGATGTTGCTGATCTATGAGTCGCTTGATGAATGATCCCAAGCGGTCTATAACAAATTTTGACACCCAATGTGTGCACAGTCTATGATGTAGTGTATCTTTGTCAGCCTTGGATGCAATGACCGTTCAATATAAATGTTAATTGCTGCAGTGGATGATGATCTGGTAGCTTGATGGTTATAATGCAATGGACCTTGTCTCTAATTCACAGACCTGTTGCCGATTAAGATGTGTTTGATTTAATGCTAATGCAGACTTTAGTGTATGCATTTGATGTTACTTCAGTCTCTAAGCCGCAGACCCATGGGCCGTGATAATATAGTCATTGCTCTGGGGCAATGCCAGAGATATAATAATCACTGTATTTGGATGAGCTGGAAATGAAGTTATTGATCAGAGTATTCGTTTCCTTCCAAACACAAAAGCGAGTTGACCAATAATGTTATCAAATATATAGTGATCGCAGACTTCAGAGAGTATGCCAACTGAATAATCCAAATGGGACAGATATTCAGATTCAGAAATAATCACACAATCGGGAATATCTATTATATCTCAGATAGTTGAACAAGTGATCACAAATTTGTCTGTAAGGGGAGACTTCACAAATTTGGGCAAATCCGACAGACTAGGGGGGATCTTGCACCTTTGTAAGTGCAAATCAAGAATCCCAATTCCAATTGGAATTGTAAACATAAACAAGATATAGATGATCGATGATGATTACAAATACTCTCTGGAAGCCAAATGAATATGAGGTTCACACCTCCATTAACAAACATGTCGGCCGAATACAAATTCAAATGAGTGGTGCAAAACATGTCGCCAAAATGCAAATAGGTCCACAAGTTACAAATAGGACCAGCATAAGGACAGGGCCAAAATATGGGGACATGACAAAAGCACACATATTATTGAATTGTGGAACATATTGATCAGGTATCCTCATATATAAATCAAAATTAGAGTCCAATACACATCATTGACAGCTATTCAATCCAAACTAAACCTAAATGCAGATATAAATAATGGGATGTTGTAAAACTAAATGTAGGTATAGAATGGGAAGTTGTAAAACAACAAACTAAACATAGAAATATAATGAAGAGTTGTAGATCCACAAAAATCCAAACACGGCTGAAAAATCCAATTGTGACAGCGTCAAATCTCGCGCCAGCTTTTCACTGAATAGTTCTTTCATTTATTCCAAAAAAAAGATTCGTTCTTTTAGCTTCATTTTTGCAAATGCGGGTTATATTATTTTTTGCAATTTTAATTTAAAATTGTGGCAAGTATTTTTGAAAATCCGTGACCCAGTTTTTTCTGCAATTACTTGTTTAGGTTTTCAGTTTACAAGTACACACAAGTTTTTTATGAATGGTTTTAAGGACTCAAAAAATGTGTAGGAAATGGTTTGTAATGGTTTAATGCTATAGCCAAGAAATTCAAATAAATGGCAGAATACATCAACAAATTCTGTGGCTGCATTTTGCTGGTTTTAAGAGTTGGTAAAAGTTACATTATAAAGAAGAAGTAGCTGCAATCAAATATGATGAATCAGGAAATAGATTGCTGTAATGCCTCTTTTTGGGATATTCTTTCAAGTAAAAGAATTCACTCAAGATATAACAATAGTTTTATCAAGGATTGCAGTCTATATAAATATTCAAGTCAATACATCATAGCACAACACCCAAGTTGATCAAATTGTAAAATCCCTGTGAATACCTTACAAAACTACTGAGCTAAATACCCTGTCCCTAACTCAACAATAATGAAACCAAGGACCTTGTCCCTAGTTTGTCAAAGGTAGGAAAAACACCGTGTCCTTCCAAACCCTAGCTCAACCCATGACCCTGGGTTGCTTCCTGTGACAATGCCAAGGACCCTGTCCTTAGCTTTCCAAAGGGTAGGAAAAGACCTTGCCATTCCAAAGCTTAGCCCACCCCGTGGGCTCAAACCCCTTTTGGTTAGCAAGTACTAACTAGAATTCAAAACTAATGACTTGGCATATTTGCTAGACCATTGTCGAATAATTTTTCTTAATGGATTGACAATAAATCCCTTGAATAATATTTGAATGTTCTTAGGGATAATTCTTGAATGAATTTCTGAAGTTATATGTGTTGCTGAGCATATTTCAATATTTCTGTTCTGAATTGTTGAGCTGATTTGTTTTAGTTTTTAAAGATAATTTCTGAATTGGTTTAAGAACTCATTGATGTTTGGATGTTAAATATTTGAATGATGAATTGATATTTGATGATGAATTTCTCAATTGATGAATCTTTATTAATGATTGTTGGATGATTTTTGAATTAATTCATTCCTTGTTTCCTTTATGAATTGATTATTTATTGGATGATTCTCTGAATGAAATGATTTTCTCCTTCAAATGCATTTCTTGAAGGAGTCATTACCCTTTACAAGTAATGAGTCACCACCCTTCGTTGGTGCCATTGAGAATAATAATTTATTTCAAATTTGATCTCCTTCCTTCCGAGTTGATGTTTTATTTATTCTTTTCTTGTTGATCTCCTCTCGAGGAAATGATATCCCTTTTATATCTTATTCTCGAGGGAGTGACAACCTTTCATAATTTCTGCCCTTTGAAAGAGTCACAACTATTCATCCTTAATTGTTGTGTTTTGAGAATAACCATTTATTTCCGAAAAGATTGATTGCTTCCTATGGGGACCCCCCTTCCCCGTTTTTTTTGCTTAGATAGGTAGTAGATTGGCAGCAGTTTGAAATTTTGCAAGTCTTGTGATATTGCTATCAGGATTCAACTGTGTAGTTTTATGAGTCAAACTCATTGACCCATGTTTCATGAGTAGTGGTTCACATGAACCCATCTCTCATGAGAATGAGTGGAATGCTTAACACTCATCGCATCTAGGCGATGCTCACAAAGGTGAAGCACTGAGACTTCTTGGGAGGTCACCCATCCCAGTACTATTCCAGCTCGAGCGCGCTTAACTATGGAGTTTCCTCCATGGTTAAACCCACTCTGCTTGCAACCTCATTTGCAAAACCTTCAGCAAGTGTTGTGCCTTATGAACCATTCATTAGAAAGCCCCTTAAGCTCATTAATTGATAAGTAGGAAATGAGGCTTTCTAATGAATGGTTCATACAACACAACACTTGCTGAAGGTTTTGCAAATGGGGTTGCAAGCAGAGTGGGTTTAACCATGCAGGAAACTCCCTAGTTAAGTGCGCTCGAGCTGGAGTAGTACTGGGATGGGTGACCTCTAGGGAAGTCTCGGTGCTTCACCTCTGTGAGCATCACCTAGATGCAATGAGTGCTAAGCGTTCCATTCATTCTCATGAGAGATGGGTTCATGTGAACCACTACTCATGAAACATGGGTCAATGAGTTTGACTCATAAAACTACACAGTTGAATCCTGATAGCAATATGACAAGTCTGAAGAGTTGAGCTAGTCAATGGCATTGAAAAAAGGAGCAAGGCTGTGTTTGAAATCGCTTGGTTAGATAGGGAGGTTTGTTCCACCCTGCCAGATAAGAAGGTGGAATCCACCACCTTAAGTGGCAATCTGCCAGATAAAGAAGTGGAATCCACTTCCTTAAGTGGCAACTTTCAAATATCGAAACCAATGTATAATTTGGCCTTGTAAAATTGTCTAAGTTAAATTGCCATAAGGGAAAACAAAGGTCAAAATGTTACTTCTTTAAGTTTGATAGAGAAAAGGTGGAATCCGCTTCCTTAAGTGGCAACTTGACAGACAAAATGGTGGAATCCACTTCCTTAAGTGGCAACTTGACAAACAAAAAGGTGGAATCCACTTCCTTAAGTGACAACTTGATAGATAAAAAGTTGGAATCCACTTCCTTAAGTGACAACTTGACAAATAGAAAGGTGGAATCCACTTCCTTAAGTGGCAACTTGACATAAAAAGGTGAAATCCACTTCCTTCCTTAAGTGGCAACTTGACAAATAGAAAGGTGGAATCCACCTCCTTAAGTGGCAATGGAGTAAATTACATTTATTGGATAATGGGACCAAGAAGATCAATGTAAGTGAGAGACTTTAATTCAATGAGGTGAGAAACAATGTAAGAGAAAGGTATGAAGGATTTACAACCAATCATGAGGCCCCTCCCTAAAGTTCAAACAGCCTCAATACGCAACGCGTGGTCCCATTTTGCAAGATATGTACTCAACATCGTTTGCAGCCCTTATAATCAAATGTTATGAAGCTTGGACCAATCAGCAAGGCCTAATGGTGTAATGTGTGGCCCTGATTTGCTAAATCTAAGCCTAAGTTCGATGCAAGATGGGCGTAAGTCAGGCCTAGAATGAAATGTGTGGCTCTAGGTCCCAAGTATGAGTCCAAAATCAATGAAGATAAGGCCTGACCAGACCCATAATCCAGGCATGTAGACTCAAAGTTCGATGAAAATGAGGCCTGAAATAGACTGAAAATGAAACTTGTGGCTCTAAACTCTAGGGTGGAGCCTAAACTTGATGCAAATCAGCTTCAATATGAAATGTATGGGCCTGATCAGGCATTAATTTGATTAGGACAGGGCCAAATCTGACCTCCAACAGAAAATGTATAACCCCATTGCCCAAGGATCAAGCCTCAGTGTGAAACATGTTTGCCTTAAGAAGCTAACGTGTGGACCCAAAGACAGAGGCCTGGCCCCAAATCAGAATTGTAAATGAAAAGTGTGGGCCTAGTTAGATTAAATCAGGCCTAAATTTGATGCAAATCTGTCCCTATAGTCCAAATGTGTGGGCTCAAAACTCCAAACACAGGTCCTAAACTAGTAATGTGTGGCCTTGAAGCCATAAGGCAGACCCTAAATCGATCACTGCAGCCCCAAATCTGGGCCTTATAAAGCTAACGTGGGGTCCTATATATGAAATGTATGGGCTCAAAATTCTAAGCATCTGACCCTAAAATGAGACATGTGGGTTTGAATTCAAACAAAATAGGCCTTAGGCCTCAAACATGGTTTCCCAAATGGGAAACATGTGGCCTCATATTCGATGAATGCAGCCCATCAAGGTAATGTATGAGCCTTGGTAGCAAATGTGTGAGTTCAAAATCAATGGTCATGGCATTGAATTTAATACAAGGCCTCATTGAATTCAATGATGAACCTCCAATAGGCCTTCATATGCCTCAAATTTAACCAAGGGAGGCCCAATTTTAATAAAGGATTGCATTTATATGAACATAAGGAGGAATTCGATCCAATTAGAGGGCCTAATTTTGAAATTTAAAATGGCAAGAGGATTAAATTTACTAAAAGGCCATACATTCAATGCAAATGGAGATCTATCATCAATATTGCCATTTAACATTTGATGGTAGAAATTCAATTTTTTGTAGCCTTGAAAGATGAAATCAATTTAAGAGATCAACTATATAAACAAGGCCATTTCAACACTCAAGAAAATCATTTCAAATCATTTTGATGTAACAGTTGCTACCAAAAATTCTGAAATAGCCTAAACTTGGAGTGTGACCAAACCACAACTCGTAGGGAGTCTTACTGGTTCCTTTCTTAACTTGAACCTAGCACAGTGGTGCTGATAGCTTCTCTCTAGAAGTGATGGGGAAGATCCTTCCGAACCATCAGACTTCTAGCACAATCAATCAGAGTCTTGTTTCTTCTTTCAACAACCCCATTTTGTTGCGGGGTTCTTGGTGGAGACATTTTCCTTTTTATCCCCTGTTCCTCACAGTAGTGAGTGAACTCTTGAGAGGTGTACTCACCTCCTCTGTTTGACCTCAGACACTTCAAGCTTTTACTGGTCTCCTTCTCCACTCGAGCCTTATAGATTTTGAACATGTGAAAAGCTTCTGATTTCTCTTTAAGAAAGAGTGTCCACATTATCCTTGAAAAATCATCTACAAAGAGCATGAAGTACCTGTCTCCATAGTAGCTCTTCATCCTCATAGGTCTACACAAGTCTGTGTGAACGAGATCCAACACGTTTTCAGTAGAAAATGATTTACTGCTGAAGCTTGTTCCTGTCAGTTTGCCTAACTGACATTCTTTACACATACCTCTGTTAGGCTTTGCAATCTCAGGAAGCCCTCTGATTGACTTCTTACTTACTTTGACAATACTGTCAAAGTTTATGTGGCAAAGCCTCTTATGCCACAACCAAGTGTTGTCATCCTTTGCTATGAGACAGATTTTATTTGTCTCCTCTTTTGTCATAGCTATGAGGCAAGCCCCCTCAGTTGAGTCTAGATAGAACAGGTTTCCTTTACTCTGTCTACCGGTGGCAACATGAACTCCTGATCGATTCTTGACAATACAAGAACCTTGTGTAAACTCCAACAGGTATCCTTTGTTGTTTAATTGAGCTATACTCATTAGATTGTACTTGAGTCCTTCCACCCAGTACACATCCTCGCATATAGCTTCATTGCCAAGTGCAATTGAGCCTTTGCCTTTGTAGCAAAGGGAGCATTGTTACCAAAAGTCACCAGTCCACCATCATTAAGCTTTAGGCTGATGAACTTGTTCTTATCACCAGTCATATGGTGAGTGCATCTACTGTCAATGATCCAATCATCATATTGATGAGATCTTGAGATAAGTACCATTTCACTTATCACTTTGCTTTCTTCGTTTATTGCAACAAAGGCATTTTCTTCATCTCCAGAATCTTCAGATTCATTGTCCATGACACCTTCCTCAGCAAGGTAGCACTCCTTTCCTTTGTTCTTGAATCGATTGGTCTTTTCTTTATTTTCATTATCTGGACACCTCGCAACAATGTGTCCTATCTCGTTGCAAGAAAAACACTTTAATGGAAGTTTTTCTTTGTACTTCCCTTTTCCTCTTGGAAATCTCCTTGCGATGAGCACTTCAAACTCATCCTGCTCTAGCTCTTTAGAGAGTAGATTTTCAACAAAATTTCCAGACTTACCGATAGAGCTATTACCGGTCTCTCTTCCTTGCTTGGTGGAAGCAGTATTCACAGAGGACTTGAAAGTAGCCTCTAACATGGGTAAGCTGTTATCATAATTACTCAATTCAAAAGAAGTCAACTTACCAATTAGGGAGTCAAGAGTGACTTGAGATGTGATCACTAATCTGAGCTCCTGTATGATTGAGATCTTGATAGCATATTGTGGCTTTAGCGTCCTCAGTATCTTGCTTATCACATCTTCCTCAGTCAATGTTCCTCCAACGCTTTTGATGGAGTTCATCACTTCTTTGATTCTATTGCTGTAGTGCTCAATATCTTCTCCTTCATCCATCCTCATGTCATCATATTTGCCTTTGAGGCTTTCTACCTTTGCTCTTTGAACATGTGGGTCACCACCATACACAGTTTGTAGCTTGGCCCACATCTTGCAAGTAGTAGTCAGATTTTCAATCTCTGCATATACATGATTAGGTAGCATACTTGCTATCATATCCATTGAAGCTATGTGTTCAGTGTTGATCTTTTGTTGATCAAGTGTCAAGGTACTGGTCGGTTCAGTGTAATCATTGATTACATGAGTCCAGTATTGATCTCCGGTGGTCTTCATATACAGCTTCATTCTGCTACACCATAAGGTGAAGTTTTCCTTGGAAAATTTTGGTCCTTCCTTCCTCATCATTAGATCTTTTCCCTATTGCGGTTAAGCAACTTAGAAAAGGGACTCATCTCCTGATACCAATTGATGGTCCCGATCGGTGCTGAGAGGGGAGGGGTGAATCAGCACCCACTAAAACTTAAGAAACAAATCTGATATAATCTAACTAAAATTGTAAGTAGAACAGATTCTATCACAGAAATAGCTATCACACAATTAAGCAATAAACAACACCAGATTTATCACGTGGAAACCCAAATCGGTAGAAAACCACAGTGTGAGGAAATCTCACAAATTTTGCACTCTTTTGAAGTGCGCCTTGTAAGGAGCCTTCCCTGTTAAAGGATTACAAACGCACTATTAGATGTGACCCGGTTAAGGGATTTAGTGAATAAGGCCTGTTAAAGCCTGCCTTGTTAGAGGACTTAGAACATCTACATAGATGTCACCCGGTTAAGGGATTTAATACAAGGGACCTATTAATGTCCACCCAAAATACTGGGATTTTGCTATTGCAATTGTCAGAGAGCAATAGAGGGTTTGATCTTTTAGAAATGGCTTTGCTAAGCCTGATAAGATCGCTGTGCTTCTCGATTGAGAGTCATCACCAGTCAACACAGGTATGCTCTCCTTTGGCTGTTGTGCTTCCTTGCACACTCTTCTTTTCTTCTTCCTTTCACCTTTACGTAGCTTCTCTCAACATGTTCACTCTTTTTCTTTGGCAGAATGAAGGCAAACAATATTCTTCACAGACTGAAGAATATATAGACTTCTTGCCCTTTTTGCTTTTTACATGCACGACCTCCACAAAGATCTCCTTCGTATTCATCATCCAGTTGAGTCTTTGTTTACTGCGGAAACAGCAAATGCATGCCATATGCTTTTTCTGCTTTATAAAGGAAACGCTGGATGCATGCTGCACTCTTTCCTTTACAAGATATTTCTTCATTCTTTAATGCCATAAACTTCGGCATTAAAACTTTTAGTTGTGCCTTGCACTGATCTTCTTGATAACACAAAGTCGTTTGGATTTTGTGCAACAAATCCCGGTCAAAGAGTCACACAAGTGTTTATTGACTTTGACTTTCCCCGGTTCATCAGTCTCGATGATATCTTCACTGATCGGTTTACATCCTTAGGTTGTGCACAGGTAAAAAGTTTCACTTGCCACTTTTCCTTTTCCCGTCTATACCAGTTTGGTTCCTTGGTTCCGGTTATACACTATATCGGTCACAGTTCTGAACTTGGATTACCGGTTGCACCTTCCTTGGTTACCGGTTTCTCTGATGATCAGTTAGATCTTTATCAGTTACAGAGACAGTGCCTCCTCTTGCTCACTATATGTCACCGGTCTCTAAACCATTCTCTCCTTGTGCTTATTATTGTCAGTTGTACCTGCTTGTTCCTGTTTGAACAAAGCTTGCATCTTTAGTCATCAATGACAACACCTCTTTGCCAATCAATGACAACTTTGCCATGTACCGGTTACATCCTTACCGGTTAATGCCAACAATATCTCTCTCCTCTTAGCAATAGGGGAGGCTCCCTTAGTAGGTGGCTTCAACAGGAACTTAACTGGAATTACACAAAGGGGTGATTCTCTTAATCAATTCCTCTTTTTTCAGGAATGATCCTCAAACAATTACAACTTTAAATTCTACAAAAAGAATCTATTGCTAGGATAATACCGGTGGCTCGGTGGTTAACATAAGAACAACTCCTAAGACAACAGTTTACTATAATATTTTGGTGGAACAACCACAGGAACCCAAAGTCTCTTGCGATTAGCCCAAATTTATGATCAAATAAAACAATTAGCAAGGCACAAAGTCTCTTACTAATCGCATTGGAATTTAAAATAAAATACTTTAAACTAAAGCTCAAAGTCTTTAGCTCATAGTAATTTGCAGTCACTATTCAATTATAACAATCTCCTCTCTTAAGGCTCAAAGTCTTTAAGAAATTAAATTGAAAGCTCGAATGATTTACACAAGGGAACTATAAATTGAAATAAAGAAAGATCAATTGATGCAACATAAGAAAATACCAACTAATCCCAAGATCCACAACATAAAGTTTGAGAACTCTTGTTTCTTCTATTCAACTCAGAAAATTTGCACCATAAAACACAAAGTTTTCAAGACACGAGATCATAGCATAGTCTTCTTGCCCAAAATTCAAAAGATGTAAAATGATTATTTACAATGAGCTCCCTTCTTCATATAGGAAAAGAGGAGAGAGAAAAGTGGAGAGAAAAGGAGAAACCCTCAACCACTTTGACTTATTCAACAACTAACTAACTAACTATGACTTATTCAATATTGTAATGCCTAATGCACTTGCAACCCGATTGTATGAAGCGATTATACAAGAACATGTATTTCTGTATTTACAAAGTATTTTGCTTCTACATGCAATCTGTCATAAAACTTACACCTATTCTATTAAAGCATAGAAAATGAAGTATCCGAGACACTTCAAAAACGTCTTCGCAAAGTATTTACAAAATCTCCGAACTTTTGCAGACTCATGTATGATTGCTTCATCTGGTGCTCCGATATGTTGTGCGATCACAGTCACCTTTTTAATTTACTCGTACTTTGAGAGGTAACATTTTTGTACTCAATTAGATGATTCCGCAGACTATCCGGTGAAGCTTTGTAGCTTGTCAGCATATCAATCATATTGAAGTAAAAGTTATCCACCTCAAGCTGTAGGCGTATAATTCTTGTGAACCCTGTCAAAACATCTTCTTCAATGAGTTCACCATCTTCAGTAATTATTTGGCATGTCAATTGTTGAAAGCAATCCTGATCATGCGTTCATGGTTGTTGAGGCGCTCCACTACTGCCTTACTTTCTGCCACCAACCCTTGCATAGCTTGCTCCTTATTGACCATTAGATGCAAATAACTATAGTACATCTTTGCTGAAGAAATGATTCCACAGTCACATAAGACTTCCAAATCAACCTCTGTCATGCTCCAGACATTGAGATCTGCATCTAGGAATTTGAGTTGTTGATTGAAAAAGGAGCTCATTCAACTTAGCCAAGATCTCTCTTCCCCTTTTAAATATCTTAAAAATATCTTGAATTACTTGCATGCCTTGTGATTTCAAACGACTGCCCCATTCATCTATGGCCTTTGCTTTCCTTTTTACTTGCCTTGTAAGCTCAGAAGAGACAAGATTAGCTGACAGAGAAGAAGCCTTCATCTTTTCTATGATGTCTAGAAGTCGTGCATTCTCCTCCTTCAACCTATTCTTCTTTTCCCACAATTTATCGTTCTTTTGAGTGAGTAGGTTGACTGCATCTTGTGCATCCTGTTGACAACTCATACATGTTTGTTTTCCAAGTTCAATTCTGGTGAACTTGTAGTCTGTGGATTGCATCTCCTCTGTAGGTTTGTCAACAAGAGGTTCATCTATCTCCGCATACTTGACTTTGTTGTTATCAATGATGACCCTTGAGACCATTTTTGCCTTTTTGTTCTTAGGAGCCTTGGTCCTAGCAACTTGCCTGTAATAATGATCCTCAGGTGGGATTTCCTCTTTCTTCCTCTTCCGAGTGATTACACAGAGCCATAGAGGTATTGAAAAAGACGAAGATCCTGCTACAGATGAAGTAACCAATGTGGTTACTGAGTCAACCTATGCAACTGTGGCTACAATGAGAGGAGTCTTTGTCTGAATGGCCACAAGGGTGGGACTACTGTGGGTGACCTCAGCCACGAACTGCTCAAATTGTGCTGAAGTGGTAGCCATCATCGCCATGGACGAAACTATCATAGAGGGGATAGTTATGGTGTATGCGTCAAATGCATTCTCAAAACTCTGATACTGGTCCACTGACAAGGTCGCTGGAGCAATTGATGAGATGGGCAAAGCTTGTGTTATCAATATTGAATCCTAAGGAGGAAGTGCCTGCTCTGTGGAGAATGCATCCATGACTGTATCCAATGGTGAATCAGGTGACTCATCTGACACAAGAGTAGACTCAGGAAGTGCAGCGGCAACTGACGTGTCTACAAGAGGAGGTACCATAGGAGTAGACCTCTTTAGCTGTGGTGGCAACTCATCATCACTAGAATTGATCTGGATCTTTTGAGGTTCCACGACCTTAACCTCAATTACTCTCCCCGTAGTCTTACCCCTTTGATGGCAAACTTTGGAATAAATGCAATTGGAAGCTCTGAGGCTAAGGTAGATGTGCCATCTTTACCTTTACCCTTAATTTCTAACCTTAAAACAATTGGGCCAGCAGGATCAAATTCTTTACCTGGCTTCATCTTGATACATTTAAGGCCTCTCCTTTTTAACCAAATATTGGTATTGGCAAGGATTGATTGAAACTGATCCCAAATACAAGTACTCTCCTTAGATGACCATATCAGAGGTAGAAGTCAACAATTTGTTTGATGGTCAACCGACACTAGTCCATCTTTCGGATATCCACCTTCGTGCGCAAATCAATCTATATGTCCTCAAGGCGATACACATGCACAAATTGCCTTGTCATTTTGTCCTCTCCAATTAAAACAACTCCTGGGCATGAACTTCTTCAGTGTGATTCTTTGGAGTTCGAACTCCATGTTCTTCGCCTTGGGCACAGTGTCCATAGAGTATCCACCAATCTTTAATGGATTTCTTGAGGAAATCCCTACCCTTGGTCTATGCAATGTGGACTGGTATGCTTGCACAGCCATGCGCTGCCTTGCCAACTCCATCAAAATGATCTCTACAAGGTTGAAGTCAACAATTTGCTTGATGGTCAACCTACAATAGTCCATCTTTCGGATATCCACCTTCCTGCACAAATCAATCCATATCTCCTCAAGGCGATACACATGCACAAATTGCCTTCTAATTTTGTCATTGGGGTTGTCATTGGGGCCTCTCCAATCAAAACAACTCTTGGGCATGAACTTCTTCAATGTGATTCTTTGGAGTTTGAACTCCATGTTCTTCGAGTTGGGCACAGTGTCCAAAGAGCATCCACCAATCTTTAATGGATTTCTTGAGGAGATCCCCACCCTTGGTCTATGCAATGTGGACTGGTATGCTTGCACTGCCATGAGCTGCCTTGCCAACTCCATCAAAATGATTTTGTCAGTAGGGTACCATGGGAATGCGTATGGTTCACCTCTGAAATACCCAACTCGCATGTATGTGAAGTTATTTCAATTGTAGAAATAGGCAGCCATATTCATTTACCTTGATCCACGCCTCATTGGACACTTGCTTATTTGAGAGTTCTTTATCAAACAAGCACATGTAATGCCCATAGAAAGCATCATGTACTCTCCTATAATGCATCCGACTGACTCTTAAAGTTATTTGATCATAGTACTCCCACACAGGCATTGTCATCCGATCTCCCTTGGTGGATAAGCCGGAGAAGGAACCTAGGGCAGCAACAATATACATCAAGTAAGAATTCATGTAGCATGTCCCAGTAGTAGTGACTTGGGACAACTGCTCACAGAGGACATCACTGATCATCTCTCCCCAAAAGATCTTTTTCTTGCTTTTGACAATGAGAGAGCATTGTCATTCGATCTCCCTTGGTGGATAAGCCGGAGAAGGAACCTGAGGCAGCAACAATATACATCAAGTAAGAATTCATGTAGCATGTCCCAGTAGTAGTGACTTGGGACAACTGCTCACAGAAGACATCACTGATCATCTCTCCCCAAAAGATCTTTTTCTTGCTTTTGACAATGAGAGAGATGTATTTATACATCCAACGCTCAAAAGTGTTAGATGCTTTGAGACCTACGATGAGACTGTATGATGAGATCGTTGATTTCCTCCTTGAAGTTTGTGCATTGCACCCCCTTTGGCCATCTCACAAGGTTTGCCCTCTTGTTGATCAACCAGTTATCATTTACGTATTTGATGCAATACGCTGTATCTTCATTCCACCTTTCCAAAGCCTTTTGCTTTGAAATGTTGGTGACTAATGGAGCAGGAGGAACCTGAAAGATTCTATAAATAGTCTTAGAATCTAGACTAATGATAGTGTTTCCATCTTGATCTCTGATGGTTCTAGATTGGTGATCAAAGTTTCTAGCATAAGCAAACATGAACTCCGGTTCAAGGGTAGCCAAGGGAAAAGTAGAAATGTAATGTACGCTACTCTGCTTTATGTAGAACATGTCTTTTGTTACTGCGACATTCACTCTTTTGAGAAAATCATCAATACCCATGTGTGAAATATCCGTGTCTTTGATGTCTTCACAATATGAAGTAACTTGTGAAGGAGGAAAGGAGTTGTGATATTGATCATATTGATATTTCATTTTCTTCTTCTCTTAACCTTTACTAGTACAATCTCGTCTGACATAGCAAGATTGCGGGCGCAAGCAATTGTGACATGAAGATTCCAAAACTTGAGAACATCTTCAAGGGATGGATCCATTGCACTTTTTGGACACAAGTGTGAGTTTCGAGATTTTTGCATATGGAGTATGGCTGAAAACTTTTGAGACAACAAATAAATACATGCGTTTGAGCTCAAAATATGTGCTTTTATGATGGAAAAAACCTAACATGGGTTTTTGGAAGGTAATAACATATGCAGGCAGCAAGCTTTAGGTAGACCTTGGCAATATGATAGTGGAGCTATTCATGATTGCAAAAGAAATGTGGTCACAATAGAAAAGGATGGACAAAGATTTACTTTAGTTCCTTTGAAGGAAGCAGAGGGGAGAAGTGCTAGAAATTTGAGCATGGTGAAGAGTTACTATTCTGAGAATGGATCAAAAGCATGAACTTGGAAGTAGACCGGAGAACAAGTTGGCATCAGATAATTGGAAGAGTAAGGTGTTGCAGCAGAAGACTTTTGATTAGAGGAAATCTTGTGATAGAGGTAAATTAGATGTGCAGAGGACAAGAGGTGGTAGTAAGAGTTCTTCATTCGTTGATGTGATACATAGTGCTGAGCAAATTGGATTGATGGATTTGGTAAAGGGTGGAGCTGAGTTGTAGAGAAAGAAAGTTGTAGATAAAGAAGATATGTGGGTTAAGAGTGTGCATGAGATTTATGTCCTGAATCTTGCTAGATGTTCATAAGTTCCTCTTATGGAACATCTTTTACTCACATGGGGTGTCTAATGTAGGAGCATCCTAGGGTCGTTGGCAATGTTGCATCACCCAAAAAGATTTCCCTTTTTAGTTTGTTCCTTTTGTTCAGTTTTAGTGTTTTGGTTGGCGATCCTTCTAGTTGGCTCTTTTTCTCATGCGATCCTAATGGTGTGTCCTAGACATCATAGTGAATCTATGTTTGGGTTCGCATCCTGATCCGTTCTTTCTTGGTGGAGATTTCTTAAGTTTGGTGCAGACCTATATTTATTCTTCATGACTTACGACTTAATTCCAGTTGTTGGATCTTGCGAAGCTTTCTCGTGGCTTGTGGATCTAATTGGTGCATTATTCGATGATATTACGTTCGTGGCCGACCTCCTTGTGTGATCACACTTCATTTCTTATCCATTTGGAGGTGTTCCTTATGATTTGGGTCCAGACCTATTTGTTGTAAAATGTTTTCTTCATTCTTGGAGAATGTGATCTCATGGGCTGACTTGTGGCTTACGATCTTGTATATATTGTAGTCTTGGTTCCTTAGTTTAGTAGCTTAGCTTGGTAGTAACTTAGTGGTAGCTCAGAGGTTAGCATCCAGTACAGATCTGGATTCCTGTTTGTAATCAGACATGTATGCCTTAGAATGTAAGCTGACATGTTGCTGGGCATGAGTGATGTAAATTCCTGATTATCTGATAATGCGAAGGCCTGGATGGCATGCTTACTGTTCATTTGTTGAGTTGTTGTTGATCTGTAATTGGTTGTTTCCGCTGTGTGGACTTTTGCTGCATGGTTGGACTATCTCTATTGGGGAAACTCTAGCCATGACTGCATCAATAACTATCTTCTCTCCTTGGGCTATCCTTGAGTCCTCTACAACTTCTTGTGTTGTCACTTCCTCTTCCTGAACATCACCCACTTAAACAACAATGTCACTATTACTTTCATTTGTTTGAGAAAATGCAAAAGAAATTTCTTCCACTTCTTTTTCAACTGGTTTTTCAAAATTTGTTACTTCAACCATTACCTCATTTGTCTCTTCATCATATTGTCGTACAACCTTCTTCTCACTTAAAAGTAAGCTTTCAACTCCTATGCTCTCATCCTTCAAGGCTATTAATGCATATTTCTCCCCATCCTTTTCCAACTCATAAGTGTTGTGTTTCTTGTTATACTTTGCTGCCCTACTATAATGCCACAACCATCCAAACATACATCCAAATGCATAATATTACAAACTATTTCATCCTTATAAGGGCCTATGTGAAACTCAACTTTGCATTGCTCACTTATAGTTACTTGGGTACCTGTCTTAAGCCAAGTCACTGAATAGGGCGCACGGTTTTGTATTCTTTCCAAACCCAATTTATCTACCATATATTCAGAAACAATATTATCCATGTGAGCAACATGTAAAATCACAACTTGACAACATTTACCTTTGGACTTGCAGGTAGTTCAGAATAATCTTTCCTTTGCCAACTTGCTTTCTTTCTTTGCTGCCATTCCTTCCTCTTGTAGCTTTGTTGTCATTTCTTCCTCCTGTAACCTCTTTGCCACTTTGAACAATCTATTGAATAATGTTGACGCCCTTTGCCCATCTTTCTTCTTATTAAGAGCGAACCTTCCAAAACACAGACTTCCAAAACTTCCCTTGCACAGACTTCCAAAACTTCCAAACATCCAATGGTGGGTTTTCTTTCTCAAGGCTTTGATCCTCATAGTAGCCTTTCAATCAGGGTTTTTCCACCATAACCTCCAAGGTAGGCATGCTATAAAAATATAAAAGCAGTTTCAGATACTCATTTGAGCCTTATTCAACATATCTCAAAATTAGATATGGTTACTTTGTACGGAAAGCCTAAAAAATTGACTATCTTTTGCCAATTGGGCCTAAAAGGGCTGGTTTAGAACCTAGTGCATTAGGGCATCACTACAAAAGGAACTCCAAAGATCTTCCAAACTCCCTTTGTGCAAATTGCTTTTCTTTTAATGGTTTCTTGGCCAAATACACAAAGATATCAGACAAACAGTCATTAATCGCTTCAGTGAGATGGTAGATAAACCTAAGACAGACATTTCCTCCAATTTGCATCAAGATCCAACAATGGACAAATACGTTATGATGTTTTTCCCAAAACTGGTAACCCTAGGCAGAGTTCTAGGCAACCTGCACTAAGATTGCCATAACTTTCTCTAAACTTAATGAAATTCAACCAAACCAAAACCAAAGGAAAGGTGACTCATTTATCTTTCCGACCATACCACGTGCAGGTCGTACAAATACCGCACAAATATGTGAAATTCAAGAAAACAACAAACAACACATTCAGATTTTCAGGAAAACAATGATTTCATTGACTGTTTCATCCACCAAATCTTCAATTACAATGCCTCCCTCCCTCAATTTGAGTTTGAAGGGTGTTTTAAAAGACACGTCCCTTCATCTCCCAATGGTTCATAACTAATATTCAAATTAAAACTTAACAAAACACCTTTTTACCTGCCAATGACAAGAAGATGAAAAGTTGCTTTGACAACATTTTCAACTTTTTACAACATTGACAATTTCTTAACAGTTTTACTTCTAGGACCCTACCAAGAAACTTATAAACATAATAATGGTCTAAGAAGATTTTATTACATGAAGACAACTCAAAAGGAAACACAGTGATCACTTTAACCACCTTGAGGCATGAAAGCACACATGGGTGCCCCTGCACCAATTTGCTATTTCAGAACTCTGATTTAAAGTTTTACAGTCTGATTTTAACATACCAGCACCTAGTAACTTCAAGATTTAATTTACTGTCTTGCAAGTTTGATAAAACAAAGTTAAAATCTGATTAAGGTTTGGTATTGCAGGTTGACTCAAGGAGATAAGTGAGAGGAGATTACAATATCAAGATCAAGCCAACAAGATGCAAATCCAAACCCAAATTCAAGAAAATACAAATCAAGAAGTCAAGAATGCAAGAAGAAGCCAATGCAATGAGAATATTTCGAGGGATAAAAGAAGTTTATGAAGAGGGCAAAGGCTATTTATTAAGCCTATAAGATAAGCATGGTGAGGTTGCGCCCATTTCTTCAACCATTCAAATCATGCCAAGTGTCCTAGTGGGAGAGCTCAATAATACTATGTCCAGATTCATTAAACTTGCAAAAAGGGGAAAGTAAAAAAAAAAATCTTCTAAAGGAAGATTTGTTGCAAGCCCATGTGATGTTTTTTTATTGACTCATTGATTGGTGACTTCTTCTATAAGCTTCTACCTAACCTCTCTTCTCATTGGCCCACAAAACATTGTAATTTTCTTATTGGCACACAAGGTCGTGCTCTTTTGTAATTGGGGGGGCTTAAATAGTTGTTAGTGGAGGTTATGAAACCCTAATTAGGACTGTGTTTGATTAATCTTGGCCCTTGATTTCAAATCGATCTTGGCCACTCATTGTACTAGGGACTACTATAAAAGGCCAAGGCCTTCTCATTTGTAACTCATTAGAGATGATGTTAGATTAGAGATAGAGTAGAGTAGGAGAGACTTGGAGAAATTATTGCCATAATACTACCAAAATTATTCCTTCTTTCATTTTTGATTTTCATGGTGAATGTTTGTGATGTTTGGAGTATTGTATGGTTTCTTCACTTCCTCACTTAGATTAGGTTTCATTTCATGTTAAGTAGAGGTAGAAATAGATGAATGGAAGATATTGTTGAATGGTGATTAATGATGAAGATACTGTTCATACCTTTTGATACTTGCTGATTGTAAGTAATAGTGCAAAGTTAGTCTGGGCCTAAATTACAAGTGTTTAACTTCTATTGGAGATGTTCATTTAGATTGTGCCTTCATAGGGTATTTGAATGAGTATTGACAATATGAAAACCATTCCTGCATCCTTAGAAGATAGCACCCTCCTATGCCTAGTTGACATAGCAAGGATTGGTTAGAGGCTCACTCCATCATCAACAATCTTACATTCTTAGTGTTAGATTAGCTTTCTAAACCCTTTCCCTTAGTTGTTTGTTGTTGGGAGAAGTTAGAGTCAAGTTGGTATCCATTGAATGAACATCGTAAGTCCTTTAGTGATAACCAACATATCACATCATTACAACTGAGTTAAGTCCACAATAAGAAGAAACTTTGGGGTTGCCTCATTGGATCACACACTCCATTTACATTGTTTAGCATATTAGCATACTTATTCATGAGAGAGTTGGAAATTTGGTATTTCATCTTGGAATATTAAGTCTTCAATTCTGCATGTTGTAGTGGCATAAAACTCACATCAACACTTCCTCATGTCCTCTTCTCATAGAATGATCTCTCCTTTATATCTTAATCCTTCAATAGTCACAACTCTTTATTTCATGCCTTTTGACCATTCATTAAACTTAATTAAATTCTAATTTTATTTTATATTTTGATTATTTATTTATTTATTTTAATTTACTAGTACTATTTATTATTAAATCTAATTTGAAAAATGGGATGTTACAAGTGCAAATAAATAATAATTTGAAGATTTAAGATTTTTGGAGAACTTCCATTTTCATTGTGTTTCTAGTTTGTTTCTGCAGCCTTAAGGTTTTATTGGTATAGGTTATTTATAAGAGCTTCACCATTTAATGATTGATTGAAGGATGGGATGAAGAAAAAGGAAGAAGAGCTTCAAATGGCCATAACCAAGTTTAGGGAATGCTTCTCATTCCAAGAAGAACTTCCAAAGCAGAGTCTTAAAAAGGTTATAATTATTCATCTATACTCTGTTCATTATTATCACCACTTACTTTATTGTTAGGTAGTGTTTGGATTGAATACATGGCAGAAATTTTCTTTGATAATCGTTGGAATTTATTTTTACCACATTGAAGTGATGAAAGTAGAATGAGCCAGCTTATATCAATTTTAATTTTTTCTTTTTCCCAATGCAGGTCAGCATTCAAGCTTAGCAGAAAGATCTAGAAGCTCAGAAAGTAACAGGAAAAACATAGGCCTCCTTGTTGAAGAATGTAATAGAGCTCAACATGAGGCATTTAGCACAAATCAACAGGTATGGGTAAAGCAGTTTGTCATCTATAATTATATATTTTTTGCATTGTTCTGCTTCTTTAATTCAGTTTTTATATCTTAATTTTAATATATAATATATGTGTTGCGGGGGGTGTAGGTGACCTTGCATCAGGATGTTAATAAACAATTTTCAAGAGTACAATACTGATTTACAACAAAATACCAGGAATTTTTAGAGTGACATTGCTACTGCTACATAGACCATTTCCTGAGTGAAGAAATAAAAACATCCATTAAAATTCTCAAGTCACAAGATTGTACTTAATGTAATTAAAATGAGTTTGCTTAAGTAAACAAATTACCCCTGCAATTGTACTTCGCTGATTTTATTCCAAAGTGTCCATTTGAAGGAATGACTCTGTTTTCAATATTATTTTGCTATAATTACATCTGCCATAATCTTATACATGGCCTATTTTTTTCTGAAAATATTTGTGCCGTGCTTTTTCTCCATAGGTCTATGTCGACTTACAACCTTCCCTACTCAAATAGTTAGTCTCCTCAAAGAATAGTATTCCTTTTTCTTTTTGTGTTATACTTTATATTTTATTTAATATGCGAAACCAAGGTAATAAAAAATTTTGTGTACAAATTTGTTTTGACCTATACGACTTGATCATGTTGCACAATCACCATAAGTTTTCAAGTAAGATCTGATTTCTGTAGACATGTACGATTCTGCTTCAATCAAGCATTTTATGGTATTTTTTAAATAGAGCCTTAACTCAAGATATTTGCCACTCTATTAGCAAATAGGTGTTTCTCATGCAAATGCTGCATAAAATATGTTTTGAATGTTATCTTATGATTTTGAAAATGTATCGTTGCTTTAGATTATTAAGCAATGGTTGTCCCTTTATATCTCTAGCGTCTCTACAGAAGAGTGAAAAGGATAAATAGGCATTTTCAGAAGAGATTGAGAATCTCCATGGATAGCTTCAACGTGCTCCAAATGAAGGGGTTCATCATGTTTCTTAAGCTCAATCTCTGTAAGTTGAGGTAACATAATACAAAGGATGTATTGTAAAATCCATCATAGAAGTGGAGCAGTTAATGTAATATCACCAGGAAAACATAACTTCTTTGGCATTTGCAATTTTACATACATGGAAATTCTAGAAGGCCCTATTATCAAATTTTAATCTTAGTATAAATATCCATAGAATCACAGTCTGATAGATTGCTGCTCTGTGTGGTAGGAAAGGTTTTCTTCTCCAAGCAAACAAATAAGCAGCGTGCGGCTTGAAATTGTAGACAAGAGAATAGAGGTATGCAAATTTCTAACGCAAAATTAGACAAGAGAATAGATGTATGCAAATTTGGAAAGCAGAATTAGAAAAATGCTCTCTGGAATGAGCTAAGAATAACCCATTATAATGTTTATGCCTAGATGTATGTAAATGGGGTGTACCTAGGGTTTGTGGCTCTATGTCCAAAATTTTACTGATTCCCAGATTTAGCCTTACACAGACCACAAGAATACCACAATAGCTCACTCAAGAAACTCAGATTTGAAGATTTTAATCCACAGAAAAGTGCATAACCATTTTAATAGTTTAAAAAACAATATGATTTATTATCCATGTGAATACAAGGGTCTGAAACTGATTACAAATCTTACAAATTGTTGCTGCAGATACATCTCATTAGATTGTACGCACATCAGTCCCATCAACTAGCAACAGTGACGTCAAGGCCTTATTTTGATGCTGGGGACCACTGAAATTGATCTAAGATGCCAATATATAAGGATCTTGATTATTGATTTGTTTTCATTTCACCTGTAACTGTAGATCTGTGTCTGCTTATTGTAATTTGACCTTGGATAGGTGCCCAGATTTGTTAGGATCTCCCTCAGGTGGGTTGCTGCATTAGGTGACTGTCATCATGACCCTCTAAACTTCTCCACAACTGTTTGCTTCAACGGTGATTACCCAGATGCAGCCTGTTCCTAGGGTTTGAGTGACCTGTTTGCTAGTTATGACTTGAAGTCTCCTAACTCTAGGGCAGATGGGAATGCTACGGCTACTGATGGCTAGTAAGTTTAAAACCTTTTTACTCTGCTTGTGACTGGCAATCTGCAGTCTGGAAATGCCTTCACTTTGATGAAAATGGCGATCAGTACTCACAATCAGCTTTCCTCTGCCTGAAAATGGTGGTAGGAAATGATCAACATCCTATAATGAATTTACCTTATGTTTGCAGTTCAAACACAAAACAAGGAGAGATGAAGAGGCTTGGGGTTTTGTCCTTACCTCCTAGGTTTGCGCCAAAGGTTTGTGTCCTTGTGCAGGTCTTTCTCGAGACTGAAATCTGAAAAATGCTCATTTCCCAGATGCCTCAAAATGCTCCAACAAGCTGACATATATACCTGATTGTTGGCCCAGGTGTTGACAAACCAAGTATGTCAAAAAAATAGTATATTATTACTGTTAAAATAATTAATATATTATAAAAGTATATTATTATTATTTTATTAGCCGATAGGCTATTATGTAACCATGATGTCTTGTACAGATAATTTTTACGGCCGCCAAAGACTCGCTGGAAAATTTAGTCCCCACTGCTGGAAGCAGAAGACACCAAGCTGGACAGGAGAAGAAACTGCTGCAAGGCAATCAGGCTGGTGGGTTTATCATTGCCGCTACAAAACAGAAAATGCGTGTGATTCAGCGCTTACGAGGGGCAAACCATTAACTTCTGTGTGGAAAGAATTCTGCTGCGACGCGACATTCCATGCGTGCAAACAAAATAACGAAAACTTTAAATGAAATAATTTTTAACATTTTCACATAGGCAAAGTGATTGCTTTCCGTGTTCCTTCCTGCTATTGATGCTCACAGATGTTTGATGGCTTTTATAAATTCAAGTCGGCACATTATTACCCAGGAACGCTCTCTGCGTACACTGCTTGCTAATGCAATAATTTCTCACATCTACATTCACAACTGTCACCAGAAAACATGCTGACACTGCTGTAGTGTTTCCGGTGCGGCATATGTTCTCACATAAATACTAACAATTAATTGTTCTCGCTTGTGTTCCACGGGGACGCGTCTCCTGGCCTTTTGGCCTCGTCCCCGTACTGGGTACGAAACGGGGACGCCAGTACCGTTTTTGGCCGCCCCCAAAGGAGTCCCGAAATGAATAAAAAAAGGGGACCGTCCCCGAAACTGCTGCACCAAAAAAATGGTACAGCGGTATGGATTTCCGTACCGGGGATGGCAAAGCCGTACCTCGACCGTACCTGGTACGAAAATCCGTCCCCGATTTCTCAGAAATTCCACACATAAAAAATGGTTAAAAAAAAATGTTTTTTTATTATTTCTAGACTTCATGCATGATACATTGATACTTGGAGCTTTTGGGCATTTTTGATTTTTGCTATATGTATGTGATATTCGGATATACTATTATGAATCATGATCATATTGTCATTTCAATCTTGAATCCTTGATAGCTAAGTTTTTAATTTCCATGTATGTCTCATTGTCTATGACTATGGTGAAAGGTTTATCAATGTTATGATATTCATATATGAATTTTGTCTCTCTCTATATAAAAATCCCTTATGTTTTTAGTCGCTGTCCCTTAAATTTTGGCTTCGACCCATACTCGTACCAGAAACACGTCCTCGTCCCCTAAAACGTCCCTGTACTGGAAACTCCGTGGAACATAGGTTCTCACAAATGATATTAAATGGAATGTGCACCGTTCTCCAATTTGCTGCCTCAACACAGCTTTAAAATTCAGCCTCCCAGTTCTATGAATGCAACAAAAAACACTTGAGTGATAGAGCTTCTAGTTTGAAGGTCCTCGATTCTTGGATGGGTTGTTGCAACTTTGCATTTGAGGTGGGTACAATCGCTGCTGTATAGAGTTTTTAAAATCTTCACTTAATTTTTTCCAATTTGCTTCATTTAATTTACTGAATGCTTGCATAGTTTTAAAAAGGAAGATTTTATGTAGAAGTCTAAAGATGCATACCTTTCTGAGTGTTCTTTCTATAATTTTTTTGTCTTCTATAGTTAATGGTAGGGACTTCTAAGAACGTGGCCAATATCAGAATCCCTCCAACACAATAAGGCATCCGACAACTCCAACAGACATGTAGAGAAATTATGGTGTAGAAATTATGGGTTACACTTATTAACCTTATTATATCTGAAACATGTGATCAACATAAACAACAACCATAAAAGGATAACCATACACAATGACACCGGATTTGTTAACTAGGGAACCTCTTGATCAGAGAGTAAACCCCGGTGGGGATGGTACCCACAAAAGATGTACTAATATGAAAATTTTTTGTGAGAGGATGGACCTTGTTAGGAGTCTATGAAATACATTTAGTACATATCAGTCCCTGTTAGGAAACTTTGAATCATTGTGAGGAGATTCTGACCCTGTTAGGAGTTGAAGAAGATAGAAGGATCCACTATCCAAACAACTTCAAGGGCAAGGTCACCGAACACACTGTCCAATTGATATCTGTATTATCCAGACATAATAATACCAAATATAACTGATCTCAACAACTTTTCTTCTCTTCTCTAACCGTGCCTAAGCTACACCAAATGCTTCTCCGGATCTCAACACCAGATCTACACACTTCACATCACATAACAATCCCTTAGATTGCTTACTCGCATTAATTCACACTTTACAACTTGATTTTCACATCCTCATTCTCTAATCAAGGAAAACAATCCTTCCTTTATACTGCGCTCAATATTTCATAATTGAGTCGACCAATTAGGCTTTACCAATTACAAAATATAAAATAATACATGTTACATAATATTTCCATAATTACACAAAACTGTTGGCTCACAAACTTAATAAATATTCACATGTGCAACCTCTGACTATGCTGACTTATCCAGGTCACCTTCACAATGTCTTCAACCTCTGTATAACTTCTCTTGTCCAGATTCTATTCGTGTTAGGAGATATAATTTGATTATCACAAACCGCTTCTCAAGAACTCTGTCAGAATACAGTTTCTACTAGATTACTTATAACTGACACAAATATTTGAATTTCCGTACACGCTCTTAACCATGATATCATGACACTATAAGAAACATGTCCTCAACTCCACATAACCTTATCTGCAATTCTCTATGTGCGCTTAATCAAACTTTGTCTGCTACTCTGCTAATCTTCAGTATAAATAGTATGTTGACATCAATGACAAACACAGTCATGAATGCAACATGTGATTTCTCCAGTAATGCTAGAATACGCACCGCCCCCCTTCCGCCTCCCTCCCGCCTCCCTCCCCCTCATCCTCATAGGAGATATTCAACATTCATGCTAAGAATCTCCCCCTTTGGCATTGATGGCAACATAGATGAAAAACATCCAAGCTCCATGAATACCAAAATGTAACTCTACTTCCCTTGTCTTGACTTTTCAAATCCTCTTCATCAATCATTTCAAACCCTCTCCATCACTTATAGGAAATGTTTTTCATTTATTTTTCTCCCCCATTGACATCAATGAAAAATGCATCATTATGTCAGAACAATGTTTCTTCTCAAAAGTTTTAACCAACTCAAGTGTCCAAAGACACTATTTGAAAGTACCTTTTACCAAGAGTCCTTCATGACTCAGCTCAAAACACAGATACTCCCCCATAGAGGAAGCATCAACATACAATCCAGAAAAAATAGTGTTGTGTACCACTAGACTGATGCAACTTTCTGCATCACTACTCAAAAGTAGGCTGGGGCATCACCCCAAGCATACCTCTTAAATACTCAAATGTATCTTTAGGTAAATGCTTTTGTAAAAATTGGGGCATCACCCCAACCATACCTCTTAAATACTCAAATGTATCTTTAGGTAAACGCTTTGTAAAAATATTTTCTATCTGCTCCTTTGTGCTGATATACTTAAGTCTGAATTCCTTCTTTGCAACTTTCTCTCTTACAACATGATACTTCATCTCCATGTGTTTTGTTTTTGAATGTAACACAAGATCCTTAGACAGACTTACTGTACTTGTGTTATCACAATGTATGATAACAGGTTCATTAAATTTAATTCCAATATCCTTAAACATTTGTTTCATCCATATTATCTGATTACAATTATTTGCTGCTACTACATATTCTATTTTTGTTGTACTCTGTGAGATACAATTTTGTTTCTTGCTTAGCCAAGAAACCAATCTTCCTCCAAGAAAAAATGCTCCACCACTTATACTCTTTTTATCATCCACACTACCTCCCCAATTTGCATCTGTATATGCACATAGGGTAAAGTCATTTGATTTGTCATACCGCAACCCAAAATCAATTGTACCTTTCAAATATCTGAATATCCTCTTTACTGTTGCTTACTGTGATTCCTTAGGATCAGCTTGAAATCTCACAACAATTCCAACTGCATTTGCTATAGCTGGTCTTGTGTGAGTTAGATATTGCAAACCTCCAACCATAGATCTATACTTTCTTTGTTCAACTGTAGGAGTCTCATCTTTGCTAGATAAATTATGACCAGTTACCATAGGTGTACCATCAGGCTTACAATTTTCCAAGCCAATTCTCTGCAATGTCTTTCAGATACTTAGTTTGAGATAAGAAAATACCATCACTGTTCTGCAGAATCTGCAAACCCAAGAAAAATTTCATTTTTGCAATCATGCTCATTTCAAATTCCTTCTTCATTTCATCATCAAATTTATCACTTGCCTCATCTTTTCCTCCAATTATTATATCATCCACAAAAATAGCAACAATCAATAGACCATTCTCCATTTCTTTTAGATACAAGTTACTATCTGCAGTACCTTAAGTAAATCCCAATTTTGCCAAATATTTATCCAACCTTGCATACCAGGTTCTAGGTGCTTGCTTTAGTCCGTATAGTGATTTGTTCAATTTGCAAACCATATCTCCTTCTTGAGTCAAAGGAAAACCAACAGGCTGCTCAATGTAGACTTCTTTTTCTAATTCACCATTCAGAAATGCTGACTTCACGTCCATTTGACACACTTTAAATTTCTTATAAGCTGCACAAGCCAACAACATCCTTACTGCTTCAATTCTTGCAACAGGGGCAAATGTTTCTTCATAATCTATACCTTCTTGCTGTGATTATCCTTTACATACTAGCCTTGCTTTGTTTCTTACAACTTCACCTTATTCATTCATCTTGTTTCTAAAAACCCATTTAGTTCCAATAACATTTTTGTCCTTAGTTCTGGGAACCAATTCTCAAGTGTTATTCTTCTCAATCTGATCCAATTCTTCCTTCATTGCTTGAATCCAATGATCATCTTTACAAGATTCATCAGTATTCTTAGGTTCAATTGGAGAAATCAAACATAATTCTTCATGTACCTTATGTTAGCAATTTATGTTGTCATTAGTGTAATTCACAAACACCATTCCCACCGGTAAAGGTTCACCGGTCACTCACATTACTTTAAAGGCATCGGTAAAATAAATAGAGGGATACACTGGTAGATTGAGCAGAGTGCATAGTACTGGTCGTATATTGCAAATAAGGATGAACCAGGTATAAGAGTATACCGGTCAATACTGCATAAAGATCCGCACTGGATTCTGCGGAGTAGTTTGAGTTAAAACCGGATTATGCAAAGCATCCATTGCTCAGAAGTGGAGTTAGCTTTATTTCTGCAGATGTTTTCAAGGTAAACTCCAGATCAGAACGCAAAGTTTTTTGCTAGTTGCATGATTTATTGTTGAGTTTACAGCTCGATGGTTCTATGAGTTAAGGGTTTCATTAAGATGAACTCATGTATAAATACATGTCATAGGACGAAAGAAAATGTATATTGTTGAGAGTTGTTGAATAAAGAGAGCAGAGAAGAGATATCTACATAGAGATTACAGTCACTAGAGGTGAAAGGCAAAGAGGCAGAAAAGATTCAACAGCTAGGCAAATCGGGGAAGAGATCAACATGTATGATCTAATTAGACAATCAGTGTCATATAAGATCATTGCTTTTATAAGGTGTGGAAGCATACTGAAATCCCTCTATCAGGGTGAATCTAATCGGTTCTTTGTAAAATCCTTTAACAGGGTAACATCTTTGTTGATGTTGAAAGTCCTCTAACCAGGCAACTCCTAACAGAGTTAAGAGCTTAACCGATCTTCTATCAAATCCTTTATCCGGGTAGCACCTTCACTAGTGCTTTGTAAGCTCCTAACAGAGCGTCTTTACTTCTGTAGTAGTGAAGTTGTAAGCTCTGTCTCATCATGATTTTTTCCTTCTAACCGAGGGTTTCCACGTATACATCTTGTGTTGATCTATGTGTTTCTGTTTATGCCTATGAATGATTGTTTATATTCTGCTTATCTTGGAAGAATATTTGAACAAGTGTTGAATTGTAATAGAAATAGTTTTTATTGATTCACCCCCCCCCTCAGTAACCGGTTGGTAATAAAAATTGGTATCAGAGCCGAGTTCTCTATATATAAAGCTTAACCGCTTGAGAGAAAGATCATGGAGGGTTACAGGTATTAGAAACAACTAGAGGAAGCCAACGACATTATTGCCTCTCTGGAGAATAAGCTGAGAAGATCACTTGCAAAAAGGAAGGAGCTAACTCTGCAATTGAATGGGAGCAATGAGACCATTGATGAACTCTCTGGGAAAAGTAGATTTGATGAGGCTAAGGAGGCAGTGTTTGAGCTCATGGAGAGGAACCAGATCCTAACCAGTCAGATCTCTAACCTTAAGAAAGAGGAAGAAGATAATGCCCTAAGGATGACTGAATTGATTGAGAAAAAGAGAAAAGCTGAAGATGAAAGAAACACAACAGTCAAGTCATTAGCAACCTCGGAAAGAGCAAGGAACCTGATAGAGGAAGCTGTAGGGGCAAATGATCTTGTTATTCTGCAACTTAAAGAAGACATGCAAATTGTCACCCAAGAAAATGCAAACATGCAAAAGAGTTGGCATGACAGGGATGAAGCATGCAAAAGGCTGGCATTAGAGTTGTATCAATTGAAGGAACAAATGAAAAAACTTGAAGAAAGAAATGAAACCCTAAGAAGATACAACGAGAGCTCGGTCAAGCTTGATGAACAACTCAAAGCTCAAAGAAAGCACAAAGATCCCATCGGTCTTGGATACACAGGTAAAGACACCAAAGAGACAGGTGAGTCTTCTGAAGCTAAGACAAGCAAGAAGGATAAGAAGAAACTGTTGGCACAAAAAGGTAAGTAGACTCTTAACACCTCTTGCAATCATTGTGGGAAATTGGGTCATAGAACAAATGACTGGAAGAATGCACCGGTAAAGCCAAACAATAGTTACTGCAAAAACTATTGTAAGTATGGCCACACGACCAATGAATGCTGGTTGAGCCCCACAACCGGAGCACAACCAATTGTGCTAACTATGGCATGCATAGCCACAATAACTCCTAGTGCAAATCACCTAACAATAGAATGATGAATCCATGGAAGGCAACCAAGATAGTCTGTTACTCCTGCAACAAAGTTGGACACCTAGCCAAACACTGCAAGAACCGGTCAATGAACAAGAGGAAATAATCGGTCAAACCGATGGAGAAGACCTCATCCTCAAATGAGAAGATCAATAAGGAAGAGAAAACTGAGAAAAAAGTCAGGCAGATTTGGTTCAAAAAAGAATCAAAGAGCTCCGCTGAGGAGAAGACAGAGGAAAGATCATCATCGACTGATGGTGATATCTCTTCAGCAAATTGAGCCTACAGGGCTTAGGGGGAACCGGTAGCTAGACTGCTGTTCCCGGTAGGACAGGTGAGAATTTGTCTCACTTAGTCTACAAGGACAACCAGACAAGTAAGCTTTGATCAACCGGGTTTGCTAAACCGAAAAAGCCTAAATACCGGTTGGCAAAAACAGAAAGAAAAGTTAGGTAAGGCAATTAATGCTGTATTCGTTTAACAATAGTTACGGTTTGGTAATTACCGTTATGCCCTAACTCTATAAAAGAAAGGAGAATTACTCTTTTAGTTTTACTTTGCTATCTTTGTGATTAACGAATTCTTGTGCTGAGTATTATTCTCACGCTTTGATCATTGTGAGCTACTATTTTTATTACCGATCAAGTGACTTTCTGTGTTTACCGGTTATCAAATAATGACATCTTCATTCTCTACCGTGAAACTGATCAAAGGAGACCAAGCGAAATGACTTGCATATGATATAATGATGGTTCAAAATAGGGAAAATGACATGGCTGGTGTGCTGTCTTCTGTGCCAAAAAGAGTCCTCTTGATCGAAGACGTCACGACGTTCATTCACGCTAAGCAGGAGGAACTCGGAGAACCCTATATTCAAAGCGAGTACCTCTCACTATGTGAAGAAGGGAGACTACCTGAATCTTCCTATGGAGTATGCTACCCGACCATTTTCTTATTAGGACTTATCAATGGAGTATGCTACCCGACCATCTTCTGGAAAGATTGCATTCGAATGGTTCTAAGTTGTCTTCATGAACCGGGTTTTTGGCTCAATAAGGGTGTATGCAATCCGATCACTAAAGAAGATTTGCATAGAGTAACCGGATACAATGACCGAGGGGAAGCACTAACCCTAAGGACTATCTCCAATGCCATCGTCAATAAACTAACAAAATCAAGATCCGATGGTAGACTTATGGACCAAACTTCTTCAGTGCCAACAAGTAGAGGAAGCACGCCAGAGCACCATAGTTCCACCGGTCATTGATACTGGAAAAGGAAAATGAGTGCTTGGAGATGAAGCACCGGTGAAAGAGAATAATCCTACAGAACTAGTCATCATCGACATCACCGATGACAAGAGCAGTGATCCAGCACATCCAACTGTTCTCATCTCTCCGAGCAAACGTAACACTCCCCCTATGTCTGTCAATGATATTGTTGATGAGGTAATGGATTTCAGAGAAGTAGATAATGCTGCTAAGTGGTACAATGTACTAGAAGAAGAAGATAAACAGGCAGTAATTATAGCTATAGTGGACACTTTTATAGATTTTCATAAAACTCCAAGGGACTACATGTCCAAGTTTCCACCGGAACTCAATTCTAGGCTTTAGACAAAATGGAGAACCGGTCTAGGCACCAACAAGAGAATTAATAGGGAAACACTGTTAAAAGTCAGACCTAGTCTCAGTGAAGAAAGGATAAAGCTTCTACTAGAGGAAGCAACAATGAACTTGGATACCAAGTATAGAGTTGCCCAGATACTAAATGGATATGAGAATCAAGTCTGTAAAGAGACTCTAGACTTCTAGCAATAGTACGACTTCAGTACACTTGAAAAATTAGGTCCTTAGGATCAAACTAAACAGGTACAAGTTCCACTAGTTCAATTCACTAGACGTGAAGAACCTGCAACTGGTAAGGTAAATATTCAAACAGAGGAGTTCACATCTGGTGAACAGGTAAATGATGGACAAAGAGCCCCCCCAATAGAACAAGAACTAGGAAATGATATCCCTATGAGAGAATTACATACAGCTAAAGAGCATCACAGAGAAGAAGTCCCACTTGAAGATCAACTTCAACAAGAACAGGATGTCCCACCAAAAGTTGATGTGCAACTAGAAGAGGAAGCTCAGATTGAGGAAAAAGCACCTGCCAAGGAAGATCTACTTGAAGAAAAGGTACAACCAGAAGATGCAGCTCAACCGGAAAATGATGAAAACAAGGAAGAACAACAGAAAGAACAGGAACAAGAGATTCCTGTACATACTGAGCAAGCTCAACCGGAACAGGAGCCCAAGCAAAAGGAGCAAGAAGATATTCCAAGCTCCTCCTCATCTATGAGGAAGTTGTCATTTGCTGAAGATAAAGAAGCCAAAAGGAGCAAGGACACTGATACTGTGGTCGACATCAGGAAGATGTCCACAAGATAGCTAAAGGAGTCGACAAAGAGGAAACAGGACATGGTCCTGACAATTGTCAAAAATATTTTGTGCAACTTTGTACCTGATCCTGACATAGATGAAGAGGAACCTGTCATAAATCAGCTGGAAGTATTGGCTCAAGCAATCGGTGAAGACTTGACATATCCTAAAACTATAGCAATAGACCACTATGAGAAGAAGAGAATAGAGATTCTCCACAAACAAGTTGAAGAAATAAAGGCAAATGTGTCAACCAACTTACGAGTGCTTCAACAACAAATTCAAGTGGCAGGAAGTTTGATAATTAGAACTTCAAACTTTGAAATATTTTTGCAACATCTGACAGAGAAGTCTGCAAGATCTCAAATGATATAAGAGCCTTGTCTTCTCAATTTGACATAAAAAACAAGTTTGCAACAAACTTTAGCAGAGAAATGACAAGTCTTGCTCTAATTCTGAGAAAGACTGCATGAGAGGAAAATAAGAGAATCCAAGACATTATTGTATTTTAGTTACTTCTGGCACCAACATTTGACTCCATGCAACAAACTGCATTTTCTACATAAATTTTGATCAATGAACCTGATTACAAAATTGTGGAAGATATGGAGAACATCATTGTTTCTCTTAAAGCAGCCCAAAAGAACATTGAATATGCAACCGGTCAATGGGCACCGTTTCTTCATTCTGCAAAGAATATCTATAAGGATATCTTCACCAAGCTACAAATGTGAAATCCTAAGAGAAGCTTAACCCTTTGTCCTATGGAGGCAAAAAGGGGAAGAAGAAGTAGAAGAAATGGGAAGAAGAAGAAAATCAGAAATTAGACCAAAAGGGTAGAACTACAGAAGAGTTCAACCACAATAGCCACAAAAATAATACAGGAGAGCTAAAGCACTTGGATAGGGGAAGTCTGGAATAGGGGAAGTGTCCCACCAGAAGAAAAGAAAGGAAAGACAAGTCTACAGGACAAGTGAGTATGGTTTTGCCACCAATGACAAAGGGGAAGATTGTTAGCAATTTAAGTTGTCATTAGTGTAATTCACAAACACCATTCCCACCAGTAAAGGTTCACCGGTCACTCACGTTACTTTAAAGGCACTGATAGAATAAACAGAGGGATACACCGGTAGACCGAGCAGAGTGCATAGTACCAGTCGTATATTGCAAATAAGGATGAACCGGGTATAAGAGTATACCGGTCAATACTGCATAAAGATCCGCACCGGATTTTGCAGAGCAGTTTTAGTTAAAACCAGATTATGCAGAGAATCCACCGCTCAGAAGTGGAGTTAGCTTTTTTAACAGGAGTTAGCTTTATTTCTGCAGATGTTTTCAAGGTAAACTCCAGATCAAAACGCAAAGCTTTTTGCTAGTTGCATGATTTATTGTCGAGTTTACAGCCTGGCGGTTCTATGAGTTAAGGGTTTCATTAAGATGAACTTGTGTATAAATACAGGTCATAAGATGCAAGAAAATGTGTGTTGTTGAGAGTTGTTGAATAAAAAGAGCAAAGAAGAGATATCTACATAGAGATTACAGTCAAAGGCAAAGAGGCAAAAATGATTCAACAGCCAGGCAAACCGGGGAAGAGATCAATAGGTATGATCTAATCAGACAATTAGTGTCATATAAGATCATTGCTTTTATAAGGTGTGAAAGCATATTGGAATCCCTCTAGCAGGGTGAACCTAATCTGTTCTTTGTAAAATCCTTTAATAGGGTAACATCTTTGTTGATATTGAAAGTCCTCTAACCAAGAACCTCACAACAGAGTTAAGATCTTAACCGATCTTCTATCAAATCCCTTAACTGGGTAGCACCTTCACTAGTGTTTTGTAAGCTCCTAACAGGGTGTCTTTACTTCTGCAGTAGTGAAGTTGTGAGCTCTGTCTCACCATGGTTTTTTCCTTCTAACCGAGGGTTTCCACGTATACATCTTGTGTTGATCTGTGTGTTTCTATTTATGCCTATGAATGATTGTTTATATTCTGCTTATCTTGGAAGAATATTTGAACACGTGTTGAATTGTAATAGAAATAGTTTTTACTGATTCACCCCCCCTCTCAGTAACCGATTAGTAATAACACCTTATTTCTTGTCATAACTCCTTTGTCTTTGCTCCCAATAATCTCATCAACATGGTGATCCTTATCAAGTTCTTATTAGGTGTTATTGTTTCAATTGTTGCTTGAATTCTAGGTTCAGATCTTGGTTCTTCTTTTGTTCTTCATCATGAATCTCATTCTGCAAATCATTGTTAGTTTCTATTAATGTTTTGTAGCTTTAGTCGAATAAACACTACAAGTCAATACTAGTGAAGATATATATATATATATATATATATATATATATATATATATATATATATATATATATATATATATAATCATAATTGTCATTATATTAATTACATAGTAATGAATAGACATGTCCCATGAAGGGATATGTCTCTTCTTGTCTCATTCTAAATATAAATGCAATAGATTGTTGCATTTGGAAAAAAACATACATTAGATAGTGCTATTGCATTTGCAATGATCCTAAAACCTAGACATGGTATTAGAGCCAAGTTCCCTCCCATTCTATGAGGTTTCACGAATTATGGAAGTGCAAATTTTATATATCAGAGCTTGTGTTTGTTGGCATTAGGAGATAGTAACCGCTAAGCCTCACCGGTACATGGCAATTAAGTATTGCCATTGATCGGCAAACGTGTGAAGAGGAAAGAGATGTCTTGGCATCTCACCTTAAGATCTAAAGATCTAAGGAGAACACTGGGAGTGGATATAGGTGCAACAAGAGACTGGGTTGGCAACCGGGGCCACTATGCAAGAAAGAAAAAGACTATATCTGCTCATTAAGAGAAACAAATCACCAAGCGAAGTGCATCCACAACCGAGTACAAGATACAACCAGTGTCAACAGGGAAACTGAGACAAAGGTGCAACCGGTAAACAAAGTGGTGCACTTGGTAAACAGAAGAAGAAGAAGAAGAAGAAGTGACAAGTTAAAGTTCTTACCTGTTCACAAGACGAGGATCTCAATTGATCAAGTGAAGACTTCGGTATGATAAAATGAACCGGGATAGTCATAGTCAACTATCTGTTTCAACCAACTCCTTGACCGGGATTTATTGCACTAAATCTGGTAAACCTCTAGTTATCTTGATGATCGGTTTGAGGCGCAGTTTTAGGTTTTAAAGATGAAGTTTGCGGCTTTAAAACATGGAGTTATCTCACGCAAAGGAAAGATGTGTGACACGCATCTACTGCTTTCTTCATAAAGCAGAAAAGGCAAGGTCATGCATCAGATGTTTCCTAAGTGGATACTCCATTGGGTGATGAATCCGAGAGATATCTGTAATTAGGTCATGCATGAGAAGGCAAAATTAGGGCAAAGACTATATATTGTTTTGCCTATTGAGAATATAGGTTGCCTTCATTCTCCCGAGAAAAAGAGTGAACCTGTACGCTAAAGAAGCTAGGGTAAATAGAAGTGAGAAGAAGAGAGATAATAGTGTGCAAAGAAGCATAATAGTAAAGGAGAACACACGTGGCGACCGGTGATGTTTCTCAGTTGAGCATAACAGAGATCTTATCAGGCTATGCAAAGCCATTTGTAAAAGGTCAATCTTTCTATTGTTTTCTAGCAATTACAATAGTTAAAATCCTAGTATTTGGGTGGACTCTAATAGGTCCCTTGTATCAAATCCCTTAACTGGGTGACATCTTGTAGGGTGTTCTAAGTCCTCTAACCAGGCAGGCACTAATTGGCCTTATTGTAACAAATCCCTTAGCCGGGTCGCATCTAATAGTGCGTTGTAATCCTCTAACAGGGAAGGCTCCTAATAGGGCGCACTTCAGAAGAGTGTAGAATTTGTGAGGTCTCCTCACATCGTGGTTTTCACCCAAATTGGGTTTCCACGTGATAAATCTGGTGTCACTGTGAGATTGTTTGCTTGTTATTATCTTATGCTTAAATCTGTTTAGCTTACAGTTAAGTATACTTCATCAGATTTGTGGAACAAAGTTTTAGAAGTGCTGATTCACCCCTCCCCTCTCAGCACCGATTGGGACTGTCAGTGTTAACAACATGATGAATGATAGGGAAGTGCAGATTCTATATATTAGAAGATTAGTAGGGAGTAATCTAATATCATCATCTTCACTTGATCTATGCATCTGATCAAGGGAGTGGCTCACTTATTATTGGCGAGTAATATATATTGAATTCACAGTGCAAAAGTTGTGGACGCAAAAATCAGAAAAGTTTACGAATGAATTTAAAGTCCACTGCGGTATTAGACCATTCGATTCATCAATGAAAGGCATCCTTAAAGAGTTTGAGGTCAATTTCTATTTGGCGGTTCATCTATTCTCAGGTTCATAGAGCATTATCACAAATCGGGCAGAGGACAATGAATTTATACCCGTGTTGAGGCGAGAGTACATCGGCTCAGCTCAGTAGTATCTTTGGCAGATCGAGGCTTCACTATTGTCTGACATTTTGTTTTGTAGACTTATAGTAGAAAATATTTGCCATGAAGGCTTCGGGTGACCCACAAGACCCTATCAACGGGTAAGCCAACTTGCCTCTCCCCCGCATAGACAACGACAATCGGTCAAGCTCAAAAGCGAGCTGCATATTTCGAGGATGACAAACTTCTATCGTATTTGAGAACAATTTGTTATTCCAACGGTGACAGTGCATAGTTTTGATTTGTCGGTCCCGTGAGATGGTCATTTCATAATAAGGATTGAGTATTTTCTTGCATTGGTGGGAGTTTGTCTTTGTAGGTGGGGCCCGTTCTTTCATCCCCCACTGAATAAACAACTATTTCACCTCTGCAACATGTCGTCATATGAGTGACTAGGACCTCGCCTGAATCCAACCCCTTGTATGCGTTAGGATTGTCATAACCGCGGTTGGAGGCACATAAAATAAATTATACCTTGTGTGACATTGATTCCCTAATAGACCCCACTTTTCTATAAGGATTAAGAGTCTACGATTACTTATCCTTAGAATGATATAAGTATAGCTCAAATGGAGAAAACTCTAGTAAGGCTCGTAAATGAAGACATCTAGCAATTTTCTTGTGGAAGCACATGATAACGAGACCATCCCGGAATAGTCCCTTCAATGGTAGTTTGTAAAGTTGAGATGGAAGCCGTTTGATGGAAACATAATTGTGCGTTGTATGAAGGTCGCATAGCTTCTATTATATGCTGAGCAGTTCCTATGTTGAAATTTGGTGCTCAAGGAAATAATTTTTTTGCCGATCTGAGATGTTCGCGGTTCGCTAAAAATAATAGTGAAGATGTGACTCTTCTGTCTGTAATGTAAACTAATTGAATACTAAGAGTCTCACGACAATTGATACTAAATGATGGCTACAGATACAGTATCGAACTGATATGCAACGACTTAGACCTGTCACGGAGATCGTTTTTGTTTGCACTAAGGAGCCGTCAACTATCATATTGGATGCATTTGCTGATAGCGTGAGATGTCAACTAACAAATTTATGTTTTCATTCGAGCCTGTTGTTGTGGGGGTTGATATCCCTTGGAGCCAAATCAGTTAGGGAAACTGAAGCATAAGACATTAGACACTATTAATAAAAAAATTGGATCCAAGTATTCAGGCTACGCATTACAAATACCTTTGCATGAACAAAGGAAATTCAAGCTGTTGTTGCAAGATGTCGATGAAGCTTTTGGAAAGCCGTTTGAATCATCCATGGGTCTCTCTTTGATGAATGAAGCTTGAAGTACGAGCCATAGATTCATTCTTGTGAAATGAGCATTTTCACTCAAGGTTCATGAGAGCTTAGTTCATGTGTGCAGCTCTTGGTTGGTGTAACAAAGTATCAAAGAGCAACGTTTAGCTTCATTCTGAGTTGATCTGTCAATTGGAGAACATATATTGGCATACCGTGGAATTGTTTACACAAATGGCAAGACATATTTGCTGCTATTGGTAAGCTTAATGGATGTTTGTACCTTCATTGGATACCTCCTTAGGCTTACGTATATTGACGATAACAGCTAAAGGAAATAGAGTGCATGATTTCATAGTCCTTTGGATAAGGAGAGAGATAAGTATTTTCTGATTATTATATCTTGAGAACTACTTTTATTTATTGTAGTTAATCTCTTATTTTTATTTCTGTACGTACTATAAGAGCTATTTGCCTTGATATTTTTCGGGGATGCTCTTGCTGGAAAAGAAGATTGATATCAGATTTAGAGGGAGTCCGACACTTCAGAGGTAACTTTGGACAAGAAGGTCCGAAGGTTGATATCACATTCAGATGAAGTCTGATGAACCATTAGAAGTAACCTTGGATGAGAAGGTTAAATGTTGATGTTAGTACTCAAAGCTTCAGAGGGAGTTAGTACAACATCTAGAGGATCTACCTTATTTGATTTCCAAGGATCTTGGTCATATTAATTCAGAGGGAGAAAACCATATCGAGATGGTTTCCCTAGTGACCAGAAAACTATAAAAGAAGAAGAAGAAGAAGAATTGCGATTCAAATGATATAGTTCCATGTATGTGAGCTAGAAGGCTTTAATGCAGATATCTAGGTCATGATATTCCTAGATAAATGGTTGGGCATTCAAGAAAAGAGCTTGATGCAGACTAAAGAACAAAGACACGACTTGCTCGCAGAAGCTTGATATTAGATTCAAGGGGATTATGATAGTTCATCTAAAAACAACCTTGGACGAGAAGGTTAGGAGGTTGTTACAAGACCTTAAAGGAAGCATCCAGAGGACTATGATCATGAGATTGAGTCCCATGTGTGCTAGCTGAAATGCCTTTATACTAACTCCTACTTAACTTGGGGTTCACCTAGAGTGATGCAAACTGTATAAGAGATATAGTGCATAAGTATGCTATGCAAGGTACATTATCACTACAGAACATATGGCTGATATTCTCACCAAGTCTCTTGCTAGAGAGAATGTTGTATACTTAAGATAAACTTGGTATGATGGAGAATGAAGCCTTAGATGAAAATGAGTGTTAACATCTGTGATCTATTATCTTGTATGTTATTGCATTCATCTCTTTGAGAGAGAAGTCTAAGGTGAAAGCCCTTTCATTCCACCCTTTGGGATGAGCCATGATGGATCCACCCTCTAAGATGAGTCAAGGTGGATTTCATGTGTGTAACTCTAGGACTTATGGGCCCTCCTGTGAACATTGGAGAAAGGCGACGACTTTTCAACAATGAACACTTGTATTTGATTGATGTTGTGAGGTGATGACTTTGCAACATCTCCATCATGATGGATATCATGTGACTTGATATCTGTGGACTAGTCATGATGGTTAGGATCTCTTAGACATCATGGTAGAGATCATACGACTGATATCATTAAATAAACCATAGATGATTTAGAGATCTTCATGGTGGATATTATGTGACGTAATATCTATAGACATGCCATGATTAATCTATATGGTAAGTATCACATATGTGATACTAGTGCACATACCATACTAGATATTTTGAGTTATTGGGTGAGTATCATGGATTTGATACTTGGAGACCATTACTCATGATAATCATTTTGAGCAAATAGGTGAATATCTTGTGAGTTGATATTTGTAGACTATTTCTTTGCGTACTTGGTAAGTATCATGGACTTGATACCTGAGGGCCATTACTCGTAATATCGGTAAAATGATATAAATATAAAATGATTTGTTGGAAAAATGGTCAGCGCTCCCCTTGGGATTCGTGACATGGCTTAACTGCCTCATGTGTCTTCTATAAGTCTAGTGGTTATATCGGGCATTAACAGGTCAATCTTTCTGTGCAACGACAACCACTACTTGTAAGAAGTGATATCAGAGCTTGGTCATAGGTTTAAATCCCCTCTGGTAACACTGAGGGGGAGATTTTTGGCAAAATGGTCAGCGCTCCTCTCGAGATTCGTGACATGGCTTAACCGCCTCCTATGTCTTCTATAAGTCTAGTGGTTGTATCAGGCATTAACATGTCGATCTTTTGGTGCAACGACAACCACTACTTGTAACATGATTAATTATACTCACATTGAGTACTTGGTAAATATCATGGACTTGATATTTGGAGACCATTACTCTGAGTACTTGGGTGAGTATTATGAATTTGATACTTGGAGACCATTACTCATGGTAATCATTTTGAGCAATTAGATGAATATCTTGTGAGTTGATATTTGGAGACTATTTCTCTGAGTACTTGCTAAGTATCATGGACTTGATACTTGAAGAGCCATTACTCGTAATATCAGTATAAAATGATTATCTATACTCACATTGAGTACTTGGTAAATATCATGGACTTGATATTTGGAGACCATTACTCTGAGTACTTGAGGTGAGTATCATGGATTTGATACTTGGAGACCATTACTCATGATAATCATTTTGAGCAATTAGGTGAATATCTTGTGAGTTGATATTTGTAGACTATTTCTCTGAGTACTTGCTAAGTATGATGGACCTCATACTTGAAGAGCCATTACTTGTAATATCAGTAAAATGATATAAACTTTAAATGATTATCTATACTCACATATTACCTTGAGGTAATATTTTTATCCTACCTAGGTAAGAGGGAGTGTTAATGATTATAGCAGTTTTGTGTAGCTATGGTGAGGGATCATAAGTGTTGACATTGGATTGGTTTATCCTCCCTAGCTAAGAGGGAGTGTTAATGTTTTATAGCTTTAGTCGGATAAACACTACAAGTCAATACTAGTGAAGATATGTATATATATATATTTAGTATATATGAGATGTATATATATACTTATATATATATATATATAATGTAAATATTAGAGGAATTAATATAATACTCAAGATATGTATGTATGTATGTAGGTATGTATGTATGTAGGTATGATATGTATGTATGTAGGTATGTAGGTATGTAGGTAGGTATGTATGTATGTATGTATGTATGTATGCATGTATGCATGGATGGATGCATGTATGTATGTATGTATGTATGTATGTATGAGATAGTGCTACTACATTTGCAATGATCCTAAAACCTGAACAGTTTCGTAAAACAACTCAACATTTTCTTGATGAGTTTTAGGATAGGCTTCTTCATTTGAATCATAGTCAAGTACTCTTTCCTGAATTTTGAACTTTTCATCCACTTTAACATTTGCGCTCTCAACAATAGTCTTAGTTCTTTTATTAAAACATCTATAAGTTTTTCTTTTCAATGAATAACCAAGGAACATACCTTCATCACCTCTCGGAACAAACTTACCAATGTCATCATCTCTCTTAATGCAACACTTATTTCCAAAGATTCTGAAGTATTTTACTGATGGTTCATGTCCATACCATAATTCATAAGGAGTCTTGTCCGTGTCTGCTATGATCTGCACTCTATTTATTGTATATATTGTTGTGTGTAATGCTTCTCTCCAAAATATCTTTGCCATGTCATTCTCAAACAACATAGCTCTTGCCACCTCAATTACCGACTTGTTTCTTCTTTCAGCAATATCATTTTATTCAGGTGTTTTAGGGGCTGAAAGCTATCTCTTAATTCAATTCACTTTACAAAAAGTATTAAATTCATTTTAAGTAAATTCTCCACCTCTATCAAATCTTAAACATTTAATCTTCATTCTTGATTCATTCTCAACTCTATTCTTCAACAATCTAAATTTTTCAAATGCTTCTGACTTTTCTTTAAGAAATGCTACCCACATCATCCTAGTAAAGTCATCAACAAGAATCATAAAATACCTTTCACCATAGAATCCTCTTGTTCTTGTAGGACCACTTAGATCTGTATGGACAATCCCCAATTTTGTTGTTGTGGTGAACTTCTTGCTGGGAAAATAAATTCTCTTCTGTTTTGCCATAACACATTCCTTGCACACCATGTTAGTAGGTTTCACAATTTTAGGCAAATCTCTTACTGCAAATGTAGTGCTTGCTTTCACAATGTTATCAAAGTTTATGTGACAAAACTTTTTGTGCCATAACCAATTGTCATCAACTTTAGCAATCAAACATGTAATCTTAGTAGGATTCAACTGAAATACATTACCTCTGGTTCTTGCTCCTATTCCAATCATGTTACCATTCTTATCCTTGATCATACAAGTCTTTTCAGTAAACCAAACCTGATATACCTCATCAACTAACTGTCCAACACTTAAAAGATTATGTTTTGATCCATCCGCAAAGATTATGTCCTTTTATGCGACAAGGTGCATTATTTCCAACTCTAACAATTCCTCCATCATAGTTGTTAAACTTGATAAACTTATTCATATCACCAGTGATATGATGTGAATAACCACTGTCTATGATCCAATTAATTTTATTTTCAACTTGTGACACCAAAGCTTTTTCTTCTTTGACTTCTGTTTCAGAATTTTCTTCTTTTATTGCAACAAATCGTATATCATCACTTTCATTATCACTCTCACTTAAGAATTTCTCAATAGTGGCTTCAAATTCTTCATCATTAGCATAATAACATTCTTTAGATCTTCTAGGCTTAAAGTTCTTATATTTTTTTCACTGTTTTAGGACATTTAGAAGCAAAATGACCATATTCTTAACATGTCCAACATTTAAAGATTTTCTTACCTTTCGGTTCTCTTTTCACTAGCAGGGAAATTCCTTCTTCAATCTTTCTGTCTTCTTCAGATTTAGATTTGTTGCTGTTGGCATAATCTCCACTGACACTGGCACTTCTTGACAAAGTAGGGCGAACATTAAGTGCGTTGAAGGCAGTCTCAATCCTAGGCAAATCTCCAGATTATTTCAGACTTATCTCTGCTGCTTCCAATCTTCCAAGAAGAGTCTCTCTAGTAAACTTCTGAATAAAACCAATTTTATTGACCTTATTATATCCAAAATATGTGATCAACATAAAAAAAAATCATAAAAGGATAACCATACACGATGACACCAATTTTGTTAACTAGGGAACCTCTTGATTAGAGAGTAAACGTCGATGGGGATGGTACCCACAAAAGATGTACTAATATGAAAATTCCTTGTGAGATGATGGACCCTGTTAGGAGTCTATGAAATACATTTAGTACATATCAGTCTCCGCTAGGAGACTTTAAATCCCTGTGAGGAGATTCCAACCCTGTTAGGAGTTGAAGAAGACAAAAGGACCCACTGTCCAAACAACTTAAAGAGAAAGATCACCAAACACACTGTCCAACTGATCTCTGTATTATCCAAACATAATAATACCAAATATAACTGATCTCAACAACTTTTCTTCTCTCCTCTAACCATGCCTAAGCCACACCAAATGCTTCTCTAGATCTCAACACCAGATCTGGACACTTAAAGGAATTTTCTAAGCTTCATTTCCTTTGGTGGCTCTCACAATCTACTTGAGGCAAAGCTTAATTCCTTGAAAGGAATTTCTTTTCTTCATTTCCTTTAGTGTCTTGTACAATCCACCTGATGCAAATTTTAATTCATTGTTTATAAAAAATTAATCAAGCCTATGAAACCAAAGCCTTTGGGAAGATAACATTAAATACCACACTACTCTATGGAAGTCTTTTGTTTAGTCAAAGCTAACCAATAGAAATCTTCATCATAGATTATTTAAAATTGAAAGTCATTACTTCAAGCAGAACAGTAAAAATAAGTGTAGAGTACATACATCTCTTTTCCTATAGAGAGACGAACAAACAATAAAATATTGTGGTAATCTATGCAGGTAAATTGAGAACATTGTCAATTTCCTTTCAAGCCACATAAGATTACAAAGAAGAAACAAAGAGACAACACAAAGTAAGAATTACGAAAATGATATTCTCATGAATGTAGAAAATGATTTTGACCCAAGACAATAAAATCAGTTTATACGTTTATGTTAGCATACACTCTGAATCTCCAGGAATATCATAAACCAAAGAACCAATGTCATGTAGTTTTAATGAAATATGTTGATAGTGTTTAAAAAGGATGATCACCCTTTCAAGAAGTGGATCATACTGACCTAGGCTTTTCAATGATTACACCTTTAGGAAAGATTATATAGTATAGTGGTTTCTCTCTAGGAGCCCACTTCCCTCCTGTACCATTGCTCCATAAAAGTAAGAACAAAGTGTAAAAACCATCTAGTTATAAAAGCTGAAACTCATTCAAATGCTCACAATAATATTTGGTTGTTGATCAATTACCTAGGAAAGAAACATGTGTAAGCAGATAATCTTTGGCCTTGAAATTCTCAAATCCATTTACTGGAAGTTCATCTATTGCAAGGTCTTCATTTTTCCAAGTCACTATAAGTACCTTTGGTGTTTGGGCACATCACTCTCTTGGAAAACTTTTCAAAGTGTTACACACCATTTAGCTTCTTGTTTTCAATAAGTAAATAAAAAGTCCTAGAAAGTTCTTCAAATTGTTATGCACCATTTACCTTCTTGTTTTAATGAAAATGTTGAGCTTATAAAGGAAGCACCAAAAGAAAATACCTGAATTATTTAATACATCAATCATTGGAATGCTGAAACAAAACCAAAAAAAAAAATTGTAGTAGCAATTGGAAATTGTGTCCAATTTACATCAATAACTAGAGAAGGCAATAAACCTTAATAACAACCTTATCTAGTTGTTCATCATACTCTAGAATCTATAAGTAGACATCTGAAATTTCTTGATAATCTCCCTCACATGCATACATGTCACATTTGATCCCACAACCCAAATGTCTTGCCATTACACGGTTGAAAATAAAATATGTCCATGAATGAATTCATTATGCATATTCATTGTTTTGTAGTTGTACTCAGTTCCTCACCGAATATTAAATGGACGAATTGATTAATGGGAGAAATACTTCTCGAAAAAACTTTTTTTCAATTCACATCAATATTCAGGATCATCACTAGGTGTGGTGTTTACATCATTAATCTGATAATGGATTACTGAGTGGGATCCAAAACAATAATGTGAAATAAACACAAACTGTTTTTCTAGAAGCTCTTCTCACTCATTGGCTTGGATTGTGAAAACCTCATGTTCATAAAATTTGTTACTCTCAACTTTACAATGCAATGTCTGTAATAACTATAATTCAAAATTACCAATATACAAAATTTTAGAATTTCTGTGAAGTATCGGGTCATATTTTACATATAATCTGAAACACTACACTATAGAGAAATATACCTAAATAGCTATAATGCCTTGGTCCAAGAACTCAAGAAATGGAGGTAATGCCCCTAACTCAACTACCACTTTCCTCAAACAAAAAAACTTGTTTCTAGATTTTAGGAGTACATATATTTTTAACAAGCAGTTCAATATTAAAATTCATATGGAGTATTAATAGACCAACCTCCAATAGACAGTAACATATAAACTCAAAAGTGAAATTTTTTGACCTTTATTAATAACTGAATAGAATTAGATTGGACATCTATACAATAGCTCATAATTAACTGAATTAGTTCATACCAATAAGATACCGTCACACTTGATAAATAATATTTGCATGGTTGTCCAAGAAAAATCACTGACAATATGGGAGGCACTAATAATAATAATCCTCAGTCCCTCTACAAAGACCACAATCATGTATAGGAGACCCATGCATAGCAAGGGAACATAGAGTCTCATGAAGTCAATCAATGAATGCAAAGTGGTTAACAGTTGACTATGGTTAGTAGTTTCAGTGTGAATAGTTGAAAGGTCCATATATTGGTTGAAGTTAAGAGTTACTTTGAGTATTGAACGAGCCTTTGAGTAGGCCTAAAGAGTTACTATGGACTGTTGCTTTGAAGGCTGTCTCACTTTTAGGTTTTGTCTTCAATCTTGAAATCTCAAAAGCTGAGATTTTGCTGATCAAGGTCTCTCTCTTGAAATTTGATGTAAGCTGCATGGTATCATCAAGGATGTTGATCTTGTTTTCATATTCTGGAGTGAGAGTAGTAATCAATTTGTCCATAATGTCTTCCTCTGAGATATCTCCACCATTGTTCCTGATTCCAGCAACTGCTTCATCGATCCTTTAATTGTAAGCTTTGATGCTTTCTTCAGGTAGCATCTCTAATGCATTGTATCTTTTCTTCCATGTTTTTCTGCGCGCATCCTTCTCTTGTTTGTCTCCTTCAAATATGTCTTCTAGGTACTTCCATATTTTATGGGCTGTATCTACTTTCTTTATTTCTGAAAACTCACTATCAGATAGGGCGCTGATAAGGGCTTCTTTGGCTATTGCATTCTGATGAAACAATTCCTTTTTCTTTTCAGTAGCATCATCCTTTGCAAGGTCTTCTAAAGTAGGGATCTTGACTGCTTTGATAGTTACATCAAAAACTTCAAAAGCAATTCATTGCAAATGAGTCACCATCTTGTTCTTCCAATCAAGATAATTCTCTCCATCAAACTTAGGACTTTCTTTTATGAAGAATGCCATTTGATCAACCTCAAGCTTTTAAACTTTCTCTCCAAGGCACTTGGCTCTGATACCAATTGTTAGGAATAGTCCCAAGAGATAACATAGAGGGGAGGGGGGGGGGCGTGAATCAGTTATCTACAAGTTTCATTTCTTTATCCAATTAAGTATACTTAAACATAAAGCATAAACACAATGAAAGAACACTTGAACACAACACTGATATTTTGGTTACGAAGAAACCCAAATAGGTAAAAACCCCGGTGGGAATTGACACCCACTAATATTCTGCACTAGTGTATAATGATCCTTGTTAGAAGATCTTTAACCCTGTTAGGAGTTGCTTTACAATATATTTAGTACAGTAGACTTGGTCAAGGGTCAGACCCTGTTAGGAGTCTTTTACAATTAACCCTGGTAGGGGTGAAGCTGCACTATCCAAGAGCACACTGCTCAAATGGGCGAAGGCTACAACCTTATGAATAACAGATACACACTATATCTGGATCTTGGTGAATTGCGCTTTGACCTACTTTCTGGATCAGTTCCAATGTATAACACAAATACTTTACTTGGTCACATAGACCTTCTTCTGATGGCTCAACACTTCGCACACTCTGCTCTACTCTTCACAATCAACTATGAACCACACTCTAGCAATCACAAATGACTGTCTATAAATATCTTTCCTCTAAATGATATAATCAAGTCGGCCTGTTAGAACCATCTTGAAATCATATGAGAGAAGTCATAACAAACTCCAATAATAATTCAGTTAGCTCTACTAAGCATGCAACACATTTTGCGACCTGTCCAATAAGATAATTGTAGACGCACGCTACACACTGTTGGCTCTACCAGAACAACCGAATCTTTCTCTTCAAGCTGAATTACCTCATGCTCTCTTAACCGAACCTTACTAACTCCTCCAAGCTCTAATCCAAGGGCGCATACCAAAATGATAGGCACAACTCTAGAACCAATATAATCTCTGTCAGCTCTTTTGAACAAACACAAGAAACTGCTACTGGTGAATAGCGACTGCATAACTTCACTTCTACTGATCATCAGACTCTGCGTCCATGACTGTAACATCACTAACATGTCTTCATCACATATCCAAACGCACAAGGCTCCATGATAACTGTACGAACAACCATACACAGAACACAACCTATTACTTTGTTAGGAACACTGCTGACACAAGTTGTTATATAATTGTCTGTACTAACAGTTAACCTCTGCGCCCATGATATCATGTTGATAACATGTCCATGCCACATATATTGAAAGCTTACTGCATAAGTCAGCAATGACAAACATACAGTCAACATTGGCTTGTTGGCAAATCTCCAACAAGTATATGGGATGGACTAATGCCTTGTGATAGGGCTTGATTTTATTTAATATAATTTCCATGTTTTATACCCTATGTTTTTGTTTTAAGCCTAGTATATTTGTTGAATATTGGAGGTGGTTGCAAGGATGTTAAGGATTTCATTTTTAATTATGTTTTGTATGGTAGGAAAACATGAGGAATTGATACCTCACTTGAATTGGAGTATACTTCAAGCAAGGGCCAAAATGAAATGGAAAGCAATTATTCTTCATGGCAACATATAAAGATTAGATGTGTTGTAACACTTGGAAAAAATATAATTCATCCAAGAGCATTAGTGTGGAAACTCATCTATATGGCATCCTACTTGATCAATATTGACTGATCGAGCTTCATCGAACAACATGAAACTTCAAGTAATGCAATAAGTCATCAATTGAAGCAAGTGATTGCTCCAAAATAAAGTCTATGATCGAAGAAAAGAGTTAGCAAGAAAAAGGTGTGAAGCCTTAGAGTTTGAAAAATATAAGTTGTCAGGTAAGTAAAGTCAAGAAATATTGAAAAGAAACGTATTTGATATACAAAGTCATAAGGATGATTAATTTGTGGGACCCAGAGCGAATGTCAGATAAAATCCTGCTTCAAATAAATGGATTGATTGAATAACGATTGTTATAGTTATCCGAAAGTATGGTGGGACCATTGCGTTCAACTCATCGAGTAAAAGGTTGTGTCAAGTAACCCAGCCAAAGAAAAAGTTATTCGAGAGGCTTGAGTGATGATATCACATCGAATAACATTCACTATCGAGTAAGTTGAAAAGGCTGCCATACGAGAAGAGATTTATTCGATGATGAATGATGTCACAAAATGTACACACGGTAGTTTTTCAAAGGATAGGATAACTCATCGAATAAGATGAAATTTTGAATAACCTTGAGGTTATGTAACACTAAATACTATTTTGTTCAAGGGCAATTAAAGCATCTTTTGTATCAGATGGAAATAAAGCTTCAGAGGTTGCACGAAGGGTTTAAGTGTATTCAATGTACTTAAAGATAGTTGTCATAAGGAAAATAAAATAGATGGAGGCTCGCAGTTGGAAAGTAGATGAAATGCCTGTTCGCCAGATAATAATGACATCGATTAAGTTGTGTAACGACTTAGTGAAGACTGATGATTACTCGAGAGATGGTCTTGTCGAGTAAAGGTAGATAATATTGTTCAGAAATTGGTTTTGAATAAATTAGCACATCAATTAAAAATAAATTTGAGAGAACAGAGGTCTCCAGTTAATCGATAAAGTATTATTACGAATAACATTCATTATCAAGTAAGTTGAAAAGGATGCCATACGAGAAGAGATTTATTTGATGATGGATGATGTCACAAAATGTACACATGACATTGTTCAAAGGATAGGATAACTTATCAAATAAGATGACATTTTGAATAACCTTGAGGTTTTGTAACACTAAATACTATTTTGTTTGAGGGCAATAAAAGCATCTTTTGTATCAGATTGAAATAAAGATTCATAGGTTGCATGAAGGGTTTAAGTATAGTCAATGTACTTAAAGATAGTTTCCATAAGGGAAATAAAATAGATGGAGGCTCACAGTTGGAAAGTGGATGAAATGCATGTTCGCCGGATAATAATAGCATCGAGTAAGTTGTGTAACGACTCAACAAAGACATATGATTACTCGAGAGATGGTCTTGTCGAGTAAAGACAAATAATATTATTCAAAAACTAGTTTTGAATAAATTAGGGCATTGATTAAAACTAAATATGAGAGAAGGGAGGTCTGCAGTAAATCGATAAAGTATCATTGCAAATAAGGTCATAAAGGATCACTCGATGACACCTAATTATTTGAATGCATCAAAGTAAATGCTGGACACAAATATAATTAAACATCTGGATTTCTAAAATGACAGTTTGAGCTATAATTATGACCATTCTGACTGATTGCTCTTGCAGGAGTTATAAAATCAATCTTGTGACAATAAGCTTGCACAAATTTTCATAAAGTGACAAAAGCTTGAAATTACATGGCTTAATCAAGTTGCAGGATGAATTGTTGAGCTTTCAAGGGAGTTGAAGAATATGGAGTCTTCATCATTTAAGAAGTCTAGGGGAAAAAGGCAAAAGGAAGTCCCAATCGAGGAAAATACAACAAAAAGGAACAAGGTTGAGGGAAGACATTTGAAATAGGATTTTCTTGACCAATATCCATTATCCACTCAAAGGTTGAAGAAAGTGAAGCAAGGAGAGGAGGGGATGGAAGACAGGTGCAAGGAAGTAGGAGATATATGGACTATGCCTAGGGGTTATGAGTTGTTCATGTTTCATTACAATCAGAGGATGGGAAGGACCACAGTGTGCCATCTGTAGAAGACTAATTTTGGAAGATTAGTTGTTCCGAATGTGTTTTTAAATATTGAATTGATGCAAGAGACTATAAAGAGATATGACCCAAAAACTAAGACTGTAAATGCGGTTTCAGGTAAAGTGCTGATTTTTATTGTGAAAGAAACTATTGAGAAATTTTTTAAGCCAGGGCTAGGCCATGAAGATATTTTAAACATACCAAAACTAAAGCAGGAGTATATTATATCCTAGAAATGATTTACAAGATGTGGATGTTGTCTTTTCATCGCCCTAAAGTGAAAAATGCAAGACAAGAGTTTTTAAGTGAAGAACTCCCACCATATGATATGAAGTTGTTTCATCCATATTTACAACATAATTACATGACTGCTAGTCTAGTATGCGGGAAAGAAAGCCCTCCTTTGATGAACATAGCTTTAATGGTTCTTGTAGTTGATGTGCAATCCAAAGATCCTAGGTATTCTGATTTTGCCACATATGTCGTTGATAAAATTAATATGGATTTAGAGATGCTTCAGAAGGATTCATCTAGGTTGAAGTTTAAGCATCATTCCTTTTTAATGCATATGTTTCTATTTTTTGGACAAGAGAATAATGCATGGGGTGAGGGATTGCCAATTAGGGAGTATGATGTTCAAGGTTTTAGGCAGCTAGTGCAAATGTGGTTAAAAATCTAGGATTAGAGGTCTACCTTTTCTCAATACTTATATTTTGAAGAGAATTTTGTCAAGCCATTGATGAAGTATTGAGAAGAGAATGTGGTCATACTTTGTCATTAGAAATCGAAAAATTTCTCGGACATAAGGACTATATTGAACAAATCCCTCTAGATCACAAGTGGGGCGATTTGTATACTTTCAAAATTATTACAAGGATTAGGTTTTACGGTTTTGAAAGTTGCCTTAATGAGCTCCTAATCATAGTTCCTGACAGATTTTCTTACTTAGAAACTGTGAGGCAGATGGAAGTTTCAAATTCACAACACTTGACATTAAGTAACAAATAGTCATTCTTACTAGGTACTTTGGCATTTAGTGATTTCTTTGTGAAAATTATGCAATGTTATGACTCTATTAATGAAAAACTCAGTGTGTATGCATTCTCCCAAGGAGACACAAGGACAACTTTTGATCCTGAAGGATATATAGAAAGAGCCTGAGCATCTTATAAGTCATGGTCATGGGGCATAAGGAAATATGGAAAGGGACGAAGCTACTAACATAAGGGAAATATATGAAAAGGTGGAGATGACCTTTCAATGGAAATTAAGAAAGTGAAGAATTAACATGCAAGTTGTCCAAGGTAAAACAGATCCAGTGGCTAGAGCCATAAAATTGATTGAGCATGAAGCATAGATTGTAGATAATGTTCCCATGCAAGTGTTTAAAGAGCCCCCATTGAGGATCAAGGAAGATTTCTCCATTGCACACTTATCTCCAGACTCCAGAGGTGATGATGAAGATTTCCTTTTGAGAGAAGAAGCACAAACTAAGATTGAAGACTCTTTTCGTGAGTATGAGGAAAATGAACTTAATTTGGAACCTCGATATGTGGATAAATCAGGGGATGTCCAAGAAATGAAACATTAGGAAATGATTTCTGAGGATGAGTTTGTTTTTTTCCAAAGAATTTAAGTCTTTTTATATCAATATATAGGAAGAAGAGTGAGAGAAGCCTTTGGAAATGTGAAGACCGAAGTTCTTGAAAAGACACTAGAGGAGAAAGTTTAGAAGGAATTGAAAGAAATTACTCCACAAAGAGGAAGACACTTTCTTAAGGATGCTAGAGTAGTCTTATACCAAAGATGGAATATAAAAGCTACATTAATGTTTGATTGTTTTGCAAGAAAGGAAGGTCTTGGATTAGGGATTAAGCGTGAAAATATACAACATATTATCATTGGACCAGGTTATGATCATGATCATGATCAAAAAGATTTGTCGCAATGGGATTTATACCCTAGGGATCAAAGACCACTTATTTTGGATGTTGATGAAGCATTTGGACAATTAATTTTTGAACAAGTTGGTATAACTCATCCACAAGAGACAACCCAATTAAATGTGAATGTTTCTACGATGAACAAGCCTCAAGTTGATGATTTAGTCAGAGAGTTGAATAGTGACGAAGAATTCATTAAAGAAAAGTGACGAAGAGAAGGAAGCTTGGAAAGAGAAATCCTTGAGATCGCAAGAAGGACATTTCTCTAGTTATGGTTATGATTATGATGCAAAACAAAGGGTGATTAGAAGCAATGGGAGATGCAACTTATTTGATGCAAGGCAGGATGGAGGATCCAAGAATGGATAGTCCAAACCTACACCAACAACTATAACAACAACCACAACGAAATACAATAATATGGTGCTTCAAAATATAATTTCATTCAACATGCCCGACTATAAGGCCTTCTGGGTTAGGGCCAAATACAATCACTTACAAAAGTATTTCTGCAATCTCCTAGCTAGTCCAGCTCTGCAGCACATCATAAACTGGTGGAAACACTAAGGCATATCTAAACTTGAGCTCGCAAGCCACCAAGCAATCTCCTTGTCTCCAAGCATGCAAACCACTAGCTCTGCTATTACAACATCAGATAAACAATCTGATCTTCAAGATCTCGGAAGATCCAATTTCTATCCTTCTTTCACTCATTGACTCTACTACAACTGCCACCTAAACAACTACCCAAACACTCCTTAAATACATTTCTTCAACCACAAGTCGGCTGGAAGAAACAATTAACTCCTAAGCCAACTCGGCTTCTAAGACAAACAAATATTAAATGCAACAACAGTTGGCTCTCAAATAGCCTTAAAAACAATTAATTCTCCATGTCGGCCTCTAGATCCACATAGGAGAATACAAAACAAGCTACCAACATTAAATACACCAAGTCGGCCAACCAAATCTCCAAGAACTCAAGTCGGTAAGGCAGAACTACCGAGCGCCAATAAAACAACCCAGCATGCCAGGCATCACCGAGCAAGTACATCAACTGAGCACCATAAGCATCGCTGAGAAAAAGTTCTGCCGAGCGCCAGTGTTACCGAGTTCCTTCAGCGACCAAGCCTCCTTCAATGATCGAGATCCTCGGTCAAAGCTGCAACCAAGCAACAAAGAACCACTTCAACACACCATCATGAAGATTTGTCAATTACTCGAGAATGCCCCTGCATCAGACACCCCAGGTTCTCAAAGGTGTTCTCAAAGGTTGGAAGAACATCTTCCGGGATTCGACAAATAAACCCCGAACTGGTTCTTCACATACAGGTCCTTCAAGTCTTGACCTTGCATACTCTTCCACTTCTGCTTTCTCTGCCTCTACAAGCCCTTCTTGGACAATGCACAGGTTTGTTCTCCATACTAATCTCCAAACCTTTCAAAATTCTTCAACTCATCTCGGCTACCAAAGCTTAGGTTTCTCCTACCGAGTGTTGTATCCAGCAAAGGCACCAGGGAAAACTTCCTATCATTCTTTTCAATAGTAAATACATTCTTGACACAATCATGCACAACTCTGCAATGATATTGCCAAGGTCTACCGAGCAATAGGTGACAACTATTCATCTCCACAATATCACACAACACTTGATCCTTATACTAGCCAATCTGAAAATCAACAAGACATTGCTCCCTAACTTCCAAAGCATGAATATCTTGCAACCAGCCAATCCTATAAGGATAAGGATGCCTCACTCTCTTCAAACCAAATTTCTGAACCATCTCCTCAGCTACAAGGTTATCAGTACTACCACTATCCACAACTACATTATAAAGTTTACCTCTGAGTTCTGAACAAATTACTCCTCTGACAAGGTTCTACCTTAGTACTGAGTAATGTTCTTCGAACCAACAAGTTGTCAGATTCAGGTTCATTCTTAATGTTCTCATTCACCACAACATTCATTTGATCACCAAACTTCTTTTGTGTGCACTCAAAAGATCTATGTCCTTCACCACAATTATAACAAGTACCCTTAAAGATAACCCTACTTGTCTTCTTTTTCAGCTCCACAGGTTTCAGTTCATCTTCAATAGTCATTTTATCCTTCACCGAGTGATCAAGCTTCTCCTTCCCTCGGGAATTACCATGTTGTTTCCTCTTCAACTTATCTTCTGCCTTCAGAGCATACTGATAAGCATCCTCAACCGAATCAATCTTCAACATATCAAGTTCATCCTGAATATTGAATCTCAAACCATTTACATACCGAGCTACCTTTTCCTTACCAACTTCTCGGTGTCTAGACCGAAGTCAACTTATAGAACTCCTCGGTATAGTCTTCCATAGTCAAATACTTTTGTTGCAGATTTTGAAACTTCTTAAACAAGTCATGTTCATAGTCGGCAGGTATGAACTTAGCTTTCAACTTAGTAACCATCAACCTCCAACGATTGATCTTCATTTCACCTTCATCTTCTCTATCTCTTTGCAATTCTTTCCACCAAAGAGTAGCACATCCTTTCAACTTAGTCTATGCCAATCTTACTCTAAGAGGATCTTCAATTTCTTCAAGCTCAAAGAAATATTCTAACTCACCAATCCAATCAATCAGATCCTCAGGTCTCAAAGTACCAGAGAAGGTAGAAACTTCCATTCGGCAACTAGTACTTACCCGAGCTCCAGATCTATGCAAATGACCAGTTCTGTCTTCACCAAATCTGTCCCTCTGGTCATCTCCACTAGATCCAACAGTTTCAAAGTCTTCAATAGCTTCCTCATAGCCATCTTCAGTACCAAGATTCCTCGGCATACTAGCAATAGCCCTCATGATCTCAGCGATCATGTCATTCTTCACCAATTCCATCTCAGATCTGAAATCTACTTTAACTTTCTTTGTAATCTTTGATTCCACAGCATTAGAGAGATCTGCAATCGTCCTAGGGTCCAATCTTCTCGGAGGCATCCTTCAAGATCTTAAAAAACCCAAGGCAACAAATCACCAACCCTAGGTTCTGTGCAAACTGCCTCAACTCAGAGATCAGTTTACACACTCAAGAACTCCAAGCTCTGATACCACCTGACGCAGGGCAGGATGGAGGATCCAAGAATGGATAGTCCAAACCTACACCAACAACTATAACAACAACAACCACAACGGAATACAACAATATAATGCTTCAAAATAGAATTTCATTCAACATGCCCGACTGTAAGGCCTTCCGGGTTAGGGCCAAATACAACCACTTACAAAAGTATTTCTGCAATCTCCTAGCTAGTCCATCTCTGCAACACATAAGAAACTGATGGAAACACTAAGGCATATCTAAACTTGAGCTCGCAAGCCACCAAGCAATCTCCTTGTCTCAAAGCATGAAAACCACTAGCTCTGCTATTACAACATCAGATAAACAATCTGATCTTCAAGATCTTGCAGGATCCAACTTCTATCCTTCTTTCACTCACTGACTCTACTACCACTGACACCTAAACAACTACCTAAACACTCATTAAATACATTTCTTCAACCACAAGTCGGCTGGGAGAAATAATTAACTCCTAAGCCAAGTCGGCTTCTAAGACAAACAAATATTAAATGCAACAACAGTCGGCTCTCAAATAGCCTTACAAACAATTAATTCTCCATGTCGGCTTGTAGATCCACATATGAGAATACAACACAAGCTACCAACATTAAATACACCAAGTCAGCCAACCAAATCTCCAAGAACTCCATTCGGTAAGCCAGAACTACCGAGTGCCAGTAAAACAACCGAGCACGCCAGGCATCACCAAGCAAGTATGTCGACCGACCACCATAAGCATCGCCAAACACAAGTTTTGCCGAGCACTAGTGTTTACCGAGTTCCTTCAGCGACCGAGCTTCCTTCAATGACCGAGATCCTTGGTCAAAGTTGCAACCGAGCAACAAAGAACCACTTCAACACACCATCATGCAGATTTGCCGATTACCCGAGAATGTCACTGCATCATTATTGGAAGTATAAGGAACTTAAATTAGAGAAGAAAATAAAAGAAAAGGGTAATGAATTGGATGATTTGGGTATAAATATTGTTGATAAAAGATGTGAAAGATTGATGAAAATGGTTGATAAGTATTGGGTTACCTATTCTAATAATTTTAAGGTACTAGAGGAACACAAAAGATTGAATAGTAGAATGACATAAATAATGAACACAGTTGACCTAGAGAATACATAGTGGCTTCAATTGGGAAATTTTTTATCCAATGCTCATTAGGAATGGGGTGAGAAGTTGATCACGGATATGAAGCGACTACAATGTGATGTCATGGATGCTTTTCCCTCTTTTCTCGAGGATGATTTTTCGATGCCAATGGACAAATGGAAGAGTTTTCTCATGGAAGGGATATCAACTGGATTGACATAATTGTAGACAAGTGAGGATCTTACCATCCATGCGTTGGCGATAACACATAAAATGTGCTGACAAGAATTTGCAATGGAAGTTTCAGTTAGACATGTGGGTGTTTATAAAAATGAGGAATATACAACTCATTTGTCAAATCTTCATTTATTTCTATTAAGATATTTTCTGTTGATTAAGTTTTTTATGAAAGGACACTTCCGTTGTAAGTAGTTATGATCCATGTCTTTATAAGTGGACACATTTTGTAATGAAAGACAATAGATACAATATAGAAAATACTCAATAGAATGGGCAAATTTTGAAAAGCTAGACTCTAAGTCTTGTATAATTATGTAAACTTTATTTGAAATAGTAATGATCAGACTGCTCTCTTTTTGAGGTTCTTAGATAAGTGTTCAATTAACTGGCTCCTTTATGATTAATATTTCGAGTAAATATAAGCTACTTTGATTATTTATGTACAACATATTATTTGGTTATGTTTCAATTTGATCATCAGAATTATATGTGAGTTGTTACATATCTATTCTATTTTATTGGTCTCTTCCAGTAAGAGTTATATTCAATAAAACTTATTGGAATACTAATCAGTAATTGAAGGCATTAAAGATCATGTTAGTTGATAGGGTTATCCCAGTTGTGATCCTAAAAATTGTCTCATAAAGGTTATACATAAGGGTTACTGAAAACAAAGACTCTGTAGCCCAATGGAAAGAAGGCACCGATCACATCAATATACATAAATCAACTCATAATCCTTTCAAGCAATACATATAATTTACATAAGCATTTATTTGTTCAGTTGAAAGAAATTTGATATCAAAGACACTTTACATAATTCATATTTTTATTTGAAGAAACCAAACTATATGATATAAAAAGCCTCCAAATAACAAACAAGATTGAGGTATAGGCTAACTTGCCTTGGTTCTACAGAGCCTAAAGTGCAGGAATTCAATCTCACTATTGAGTGAATTCATTTGTTGGCCAACCAAGTGGAGAGTTTGATCACAAGGCTTGACATACCTTGAGAACTTTCCAATCTGTTGATTTGGGAACCGACACCTTGAATGCATTGAATGAGTATTATTTGATGAGGAAAATGTGTTGAAATGTTTGAGAAACCTAATATTGGTTCAAGTCTACCTCTAATATATAGACTTGTGTTGAAATGTTGAATACATCTATAGGATCCTATTGAGAATCTTTGTTGTGTCTGCAACAAAAAATGTCAAAAGAAGGACCTAAATCCTGATAGTCACCATATAATCATCATGAGAGCCCACTTTAAATATATGTAGCTCTATTGTCCAATCTATTAGTACTAATTATTGTATGCCTTCTTTACGTATTGAACAAAGCTATAGTAAATGGAAACAAATGTACACTCTTTGGGCCAAAGAGAAACTTAAGAATATTACTTAATTACAAAACTGAATGAGAAGATTCTATCCAAGTGATTAATGTACTTCATGATGTAATCAATAACATTAAAATTTGTTTAGAAATGACGTATATTGTTTTCTATAGATTTGATTATCTCATAGACTCCCCCAAAAAATAATGAATCCACAAAATGAACAAATGTTAAGGAATGAACAAATGCAGTGTGTCTATTCTAGAACAAAATAAACTCACAAAACCATTGAGGCATGCATTCACTTGTAATGGGGAACTGTCTCGTAGAAGAATGTTCACAACTTGCAACATTGAATCTGTAACCTAGAAAAAGATGCTTAGCATCAATAAGATTAACAGTGGAGCATAATGAAATATTGATGTGTTACCTTATCGAGCTTCTATTTGTTTCTAGAATAGTTTAATATTATCTACTTAACAGGGCCAACCACATGAAGGTGGAAGCTCATTTGGCCCCTCTCCCCCCCCTAATATCACTCTAAATTCCCCATCAATGTCTAACATTCTTTAATCCATTAATGAAACATAACATTCATTCATTATCATGTAACATTCATTAACACATAACATTCATTAACACGTAACATTCATACACATTCATTAACACATATTATTCATTAACACTCATTAACATGTAACATTCATTAACACAACATCCATTTGTTAACAAATAATAAGATTACAATAATTTATTTTTTCTTTTTTTTTTTTGAATCTTGGATGTAAATGCTAAGTGGAGAATCAATTTCTTCATCATTTGTCCCCTCTTTAGTTCTTCTACCTCTCCTTGTGATCTAGTTAATGTATGCCCAATCCTGTACTCATGATGAGGACGCGTATGCAAGGGGGGGTCCACTACAATAACTAAGAAATGAGTTAAATTCATAATTTTTATTATTATGTTTACAAGTATTTCATTAATTAAAAGAACATTACAAGTGTGCTCTTTACCTTATGGGGTCACATTGTCTTCTTGATCATTTTGTCTAGGCTCATCCTCAACATCCTGAACACCCTCTAAATCCTTTGGGGTTGAAACATGAAAGGTTACAGTAATCAATATACCAATAGAAATTAAATTTGTTTAAAGGAATAACAATGGCCCTCTTTACCTGGTGGGGGCACATCACATTCCAGATGTTGTCTACCCAGATCATGCTCAAATTTGTCACAACGATCTACATGCTCTAAAATATAAACAAAAATGGTTACATTAATTACTACACCAATTTCAATTTAAGATGTTTAATTGTATTAATAATTACATAAATAAATTTGTATTGAAAATGAATACCTCCAATACTGGGATGCACACCAGGACCTTCATCATGTGTAGGTTGTGTTCCATGATTAGCAGGCTACATTCCAATGCCATGCACATTGTTATCATTGCTTCTTATTTAAAACAAATATAGTCACTTTATGTTGGAAACTGACATCAAATAGATTATTGCTCAAGTATTTAATTTTAAATATTTTTCATTTAGCTTATTTACCTGTGTGACGTATGCACCAAAATCTCATGTTTTGCCCACTCAATTCTCTTAGGCATTCAACCATGGCTACATAGCCTTGCTAGAAGCCAATTTTCATGTCATCATATGTGAGCACTCTATTGAATCCAAAGCCCTTCATTTTTTCTTAATATCATGATTTTTTCTTGTATTGTTTGATTAAAAATAAGTGTGCAATTTATTATATCCGTGCGATATTTGATTTACTGATACTTACAATTCATGCAAAAAGTTTCATATAACCACCAGAGCCGAGTTTGTGTTTCCCGTGCTTTTCTTGTCTTGCCTTAGTTTCCCGTGATGTGTCAAGCAATCTATGAAAATTTTGAAATATGTTAGATTATATAAATATAAAGAGTAATTAGTACACAATTACATTCTTAATAGTATCACATACCTTCTGTCAGATGGTGTATTTCCTTTTTTCCTTTCAACTCTTTCCTTTGCATCAAAAATCAGGTCCTTCCACTCCCTCTCTGGAATCATTGGGGGATACTCGTACTTTTTGTTCTTCTCTAAATGTGTCCTATGTTTGTCCTTCACATACATTAGATATGTGTCAGCTTTGTCAAGGACCTTGTTTTTGTCGAATGTTTCATTTCCAAACAACCCAACCATATGGTTTGTGAGTTCATCTTTCTCATTCTACTATTTATGTATGGTGGGCTTGAAGATCTCCAATGCAATTTCATTAATATTTTTATAAAAATATTATTTCCTACAAAAAATCATGGGATTATTAGTCCAAAATGAGTGATCAATAAGTAAATTACAATTAAACTATATATAATAATAATTTTAAAGTACCTGGTACCTTATCTATCTTTAAAGGAAGTATTTCTGCGCTCACCACCAATGTGGCCCACAATTTTCTTGTACTAGCAATACGTGAAGTGTTATTACTAACCGGTTACTGAGGGGGGGGGGTGAATCAGTAGAAACTATTTCTATTACAATTCAGCACTTGTTTAATTATTCTTTCAAGATAGGCAGAATATAAACAATCATTCATAAGCATAAATAGAAACACATAGATCAACACAAGATGTATACGTGGAAACCCTCAGTTAGAAGGAAAAAATCATGGTGAGAGAGAGCTCACAACTTCACTACTGCAGAATGAAGGCGCCCTGTTAAGAGCTTACAAAGCACTGGTGAAGGTGCTACCTAGTTAAGGGATTTTATACAAGATCGGTTAAGATCTTAACTCTGTTAGGAGTTGCCTGGTTAGAGGACTTTCAACATCAACAAGATGTTATCCTGTTAAAGGATTTTACAAAGAACTGATTAGGTCCATCCTGATAGAGGGATTTCAATTTGGTTTCACACCTTATAAAAGCAATGATCTTATATGACACCGGTTGTCTGATTAGATCATACCTATTGATCTCTTCCTTGGTTTGCCTGGTTGTTGACTTTTTTCTGCCTCTTTGCCTTTCACCTCTGGTGACTATGATTTCTACGCAGATATCTCTTCTCTACTCTCTCTATTAAACAACTCTCAACAACCTTCTTTCTTGCGTCCCATGACCTGCATTTATACAAGAGTTCATCGTAATGAAATCCTCAACTCATAGAACCGCCATGCTGTAAACTCACCAATAAATCATGCAACTAGCAAAAATCTTTGCATTATGATCTAGAGTTTACCTTAAAAATATCTGCAGAAATTAAGCTAACTCTTGTTAAAAAGCTAACTCCACTTCTGAGCGGTGGATGCTCCGCATATTCCGGTTTTAACTCAAGCTGCTCCGCAGAATCCGATGCAGATCTCTTTGCAGTATTGACCGGTATACACTTATACCCGGTTCATCCTTGTTTGCAATATACAATTGATACTGTGTACTTGGTTCGGTCTACTGGTGTATCCTCTTTGCTTAAACTACCGGTGCATACACTTTGTTTCTAGTCTACCGGTGTTTTCAAAGTAATGTGAGTGATCGGTGAACCTTTACCGATGGGAATGATATTTTGTGAATTACACTAATGACAACCTAAGTTGCTAACAATCTTTCCCTTTGTCATTGGTGGCAAAACCATACTTGTCACAATTTATACCTTGTCTTGTAGACTTTTCTTTCCTCTGTTAGCATACTTGCCCTGTTTCAGACTTCCCCTGTCTGTGTGGTTGTAGCTCTTCTGTCCTGTTCTTGTGTGGTTGTAGCTGTTTGGTCCATTTCCCTTTCTATTTCTTCTACTTCTTCTTCCCCTTTTTGCCTCCATAGGACAAAGGGTTATTCTTAGGATTTCACATTTGTAGCTTTGTGAAGATATCCTTGTAGATTGTCTTTGCAAAGTGAAGAAATGGTGCTCATTGATCAGTTACATATTCAATGTTCATTTGGGCTGCTTTAAGAGAAACAATGATGTTCTCCATATCCTCCATAGTTTTATAATCTGGTTCATTGATCAGAATTTCTGTAGAAGTTGCTGTTTGCTACATGGAATCAAATGTTGGTACCAGAAGTAACTAAAATCCAATAATGTCTTGGATCCTCTTATTTTCCTCTTTTGTAGTCTTTCTTAGGATTAGAGCAAGACTTGTCATTTCTCTGCTAAAATTTGTTGCAGTCTTACTTTTGATGTCAAATTGAGATGACAAAGCTCTTATATCCTCAGAGATCTTTGCAGACTTCTCTATCAGATCTTGCAGAAATATTTCAAAGTTTGAAGTTCTGTCATCAAACTTCCTGCCGCTTGAATCTATTGTTGAAGTACCCTCAAAGTAGTTGATACACTAGTCTTTATATCTTCAACTAGTTTGTGGAGAATCTCTAGTCTCTTCTTTTCATAGTGATCTATGGCTATAGTTTCTGGATCTACCAGGTCTTCACCGATTGCTTGTGCCAAGACTTCCAACTGATCTATGACAGGTTCCTCTTCATCTATGTCAGCATCAGGTACGAAGTGCACAAAATATTTTTGACGGTTGTCAGGACCATGACCCGTTTTCTCTTAGTCAGCTCCTTTAGCTACCTTGTGGACATCTTGTTGATGTCGACCACAGTATCGGTGTCCTTTCTCCTTTTGGCTTCTTTCTCCTCAGAAAATGACAATTTCCTCTTAGATGAGGAGGAGCTTGGAATGTCTGCTTGATCCTTTAGCTTGGGCTCTTATTCCAATTGAGCTTGCTCAATATGTACATGAATTTCTTATCTTGTTCCTTATCTTCTTCATCTCCATGTTGAGCTTTATCTTCCGGTGGCGCCTCTTCTTCAAGTAGATCTTTCTTGGTAGGTGCTTCTGCGTCAATCTTAGATTCTTCTTCCAGTTGCACATTAACTTCTACATCTTGTTCTTGTTGAAGTTGTTCTTCCAGTGGGACTTCTTCTCTACGCTGCTCTTCAGTTGTATGTAGTTCTCCCATGGGGATATCATTTCCCAGTTCTTGTTCTGCTAGTGGGATTACCTGTTCAACATTTATTTGTTCACCAGCTGTGAACTCTTTTGTTTGAACATTTTCTTTACTAGTTGAAGGTTCTTCACAAGTAGTGAATCAAACCGGTGGTTCCTGTATTTGTTCAGTTTGATCCTGAGGACCTAATTTTTCAAGTGCATTGAAGTCGTACTATTGCCAGAAGTCCAAAGTCTCTTTATAGACTTGATTCTCATATCCATTTAGTATCTGGGCAACTCTATACTTGGTATCCAAGTTCATTGATGCTTCCTCTAGTAGAAGCTTCATTCTTTCCTCACTGAGACTAGGTCTGACCTTTAAGAATGTTTCCCTATTAATTCTTGAGTTGGTGCCTAGACCGGTTCTCCATTTTGTCTGTAGCCTAGAGTTGAGTTCCGGTGGAAACTTGGACCTGTAGTCCCTTGGAGTTTTACGAAAATCCATAAAAGTTTCCATTAAGGCTACAATTACTGCATGTTTGTCTTCTGCTTCTAGTACATTGTACCACTTAGCAACATTATCTACTTCTCCGAAGTCCATTACCTCATCAACAATATCATTGACAGACATAGGGCGAGTGTTACCTTTTCTTGGAGAGATGAGAACTATTAGATGTGCTGGATCGCTGCTCTTGTCATCGGTGATGTTGACGATGATCGGTTCTGTAGGATTCTTCTCTTTAACTGGTGTTTCATCTCCAAGCACTCCTTTTCCTTTTCTGGTGTTAGGAACCGGTGGAACTGTTGTTCTTTGGCATGCTTCGTCTGCTTGCTTATGGGTTTGAAGGAGTTTGGTCCACATCACTATTCCCTCATCATGCACTGTCTCAGCTTCTCCAACAAGCATGAGACCGATCCTCCTTTTTGTTCAGAAGGTTTGCTGATGTAGTTCAGTTTGTTCGGTGGCTTCTTCCATAGTGAGATGGTCTTGAATTCTAGAAGAGCACGTATCCTCAGCTCCTTTTCTCTATTCATAGAAGCTTTCCATCTAGCTTCAATAATTTCTAGAAGATCATTAGATAATGTCTTTTAAAGTTCCGCATGATGCAAATTGAACTTATGGAGGCAGTAGACTACTTTGTCTTCAATTTTCCTTCTATCTTCTTCATTTGCTAGGTTGTATCTTCTTTGGAAATGATCCATTCCACCAAGTTCTTTCAATCCTGCCACAAATTGATCAATTGTGGGCTTCCTACCTTTTGGTGGATCTTCCTTTACCAGTTTGCTAGAACCCCTCTTCCTTTTGATTAGAGGAACTGTGTCTTCTGAATCTGTCTCCTCTTGTTCTCCCTCTTGGGTACTGGTTACCGATTCTTCTCTTTTCCTTTGAGCTTTGGGTTGATCCTTGACTGGTTTCTTCTTTGGCGTTGGTGTTCTTTTGGTATACACATTCTTGATTGGCGCCCTTTTCTTCAAATTCTCCTGAATCTCTTCATAGGTACCGAACCGGTTTGCGTTGAGATCTTGATTTGCCTCAGTCAAGGTGTCTGCATATGCCTTAGTAGCCTTTGTGGTGATCTCGTAGCCCAGTTCAGGAGCATACATGGTTCTTGGTTCCACGACTTGTATAATATAGTTGTCGGTGGTAACTAGAAAGCATATGTCGTCTTTGTATTCCTCAACAATGGCTGACGGCACCCTCTCTCTTGTATACATTCATAGTTGAAATGCCTCAAAGTGTTCAGTCATTACTCTACCTAACTGGTTTCCCAGTTGGTTGGCCATTTCATTGATTTGATGCATGACTGGTCTGTCGGTTCCCCAAGTCACTTTTTCGATCCCTGGGAAGAAATTCAAATAATAGAAGTACATACATACCAGCAGGGTTCCATACTGTAATCACCTAAAATTGGGCTAATAGAACCTAAAGCCCTATTTGCCCTAATTCGAAATAATACCTTAATTATGTTAATTCGATCTTTGATTATTGACATAATTCTCACATTTCAATAAAATCAATTCAATCCTAAAATCAAGCATTTATCACCAAGGTTTCAAGCAAAAATCAAGTCAATTAACTCTAGGCCCAATTAATTAATTCAATCCCACCAAATGAATGGTTAGAGTTATTAATTAAATGAAAATCATAAATACCTCTTAAATCAACAAACACAACAAACACACTCTAATCATTAAGAGGCTCTCACATGGATCAAGGATCAAGTCAAGATGCATCTCAACCACTCCTCATAGATGCATCTCAACCGTTCAATTCCTCCTACAATCTATAAAAGAGAATTTTCAAATGCTGATTCCTTCTTCCTAATGCTTGGATTTGGAGGCTTCATAATCTTTGGATTTTGAACTCTCTTACTAATGTTTCACTCTTAATGCTTTGATTTTGATAGTTGTTCTTATTTTTTCATGCTTATTTCACATGCTTTAGCTAATTTAAATCTCTCAATTGGGTTATTTGGTAAAGAATTCATATTTTCATGCTTAATTGTGGAAGATTTCTTAGATCTAGCTTAATTTCATACATGCTGCTTTGAATCTCTCATTTTAGTGTCACATTGTCACTGTTTAAGGGTGAAATCTGAGAGCTAATAACCCTTATTTCACACTTGCACTAACTAGAGAGCAATAGGACGATTTCACTTGTTGGTTTCTCTAATTTGATTTGAATTTATTGCTAACAAATGATGTAATGTCTTATTGAAGTGCTGTATTGCAGGCCCACAAACTTACACACACACACCATGGATTTCTTCTTGACGACTTTGAGCTTCTTCATGTTTTCAAAGATTTTCCCTCGAAGCATTGTAGAGATGTCGTATTGAGCATTATCGTGCATTATTCGGTGTGCTGTGTGAATTTCTCCACCCGGTATGCTGTTTATATTGCTTGTCTGGTAAACTTTGTAGCCAATCATAATAGATGCAAAGCGGACTCCATCATCCTCAATGTTGGTCACGGTCATAAGTCGACCATCGAATCTTGACTTTGTCAGTTTATTGACGACGACATTGGTGATAGTCCTTAGGGTTAGTGCTTCCCCTCGGTCACTGTATCCAGTCACTCTATGTAGATCTTCTCTTGTGACCAGATTGCATACACCCTTATTAAGCCATAAGCCCGATTCGTGATCCATTGATAAGTCCTGATGATACCAGCTTTGCATACTTATCAGGAAGTCTCCCTTCTTCACATAACTTGAGATACTCGCTTTGAATATACGTTTTGCCCAATTCTTCCTGTTTGGCATGAATGAACATTGTGATGTCTTCGGTTAAAAGGACTCCGTTTGGCACAGACGACAGCGCACCAGCCATGTTGTTTTCCCTGTTTTGAACCGCCACAATATCATATGTAGGTTGGTTCACTTGACTTCCCTTGATCAACTTCACGGTAGACGATGAGGATGCCATTTCTTGATAATTGGTTAACACGGTAAGTCGCTTGATCAGTATTACAAACAGTAGCTCGCAATGATCAAAGCGCGAGAATATTACTCAGCACAAGAATTCGTTAATCACAAAGATAGCAAAGTAAAACTAGTGAGTAATTTTCTGTTCTTTTATAGGGTTAGGTCATAATGATAATTACCAAACGGTAACTATTGTTAAACAACTACAGTAATAAATGCCTTACCTAACTTCTCTTTCCATTTTTTCCAACCGGTGATCCGACTTTTTCGGTTTGGCAAACCCTGGTTGATTACTGCTTACTTGTCCGGTTATCCTTGTAGACCGAGTGAGTCTGATTCTCACTAGTTCTACCGGGAACAGTAGACTAGCTACCGGTTCCCCCTAGGCCTTCACGACTCAGTTTGTTGAAGAGATATCACCATCTGCAGATGATGATCTTTCCTCTATCTTTTTCTCAGTGGAGCTCTTTGATTCCTTTTTGAACCAAATCTACCTGACTATTTTCTTAGTCTTCTCTTCCTTATTGATCTTCTCATTTGAGGATGAGATCTTCTCTACCTCTTTGACCGATTATTTCCTCTTGCTCATTGACTGGTTCCTACATTGCTTTAGCCATTATCCTAGTGCCATCAATAGGGTCAACAATGATGTAGTATGGGGGCATAAAAGACACAGGCCAAATCTGCATCCAACATCATATCATGGTCTTCAGATGAAAATCACAACATCTTAATATGGTGAACTACCCAAAAGGGGCTCATTGCATGTTTTGTCTTAAAAATAGTGAATATACCAAGAACAATATAATAAGATAACATTCATGCCTCGTCATCATTGGTATATAAATACAAGATGCAAAAGAGGAGCTATTCTCAAGATAAAGTGGGACAACAACAAATAGTACTTCATTCATGATTAACAACAAATATGTATCCAAATGAAGATTGAGAAGGCATAGGTGATTCATGCAATGGAAAATGGTCTGAATAAAGAATGCCATCAAAATAATCATGTAATCAGTGAATCCATGATGCCCTAACTTCATGAGATATGAAGATCTTAAGCAAGGGTGTATTCAAATGATTCAATGAAGCAACAATGATAATAATACGACAACAAATCATAATTCTTAAACTCATGGTGCCATGGATACAATAGAGATAATGATACCTCAGTCAAACATGGGCTTTGAAGATCCAAACAAGTGAAATGCAATAGTGAGCAATAGTTACAAGCCCACGACCTTCAAGGTATAGTAAATAGAACACAAATGGAATAATAACACAATGGAGAAAGCAGTGAAAGGAAATCCAACATGAAGCATGGGCTGTGCCAAGCATCAATATCAGTGGTAATAACAAATCAATGATCACAATCTCATCAAAGCATGTCATTGAGCCAACTTAACCAGTCAACAATCATTCACTGATGAATGATGCCTAAGTATTAACATGGGCCCTCAGAGATACATAAAAATACAACAGTGAGCCTTGACATTGGCCCAAAAACATAATGGAACAATAAACAATGATGCCCAAATAACAATGAATCTGGTATTATGCCACAATTCGATCAATGAGAACAAAAGCTTGAAGAAGATGTAATACATGGAGGAGAAAGTAACCGTAGTCCGCGACCTCATCAACATCAATATTGCTTTGACCAAGACTTGAATTCAAATCATCCACAATGGTATGTCCGCTATGTAAAGAGAAACAACAGAGGTGGAGATACCCTATCAATAGCTCACGAGCTCTAAACCCTTTCAAAACAATGAGCGATAAAGAAATAATCTTAATGCTATGATTATCAGATAGAATAATGAAGAAAATAATGATACCCTAAAGATCAACACGAGCTCAAAGCAATGAGCACCATGTATAGACACGACAACATGGATTACCATGCCATGACATCAAAACAAAAGCAAATATTGATGCAATTATACATCAGTGATCACCATCATGATGCCATGTAAAAATAATGCAAGGAAGGAGAAATAGTTACAGGCCCATGGTCCTCACAACAAGCATACCCTCAAGTTAGATAATAGAAAATGGAAGGCAGGGCACAAAGAAATAATCAAATAGCATGAGTAACAATAATACCAACCTCAACAAGTAGAAATCCCATATGAAGTTTGGCAAAGAAACAAGTTACCAAATCGAACTCTTGATCACAGAGGCCGAATACCAGTCCATAATGCAACTTTCCCCAAGCAACTGTAGTTAGGGCTCGATTCTTTTAGCATATTGTATCCTTTGGAGGGTCGGGTTTTTAAGTTATTCAAATGATTTATGTTTTAATGGATGGTTTTCCCCTTTAAGTGGGTTGAGAACCTTATCCATGAAAACATATTAATTAAACAATAACCCTATATCCTAGCATAAAGGTCCCTTTTTTATTGCTATTCTAAAATGGGGAATGTTAAAATGTAAAATCATTGCCTGTATTATTGTAAAGATATTGGACAAATGATGTTTTTATAAATCATTTGGTCAAAATATCATTTATCAAGCATGATTAGGGGAAGGGTGGGTTAGATTGGATTCTGGGTGTAAAGATATCTACTCAAGGTTGGCAATTTCTCCATTTTGATTTGACTATGCTCTGTGCATATTCTGGCCATGTTATAATGGCCTTATCTATGCTATTTCCTTATTTTAGAGTACTTATCCAATTATTGCATTAATTTTGCTAGAACCATCCTGTATAAAGGTTTCACTTCAATAATGATTTTTTTGAATTCACATTTCCCTTTTTTCCTTTATTAAATAAAAAACAAAAAATATACATTCTTTTTCTCTATTTCTGTTGACTAGGACACTCATGCATACCTCTCGGTAGGGGCTTTAAATAAATTTTACAACTCATTATTATTCTCCCATTTGTTTATTCAAGGATAATTTGTTCTATGCATCTTCTTCATTAAATTTTTCGAAACAAGAATGTTTAACTTTAGAATTCACTTCTCCAGCCAATACTAACTTTTTATCTTTACTAAGACTAGGAACACGTTATAACTTGATTTCTGTCCGAGTTAGACTTATCTTCCAAAACTTTTGACATTCTTCTTCTTTGATATTGCTGTTACCATATTTTCATGTTCATTCAATTGGTAACCTATTTACTAGATGAGTGACTACAGTACCCTAGTTTGCATTATTAAGTGATCTTGTTTAGATTTGTATTCATTTCATTTGGCTATAAACTGAATGTACATGTAAGAGAAAAGAAAGACCTACATCTGAATAATTACATGTATATATGCTGAATCATAGCTGTCTGAACATAAAAGCTTGTATGTATTGTACAGAGAAAGGAATGAAATTGAATCATCTAGGCTCACACAGGTCGTGAGCATAGCCAACTCCTAGAAAGATATGGATGAATACAGACATACATAGGTAAATGAACATAAGCAACATGGTATGAGACATTGCCTAAAGAGATGATGGAATGTTGACCCGGGTGTGAATCTAGTGTACTCCTGTTTAATCCAGAACTTGCAAGGAAGAAAGAAATGGGGTTAGATCCAAAGGATCTAAGCATTGCATGACATCCTATTATATATCCTCATTTATAGTCATGCATGTGCATAGTCAAGCCATACACCTCTACAAGGGAACCATACTCCAAGACATGTGCACTCAGAAAGATGCTATAGGAGGAAGAAGATACCATGTTTTCACTAACTTGTTTGTTCCATGTGCAGATACATAAGAAGTTGTGACATTGATGTTTACCCTCACACAGATAATCAAAGTACTGAGAGGATGGCCTTTCCAAAAGGCCATCCTCAAAGTTCAAGTGATTGTCTGGACAACATGAATCGCAAAGTACTGAAATATAATGAATGATGTTGCCTTGTAATGTGGGCACTATCAGGAAGCCCTCAAAACTTCTTGACAAAAACCACATCACAGGCCAAGATCACTCATGATCATGTGCCAAATCCTCCTAATACCACACATTGAAGCCGTGAGGGTTCTCAGAAGCTCCATTCCCATAGAGTTTGTGACTATCCTCACGGTCCCAAGGAGGAGCACTGATCTAGGAAGAGGGAAGCAATTAGTGAAGCAGCAGTGACCAGGGAACATTTAGAATCCATGAAGGCAAAATGGTACAAAGGAGCTCTGCAATAGATCCAATTTGTAGAGAAAGGACATCTATGAGCTTCATATCATGATGGACACAAGCCAATTTCAAGTACAAAAAGCATGGGAGCACAGTCAAACAGAAGAAGATCAACATTAAAGGAAGTAGCCAAAACAAGAATGAAGCAATAACAAGAGCATGATCAATGAGAAAGACAAATAAGCATCAAGTGAACCATTGTTGTGGATGTCCCATCTAAATAATACAACAACAACATCAAATGTTGTTGTTCCATTTGATGTTGGTGTGGCACCATTTCCAAATGGACCATCCACAACAATGACTCAAACATGTCATAAAACCATGGCCCCAAATGATCAAATAAGGCAATCATTATCAAGCATCTATGAAGCTGCAGTAATAGGAAAGCTACATCAAGCAATGGAGGATACATCAACATGAAATCAAATCAGGAGACAAAAGGCATCCATGAAGTTCAATTAAAATCTCAGTAAGTGCACTAAATCTACATCCTACATTGCTTTAGCCATTATCACTGTATCATCAATAGGGTCAACAATGATGTAGTATGGGGGCATAAAAGACACATGCTAAATCTGCATCCAACATCAAATCATGGGCTTAAGATGAAAATCATAATATCTTAATATGGCATGCACTTCCCAAAAGGGGCTCATTGCATGTTTTGTCCTGAAAACAGTGAATAAACCAACAACATCATAATAAGATGGCATTAAAGCCTCATCATTACTGGTATATAGATACAAGATGCAAAAGAGGAGCTATGCTCAAGATAAAGTGGGATAACAACAAATATTACTTCATTCATGATTAACAACAAATATGTATCCAAATGAAGATGGAGCAACCATAGGTGATTCGTGCAATCAAAAATGGTTTGAATCAAGCATGCCATCAAAATAATCATGCAATCAGTGAATCCATGATGCCCTAGCTTCATGAGATATGAAGATCTTAAGCACGAGTGTATTCAAATGACTTGTGAAGCAACAATGATAATAATACGACAACAAATCATAATGCTCAAACTCATGGTGCCATGGATACAACAAAGATAATGATACCTCGGTCAAACATGGGATTTGAAGATCCAAACAAATGAAATGCAATAGTGAGCAATAGTCACAAGCCCGCGGCCTTCAAGGTACAGATAGAACACAGATGGAATAATAACACAATGGAGAAAGCAGTGAAAGGAAATCCAACATGAAGCACAGGTTGTGCCAAGCATCAATATCAGTGGTAATAACAAATCAAAGATCACAATCTCATCAAAGCATGTCATTAAGCGAACTTAACCAGTCAACAATCATTCACTGATGAATGATGCCCTAGTATTAACACGAGCCCTCAGAGATACATAAAAATACAACAGTGAGCCTTGACATTGGGCCACAAACATAATGGAACAATAAACAACGATGCCCAAATAACAGTGAATCTAGTATTATGCCACAATCCGATCAATGGGAACAAAAGCATGAAGAAGATGTAATACAAGGAGGAGAAAGTAACCATAGCCTATGACTTCATCAACATCAATATTTCTTTGACCAAGACCTAAATTCAAATCATCCACAATGGTATGTCCGCTATGTAAAGAGAAACAACAGAGGTGGAGATACCCTAGCAATAGCTCATGGGCTCTAAAGCCTTTCAAAAAAGTGAGCAATAAAGAAAGCATCTTAATGCTATGAGCATCAGTGAGAATAATGAAGAAAATAATGATGCCCTAAAGATCACTATAGGCTCAAAGCAATGAGCACCATGTATAGACATAGCAACATGGATTACCATGCCATGGCATCAAAACAAGAGTAAATATTGATGCAGTTATACAACAGTGAGCACCATCATGATGCTATGTAAAAATAATGCAAGGAGAAATAGTCATAGGCTCATGGCCCTCACAACAAGCATACCCTCAAGTTAGACAATAGAAAATGGAAGGCATGGCACAAAGAAATAATCGAATAGCACGGGTAACAATAATACCATCCTCAACAAGTCGAACTCCCATATGAAGTTTGGCAAAGCAACAAGTTACCAAATCGGGCTCTTGATCACAGAGGCCGAATACCAGTCCATAATGCAACTTTCCCCAAGCAACTGCAGTTAGGGCTTGATGCTTTTAGCATATTGTATCCTTTGGAGGGTCGGGTCTTTATGTTATTCAAATGATTTATGTTTTAATGGATGGTTTTCCCCTTTAAGTGGGTTGAGAACCTTATCCATGAAAACATATTAATTAAACAATAACCCTATATCCTAGCATAAAGGTCCCTTTTTTATTGCTATTCTAAAATGGGGAATGTTAAAATGTAAAATCATTGCTTGTATTATTGTAAAGATATTGGACAGATGATCTTTTTATAAATCATTTGGTCAAAATATCATTTATCAAGCATGATTAGGGGAAGGGTGGGTTAGATTGGATTCTGGGTTTAAAATAATTGCTTGTATTCTTTTTTTTTCTTTATAATCATGCAGGTGTCGAAATAACAGCGACACGGTTGGTATTACGACGATGTCAGGGGCACTTGCAAAAAAAACACAAAAATCACACACAAATGGAAGTGCCCTCACAAATTGGCGTCAGAATTTGACCCCTAATGTTGTAGTGTGTGATCATTAACAATCTTAATGGTTTTTCTTATTCTACCCATGGTTCTATCACCTTTCTTGTTGAAGTTGGTAGGAAGTACTTAGATGTCACCTTTGATTTTATCCCAACTTCCGAGCAATTCCAAGTGAGATAAAAAATTCCTTGACTTAAGTTTCCATGAAATATATTGCTTCTCCTATTCATAAAGTCTTGAATTTTCCCTATAATGGAGAAATTATCATGATCAATGATAGTTTCTATCGCCCTTTAGTGATTCATGGAAGCTTTTACCTTGAATTCTTTTGGTCTCAAGAACCTCAACCATCCCAACCTTGCCAAGACATTTTCTGCCTATATTACCAAAAGTTCAAAAATAAAAAGGTTTCCCAATTTAGCATTTCTAAGGATGTCCCATCTCCTTGTCGCAGACCTTGCCTCCCTCCCACAATTTCTAGTCCTCCTAATTATGATTTAGTTCTACCTCCCATATACTACAAACATCTTGCATCCTCAATCTCTCAATCGAGTAAGGTTCCTTTTTTTTTCTCCTACTAAGGAAGAAGAGAAGCCCATGTTGATTGATCCTAAACCATCTCAAAATTCAAGAAAAGCCAAAAGAAAATTGTAGTGTTCATGACCACCACTATAGATGTCATGCTAAGGCCTATGAGCTTTCTTTCCAACACATTTCCTCTCAAAAGAAACCTTCTAATACTTTAATCCCATTTGACCAACCTAGGAGTAGCCCAAGGGAGGAATAAAATCATAAGAAAACTAAATTATCTAAACATGATAATTTCTCTTTTCATTTAAAGATCGTATTGTGATTAATTTAGATAATGAAGATACTCTAGATAATGTTAAAAATATTAATGATGCACATAATGTTGACCCTAATGATTATGAAGATATGTATGAGGTTATTGAAATTAATCAGAGCTTTCTTCAAGATTTCCCAAAGTATTAACTCTTTATCCTTGTGACAAGTGAAGGGACTCATTCTTAGAGCATGGTCCTAGTTTGGAATGTGTAGAAGCTCCATATGTTGTGCTTGATGTTTCTTCTTTTACATGTTGCCCACCTTCCCTAAATAATATTCTCCAAGATGGGTTGGTAGATGATACACTTGAATATCTCCTCTTGTGTCGTGGATTCTCTTGTGTTTTCTTGTTTGTACTATGCCCCCCCCACGATGCACTTGTTACTATTAATTACTTTTTATAGACCTCATTAAATGACCCTTGTTTCTCTAATGGTGTAAGGTGATAAAGGGATTTAACCTATTGTGACATTCTTCTATTTATATCTAAATTCTTCTATATGTTGTATATATGTTATGTTGTACATGTGCGATTGTTATAAATGTGCCTTACATGTTGTCTACTTGTGGATGATGCAAAGTAGTGAGAACCATCTCTCTTTTTGGTCTTTGCAATGTTGACCCAAAAAGACTTTAGTTTGTTCATCTTATGCGTTCTTCCATTGTGCTTGTAGTTCTACTACCCTTGGGGGATAAGTTCATTACAAATATTCTTGATATACATCACTTATCAAATATGCATATTGATCCTAGAGTTAATAGATATCTTATGTGATCTCTTTTCATTATGCACTCTATTTCCCTTGATTTTTTCCTTTCTTGGGGCATATTGTAGTGGAAATGTACTTGTCTTTTAGATGCATGTATGCTACCTTTAACTCATTATTCTTGGTAAGGAATACACAATCACTTTAATGTGGAGGTGTACACTACTCTTTGTTACAGATTACACACACACCACAAATCAAGATTGCAATAATTTCTTTCAAGTTGTGTCTTAAGCTGTGTTACCTTAGCTTGGTGGATTTCCTTAGAGAAAATTCTTTCCTTTGTTATCCTTTCCACTATTCTCTTTGTGGATCTCCTTGCATACAATGCTTTTCTTGGTTATTCTTAGAGGTCAATTTACTATCATATCACAACTTGCTAGATTGTTGAATTCTCCTTTTCACCAATCGCTCTTTCTCTACATGAGCCATTGTAAGTTAACCTTACTAGACTAGTATGGTCATGCATGCTATCTCTCTGCACTCTTTTTTAATGTAATTGTTTATTTTGTCTAAGTCTTTGATTAATGGGGACCTAAGGTACTTGGGGGATTTGTTTTTCCTTGTCTCTTTTACCTTGATAAAATCTATTTCCTATGCTTCAACCTACTTTACCAAGAGTATGAAGTAGGTTCATACTCATGCTAAATTGGGGGCTAAATGTAGGATCATAAATTGAATCTCTATGCAACTTCTTGCTCAATTATTCCACATTTTAGTGTCTTGGTCTTTTGTACCTGATATGCTTGATCCAACCCAGCTCCACATGTAATTCTGGATTCCTTTTCCAATTGGGACATCATATTTAAATTTGAAGTTGCATTGAGTGGACCAAGACACCTAGGATGCTTTGTTCTCAAGAATTGGCCAATTAGGGTGCTCTATTCTCCAATGATCATGCCCAAATTTATACTGTGTAACAACTACATTGTTCTAGTAGGGATTTCAATCTTGCATTGGATTTTATTGAGCTTTACACCCTAAAATATTGTGAGAGGCATAAAAGAAAGCTTCTCTCCCTCATTTGAACATCACATTAATTCCAAATCAAGCTATCAACCAAAATTTCACAATTTCAAGACCTAAGTCAAGAGATTAAGCATCAAAGCATTAAAAATATTAAGAAATGCAAATATAAGCATCTTGTGAAAACACCCATGATCTTCCTATCCTAAAGTCAACATGAAGTAAAATTCAAAGCATCTTCTTGAGCTCAAGAAGGTTTATGAAGGTATAAATTTACTTTTTTTTAGATCTAAGTTCTATTATGTTCCAACACACTTTCAATTACTTTTTTATTTGTCTAATTCAATGTCAATTCCTAAACAAGGGTTTGCCTTGGGAAAAACCCTTTCTACAAAATAGTTTCTTTCTTTTTTGTGTGTAGGTATAGGTGACAGATGTGTAGAAAAAGCTACATAAAGATTAGGTGAAGAGCTAGAGTCTGCAATTTGTTTGAGAAAATTTTTCTTGGAACCATTGAAGCCAGACACCTTGTTCCTAGGAACAAGTCGACCATGACACATTGTTCCTGCCATAACCTCATATTTAAATCTCAAGTTTTAGTTTGCTAGTTCTAGATCCTTTCTAGAATTTGTAAGTATGTTCTCAATATCCTTTTACACACTTAATTCCCACCATTTGTCTACGGATCTTACATTCTTCCATCCATAATTGTATTCTATTCCTTAATTAACAATGAAGGGTCATTGCTTTTTTCTAGTGGTTCATCTATCTTGAGGTCCAGTGGATCGTCTTCCTTCCAATGTAAGAGGAGATAGGCATAAACCTCCTAGTTTGTTCGTGCATCCTATTGAACCCTATTTCCCACCTTAAAGAAATATTTAAACCTAATTAATTGAACCTAGTATAGTCACCATGTTAATATGTTGATTGGCCAAATTATTCCTTTGTGAATTCTAATGATTTGGTAGACCTTATATTTAAAAATATTGGATATTGGCCTAAATAATAGGAGACAAATTTTTCATCTACTCCTTTTGTATATCAAGATTTGGAACACTTACAAGAATCTCCTTTCGTGAAATTGATTTAAGATATGCAAGATGATCACAAAATGAGTCCTAGAAAACCGAAAATTGCATACATACTAATAGCTATTTGCATTTGACTTTTAAGATTATTCATTTTCTTTTATTATATTTAATCCTTATATGAGACAATAAATAATTAAAAATAAGTAATGATAGGAAACACAAGGTTGAAAATTGTAATACTACTGCACATATTTTATTATTTATAATTATCATCAATATAATTTATATTCTCCATTACTTATTATTGGTAGAAATCATTTCTAACTTGAACATTTCAAGTTATACTCCATGATCAATTATTAAGCTTTTATTCTGAATTGTCATTCAAAATTTTATTACTAATAATATTGACATAGAAGCATTTCAAGAATTACTATGGATGTTGAAAATACCATGAACATGATATTTAAAAATCACATTCTTTTTCAGTATCATTAATAATTTCAAATCATGCATATATTAATAGGAATTATAACATACATTAGGAAATATATTTATCTATTACACTTGGAGGTGTAATCAATAAACATAGAAAAGTATATATGTTAAGAAATTATAATTCTATAGGTTTAATAAGGAGTTTTTCTACATGATTCTTTATATCGGTACCGGACTTTCCAACTCCATCTCCCTCTCTGTAAAAAACGTGATAACATCTTAAGACGTTAAAAGCAGCATCCTTAGTACAAGTGGGAACATCATCATGTTTTAAATATTCCCAGTTTAGCTCTTTCAAATGTTTATCCAGCATAATATTGAGATTCTTCAATGCATCTTTCTCGTCAGAGTTTGGATGATCTCTCATGTAACATGTTATACTGGAAGTGAGTTCGCCACGGTCTGCCTCAGCCTTTTAAAAATAAATAAATTTTATGTTTAAATTTAATTATATAATTGAATTGCATTTAGAAGAAATTATTTTGTCAGTCTTGCATACAAATAAAAAAATATGTGTTGATTAAGATGTTATTATACCTTGTAGGTTCGAGTGTCACCTCTTAATCTGAGAGTTAAACACAAAAGATCATTGAATCTTGATGGGTAATCAACTTTTTGAAGGATGTTTTCTGGAAGAAGTCCATGTAATGCTAATATAGGCTCTAATGTTGTTGTACGGAAAGCTGCACTCTCTAAACCATTTTTTAAATATTCCTTCAAAGTTGGTATGTATTCAGCAGCAAGCCATTCAGCTTCTTCCATCATAGAATCCATATAGCTAATCCACTGCATAAATATAATTTTTTTCATCAAATAAAAACATAAAGATTTGTTTTGTTAATTATAATAAATAAAATAAGCTATATCTTAGCTATTTTCGCATTCAAAAACTATTTTTTCTATTTATGTATATAGTGATTAATATGTAATCAATATATTTTTCAAAAATAGATGTGAAAATACAAATAGGATAATAATATAATGATAGGAACTGAAGTATTATAAATATCTGAAATATGTGAATAAAATTTAACGTATACAAAGAAATAAAAAGTCACTAAAAATTGGTTACTAAATAATTGAAAAATTAAAATTCAGGTTTGAATTGAGAAAATATAAACAATTGTTTCAAAATCCCTACTATGTATAAAAATATCACTACTTAAAGATAGTAACAAATCAAAATAAAATTTATAAATATAAAATTTTTAGATATTCTATTTAATATGAATATATAATAGAAAATATCAACTTATATAATTAGATGCATATAAGAAATATAAAATATATTATATTTTATTAAATAATATTTACAAATAAATGATATAAAATACTAATAAAAATAATATTGTTTTATAAAATAAATTTGATTTAAGTGGTTCTAATTGTTATCAATGACTAAGAAGAAATCATTAAAAAATATATCATATATTCTTAAGTAAGATAAAAAACTTATAATATGATATATTTCATTAAAAAAACTTATGTATACCGCTTTTTGAGCATGGTGGAGAGTGTCTCGGCCTTGAACTTTCTTTGCCTCTTGAGCACCTTCAATAATTGCATCATAAAGTATTTGATAGGCAAGCTTCATATAATCTGGAAGGTAATGTGGAGGAGATGAATCCCACCTAAATCACATTATGATATTATACATTAATTTAGATTATTTAAAAATGAATAATTATTTAAAACTAAAAGTTCATATAAAAACACATACCTCCTAGCAGCCTTTGTAAAAAGTTTAACCTCTTCAAGAGTTCCATAAGTATCATAAATATCATCAATTAATGATGTAAGAGCAACACATTTTGCAAAAATAATTCTAAAAGCAGAATTTTTAGGTTCTCCAGTAATTGCACATCCTGCAAAGAAATATTCTACATGTCTATGTCGCATAAAGTCAAAGGTGCATAAACGTGATTCTTTCCACCACCTGAACATGAAAAACACAAATCAATTTTAAAAATAAAAATAAATAAATATTAAATATTAATATGATATTAACAGTATCATATTTCTACAATCCATATCAATATATAATCTTTTTTCTGAGTTTGATTGTGTAACAATTTTTTAAGCATCAATGTTTAAGATCATGTAGTGTGATTGAAAAAATTGATGCTTAAAAAATTATTACACAATCAAATCCAAAAAAAAGATTATACATTAATATGGTATTATTATACTGAAGTACTATAGAAATTAAAAAAAAATGCAAAAGAAAACAGAAACGGCCCAAACAACTATCCATCACCATAACCTCACTCAGAACTTGTTCTTAACAGTTACTGATGTGTTCAAACTTTAAAAAACTTTTTTATAGGAAAATGATCATAAATAGAAATCAAATATCCTTCAATTAGCTAACCTAGAGACCGTCTGAAGCTCTGACCGATGCAATGATTGGTTAATGTTAAATTCCAGTTTAGCTAAACTTAAAATCTTTTGATTATCCACCTTGCTGCATAATAGATATCAGAGATTAAATTTTATTAAAGAAATAAATGTACAAAGATAAAATATCTTAAGATTGAAGGAAGACTTAAAGTTACTGTTAGTACTTGACCCATGAACTATTTCCTCCATAAATGTCCATATAATGTCTTGCTTCCAATCCTGGTAGATTGGAGAACCATTTATACTCCAGATTAAATCTTATCTGTGCATCACAGTATTTTGTTAGGATTTGAATAAAATCAATTACTTGGCCTTTGTTAGATTAACACTCCTACTAAATAAAACAGAGCTGATCTATGCATACACATATCATCAAAATACATCTTGTAATAGAACTGATCTAAGCATACACATATCATTAAAATACATCTTGTAATAGAGCTGATCTAAGACAATATTTTTGTTAGGATTTAAATAAAAGCAATACACTTGGCATGCATGGCCTTTTATAATTGCAGTTTTAGGACATGAAACAAAGCTGATCTAAGTGTATGCATATTATCATTACCTCTGGCAAAAGATTGGCACTGAAAATATCAGGATTCTCTAAGACTTGATTCAGATACATAGTAGAAAAGGCTTTAGCTTCGTCCATTATTGTCTCCTCTGGGAAGGCAATCCAAGAAGCTCGAAACAAATTTATAATACTTTTGATCCCCTCCTCTGATCGGCTGGTGCTACATAAGAACCGTCCATCTTTTTCTATAAATTGTTCTAACACATCTGCCATTACATTATCCAACATGAAACATCTAACAAATTTGAATAAAAATGATAAAGCTGTCTAATACAACTAAATTTACATAAGCAACAACATTGTTAAGTTTAATCGACACTCACGGTAATAAAATCCTAAACCATATCAACCATTTTAACTGATCAATAAACAACAACTAGTAAGCACCTGAAGAAACGTGATATCTGTGAAGTCGAAGTACTCGAAGTCCCAAAGCTGCGGTATTCAGATCTTTACTGATGTCGTTCCAAAACCTGCAAGTCAAATAACTTTCAGTCCCAAATCAGACATATTATAACGTCTCAATGTTATTCTTAGTTTTAGCTTTGTTTAAGGCATACCTGTAAACGTAATCAAGTGCCTCTCCTATTTCCTTTTGAAAATGTCGCCCGATTCCGAGAATTTCAACATTGTCCACCAGTTCAAGGCGTTTATAAACATTTTGTGCAGAAGAATCCGCAACACCCACTGCATTAAACATGTCTTTGACCTCCCCAGCAAGTTTATCAGCACGCTCACGATAGTAAGGAGCCTGCTTAAGTACAGAAAAAACCCTAAAAAACATTGGAATTCATATTATGAGTTAAGCAAGAGAATAGAATAGCACAGCATAATGGTGTGATATACACTTACATCATAAGGCAGTTTAGGGAGAGATTGTATAAAATCATCGTCCCACAAGTTGGGATGATGATTGCCTGTGCGGCGAGCGACACCTTCAACACTAGTGGTGGCCATGGCCTTATTCATTATCGGACTCAGACATTTTGTAGCTAATGCTGGGAATGATTTGGGAGAAAGCTTAAAGAAATGGGTAGGCTTAGATTTCAAGCAGAAGCTCAAGCCAGAGGAAGAGATAGACCTGAGAGCCATTGCTGAGTGTGATTGTGCAGGGGTATTTCCTCGTATTTATAACCTCAAGCCTAATGGTCTTTTTATTAATAAACAGGTGATGAATTTCAGCTGTTTATATTGATTAAACCGCAACCGTAATGGTCCGACTCTAACATCCACTACGATTTAGTCAAAAGGGTATCGTGAGTGGAAACCTGCCAGAGCTGCGGCGTGCTGTCAAAAACAGTAATAACAGTGCCCGCTGATTTGATTGTTGAAGAGGTGATAGCGAAAATGGGAGACAAGTTCAGTGTATTATTGCTGCGAAATGACAGTGAATTGACACAACTTTTACTGACGACTTTAACGTGTTGCGTTTTGCTTATTTCCTGGCCTTCTATACGAGACAATAATGAATTTAGTTTTCAGTATCGGAAGCATAATATAACGAGCTTGATACTGTGATTGGAAACGTGAAAGACGAGTGCTGGCACAGATTGTTGATTATTTGGCCCACTGACTTGGATTGAAAGGACTTTTTGTTGGGATTATATCTCTACACTTTCCAGGCACGATCAATATGATTATTTGGGAAGCAGTTAACCTCTTTACAAAAGCACTATTGATCAAATTTCAAAAGTAGAAAATATGATATAGTTAATTTGGGATGCAGTTAAGTTCCTTTCAAAATGTACGTCGATCAAATTTCAAAAATATAATTTTTTACATCTGTTCTTCATAATCTGTATATTTTGTAATAGAAAATCACAGAAAAATTATAAAAAATAAATATGTTTTAACGAATCTGAAAAAACAACCTTATAATGAGTAGATTAAAGTTAATCCTGCAGATATTTTAATCATCAATCACATATATTTAATCATCTAAATTTCAGATCTATATTCGTAGAGATATGATAGTGTCTCGGTGATAAGACGATCATATTTCACATGAGGAAGGTTAAAGATCCTAGAACAATGATTGCCATGAATTTTTTTATAAGAATTTGACAAGAAAGTTATGAGATATATTTAACAAAGAGACATTACTCTATGTTTCCTAGAGTGCAACGAGGTTAACATAATTGCACAGTGACCGCACACAATTTAAATTTGATATTTGTCACTATGCCACATAACAAGCATAAAATCAAGAATATAAATTTAAAATTGTTCATACCATGAATATTGGAAAACATGAAAAATAAATAAATTGATATTTAATTTTATTCATTTTAACATTACAATGGGTTGGTTTATAAAGCTTTAGTGCTCTTGTATAACCACTTATAATAATATAATTTCTCAACTAATCTAATTATTAATATATTAAACTAACATATAATTATTATTATTTTAGATTATAAATTATTGATGCCATATTTATCAAAATTGTCCCTTATTACCTCCATTCATACAAGGGAGGAATATTGCAAGATTTGAATGTAACCCTCCTAGATACTTTGATGAAGCACCCTTACCAATTGTCATCTATCACCTAAGGAGCACCACATTGACTCTAGATCAACATATATTCTAGTAATATAATCTATGCAACAATGCACAATATGGGAAAACATGAAGTTTCCTCATCCACCTTAAGAAAGAGAGAACAATTGTTCTTTGAAATTCCACATTTTCTACAACTGTGTCAAAATCTCTTCTCAATGTTGCACATGAAAGAACCCTTCTTTAAAAGTCTACATCTTCTACAAGTGTGTTAATATCACTCTTCTAGTGTTGTAAAAAGAATCTCCCTTGTTGTACAAAATAACACTAGCTAATGTGGATACATAAAGTGCACTCACATCAAGGTCCTCCCTTTTCTCAGGGACATAAATATGAAGCATACTTCTCATGGAATGCATCACCTCATAGCGAGAAGTTACGTGGGGTTGATAAATGTCCATTTCCCTCTATTTCTCCAACATTTAGTTTGATTTTCTTTATGTTTATGCATTGAATTGTTCAACGGGATAAGCATGTGAATTTTGAGAGCCTCAAAAGCCACACTAGATGTAGTACAAATGACATTGAGACTACAAGTAGTATGTCTATCCTTATTTAATGCCGAAGAAAATTGGTATGAATTTTTACTAATGAAACCCAAATGCTACTTACTTTATATCCAAAAAAGAAAGATGTAAATATATCATATTTCCGAAATAGAGAGACTTTTCATTTTTATGGTGCATAAAATATAATCTAAAATGTTTGAATCCTACATCTATAAGCTCCAAGAAAATCTTGTTACGAATGTAACTAAGAATCATTTAAGATGGTCCTTGAAAAGTTTGTTTTAATTTTAGAATTCTTTTTAAGCTTTGATAGAGTAAAAAAAGAATCCCTAAATTATCAAGAAATACAAAACATGATATTGAAAGTAAGGAAACTTCACTATTACTTTTTTCAAAGATCTTTCACATTCTCTATGCCTATCTTCTATCTCTATTGAAGTGCTTCCAAAATTTTAAAAAATAAGAAATAGTGAAGTTACCTCACTTTTAATATTAAATGTGGAAAATTTTACAAATTCCTTATGATTTGTCACAATTTAACTTCACAATTTTCCTTATGATTTGTCACAATTTGATATTAAATGTAAGGAAAATTCACTATTGCTCTTGAAGAAAGGTCACAAGTTCAAATCCCAGAGGGGTAAGGTATGTTTGCCTCATTTGTACCATAGTTAGGTGTCTCCACAAGGAGCATGGGGTAATCCTATATTATTGTGACCACTATAAAAGCTCCTTTCCTTTCATTTCCTTTTTCTATTTTCATTCATTCCCATTTTTCCAAGCATGATCATTCCCCATGCCAAAATATAGATAGATTATTGGATACCATCTAAAAGTAAGATAAATAACTTAACTGGGTAAAAGCACAATCGGGTGTCACCCTTTTGGCTAACCCGACTAACTCGGCTGAGTCCTACTCGGCCGAAGAAGGGGAGGTGCCACGGGGCACCGAGTGGCACCTACGTGGCCGCGGAGACTCGGCCGAGTCCTACTCGGCCGAGTAGGACTCGGCCGAGTCTATGAGGCACTACTAATAGCCCGCTCAATGGTTTTAGCCCCTCATTTGAACAGTGAGGGGCTAAGGAAAGCGGCTAAAGAGTGATAGTGCAACTCGGTCGAGTCAGAGGTAGATTTTTTTTTATTTTTTTATTTGTGTTTTTTAGTTATTTTTTATGTATATATGTTGTTTAAATATTTTTTAATTATTTTTTTAATATTCATATGTAAAAAAAAGTCTTTTCTTAATATGTATTGTATTTACTTTTAAAAATGTACAAAATTAACAAATAAAACTTAAACATAGAAAACATCTATAATTTAAGTAAAATGTAAACTGGAACGTTTAAAAACATGAAATAGTCCACCTACCCTTGAGACATTTAATAAGACCATTAAAACCTAATAGGATGGATGTAATTATAAGATCCAGTATTTAACTTAATAATATCAAAATTAAAACATAATGGACTATCTACTCTTACTGACCTAATAGGAACACTTTCAAGACTTAACATCCACTAATGACCTATTAGGACCCTTAAGACCTAATAAGACCACTTAAGACCTAATAGAACTTAATAGGTCAAAATAGTTCACCCTTACTTGGCTCAATAAGACCTAATTAAAACCTTTAAGACCTAATGTGACCCTTAAGACCCAATAGGACCCAAGTGACAAGGACAAGTGCAACCGCTACCTAGGTTAAATGACTAAACAGTGTAGTAAGCAACTTACCTTATGCATTCAATAATCATCATTGTTCGAGTTATATTGTTTTCATGCCATTAGATCAAGTTATATATTAAAACAACTTTTCTTTATAGCATGCACTTTTATTTTATTTCATTGTTGACTCTTGATAAATTAATCCTTAAGTTTTAAGTTGTCATGTTTTTTAATATTGAACAAAGTAGTTTAATAATGACTAGATGCTATATCAATAAATGGAAAGAAACAAAATAGACTAGCATAACCAAAACACATAATAGTCACAAAAATGTTGAAATAAAGTATCATTATCCATTGTAACACTCTTTGATTTAGCCCAAATATTTAGTATATATCTTTGAAATTGCATTACTTTCTTTTTGATATTTTAGAGTTGGACCATGATATTGGCATTCATCTTTATAAGACCTATAGTTGTGAGACAGGAAAGGCAATATGAAGAAAGATGTCATAGTAAATCCTAAGAATTATATAGTTATCTGATAACAATTATTAGATAACATTTGCATACTAATGTGTTTTAACTTATCACACTTTGTAATACAAAATTAATCATTTAATTATTATCAAGCCACAAGAAAACTATACCATCAATATCATATAACTTTCTATAAAGCCAAGGTAGCCAACTAAATTGATTTGAAATAGTATTGTTTGTTTGAACACTTTGCTATCATTGAACTCTTAACACTTTTCTTTTGTATTGATTTATTATTGTTAGTAGATTGAGTAATTAAACATTTTTGTCTAGTGCCAATATTATTTAATCAATTCAATTAGTTCTCTTTAATCTTAGTCATGGTCTAGATTGTCATATTTCCTTATTCTATTTGTCATGGCCCGTGGATGATCAAACTCCCCTATGCATTTTTTTAGTCTAAATAAGTATAGTGCTGGATATTATCAAAACTATTATTTTCATCCTTTGCTAAGAAAATTCCTATTTATCAAAATGAATAAAGCCCTAACTCTTATTATATCTAGGATACCTTAATTATAAGGTCATCTTTATTTTTAGTTGCCTAAAGTTACCAAACTAAGGTTTTGATACTATCTAAAACTTAGGATGAAGTATTTTCCTATGAAAGTTCCATAACACATTGTGGTAATCATCACACAGTCAAACATTACAAAGTCCCTCTAAGAGAAGGTTAATACCCAATAGGACCCTTAAGACAAGCTCATAAGACCCTTAAGATGAGCTCATTTAAGACTAGGTTAAGAACCATAAAACGATCTCATAAGACCCTTAAGACGAGCTCATAAGACCCATAAGACCAGGTTACTTTCAACCTAATTAAGACTCTTAAGACTCTTAAGACCCATGAACCCCTTTCCAAATTATTATACATTTTCACCATTTCTTTTAGTATTTAATTTCAATATAATGTTTTTTCCCTCTCTAGTTATGGAAATTTGTACAAATTAATTTTTGTCATGTGTGTAAAGTAAATATGTACATGTAAATATGCATTCAAATTAGTAAATATGCGTGCACATGAATTAGTTCTACTACCATGATTGAATACATGTGTAAATGCCTTCAAGTTTAAATTATGTTTTTAAATATTTAAAAATATTACACATGTGCATATGTAAATGCATGAATTTAAATGTTTAATTTAATATAATTTAATTTATATTATGTAAAAATGCATTTGAAAATTAGTTCATGTGTGTTTGTTTGAAGTTTTTAAAATATTTTCATGTTTACTTGAAGTATTGTACAACACGTACAAATTGAAAGTTAGATGTTTTTAATTTATTTAAATTAATTTGTATATATATATATATATATATATATATATATATATATATATATATATATATATATATATATATATATATATATATATATATATATATATATATTTATCAATTGATTTTCTAACATTTGGATGTATGTATATGTGCACATGTGCCTACTTGCAGCGAGCATTTTTTATCTATATCTAGATCTAGATATATATTACCTTTGTGTGCATATCACTCATGGCTTCTAGTGGTTCAGATCAGAGTGTCCATGATAGTCATGGATCACGAGCTCCCTCAGACCGTAATAGTACCCAGGTCCCACATGCTAGAGATAGTCGTAGAGATGAGACTATCTCTAGGATGCAGGCTGCTCTGACTGCATTAGAGCGAACACTGCAGAATAGTACTACTCTCCCTAATAGGGAGAAATTGACAGCTATACGCACTGAGCTCATGAGTATGATTCAAAAGGCTGAATCATACAATCCATATGATGATGTATCGATTGATGTTTTTTATCATAGCCTATCTAGCACTGTCATAGGGACAGTAGGTTGGAGGACAGTTGATTCAGATGTCTCAGTCACTCAGGTGAAGAACATGTTTGGCACCCATTACATCAATAAGAGGGTGGTTCGAGCATATAGGGTCACTTTTTGTACAGATGACATAGTGGCCCCTTTTATATATCCTAGATGGTTAGCAGCACATCATATGTGGCCCCAAAAGGATGAGGTGCCACTATATTTCTGCAAACAATTGTTTGCAGAGTTTCATTTGGGCTATGATGTTGACTACACAGATCTACCTCCACATGCTGGTCAGGGTCGGGGGAGATATCAAGATAAGTGTAGACGACCCGATATACCACAGCCCCCTAGTAAGAGGGCATTGGTGGGTCAAAACCTTTTGGTTCTTCCAAAAGGTTTGGAGGCCTACATTGGAGCTGGGCAGGTTGCAGCTGAGGACACACGTTTAGATATGTATTCTAGCATTGCCACCATTGCGACTCAGGTTGAGCAGTTTTCATCTGATCGTGTGGGTAGGTACATGCTTCGATCACGGACGAGTGCAGGTGTATCACCATCTAGTCCATTTTATGACCCATACATCAGATTTGATCTTCCTACTCCAGATGAGATAGGACGACTACCTGAGGATCGCGTGCGTGAGATTAGTGGTATGTTAGTGAGTGATCTCCTGGCTGCTTACCAGAGGATTTCTACATTGCATGGGATTGAGCCATGTGATTTACCTACTTTCATTGGAGGAGGACAGTGTCGTAGATCCTCCACAGGCAGCAGTCGAGGTCAGAGCTCAGATGCAGAGGCAGGTTCCTCTAGACAGAGTGTGGATGATCTTACACCGCCTCCACAGCATACACAGGCTCCCACACAGCATACACAGGCTCCCACACAGCAGACACAGGCTACGACCTCACGAGTTCATAGTAGATTCTCAGATTTGCTTATGGACGACGCCATTGATCCTGATGCAATGTCCTTGCACTCTTCTAAGTTATCCGACCTTGGACGTGCATTACAGCAGGTACAAGAATCTGGATTTAATTTCAATTTATATAGATATACATGTGTACATATAGTTCTATATTTAAATTTAAATGTATTTAAATGTGGTACAGGACATTGCGACAGGTGCTGCATATGGAGATTTAAAGGAGCCTGCTGATCCGATTCATCATGATACAGAGGTACACTTGAAATAAATTAAAAATTAAAATTTTATAAAATTTATTTACATTTCAAGTTCTTATATATATATATGTAACATTATATTTACATTTACAGACTCAGGTCCAGCAGGACGAGGATCCACACAGGCCCGCACATCTAGCACGTGATGGTGATCATCAACGTAGTTGATGTGTTCATTGATACATGTTTGGATTTTGTGATATATATGTATAGACACTTAAACATTGATGTACATGTTTGATTTTTGAGATATATATATATATATATATGTGTGTGTGTGTGTGTGTGTGTGTGTGTGTGTGTGTGTGTGTGTGTGTGTACATTTACATTGATATGTAGGTGCATGTTTTGTATATTGATCTATTTGTACATTGACACATGTTTGGATTTTGCACTATATAGACATTTAAACATTGATGTACATATTTGATTTTTGAGATATATATATATATTATATATATATATATATATATATATATATATATATATATATATATATATATATAATATATATATATATATATATATATATATATATATTGATCTATTTGTACATTGATACATGTTTCCAGATTTTGTAATTGAAGCCAAAAATTAATTGATCTTTAAAATTAATATTTAATTTATGACCTAATATGAGCTAACATGACCTAATAAGTCCTACTATGAACTAATAAGACCTAACCATGACCCCTTAAGACCTAAAATGAGACCTAAAATGATCTAACATGACCTCTTAAGACCTAAAATAAGACCTAACATGACCTAACATGACCCCTTAAGACCTAAAATGATCCCTTAAGACCTAATTTGACCTCACATGACCCCTTAAAGACCAAACATGACCTAATATGACCTAATAAGACCTAGCATGACCTCACATGACCCCTTAAGCCCTTAAGGACCAAACATGACCCTTAAGCCATGACCCCTTAAGCCCTTAAGCCCTAACCCCTTAAGCCATGACCCCTTAAGCCCTTAACCCCTTAAGCCATGACCCCTCAAGACCTTATAAGACCTAAAAGACCTAATATGACCTAACATGTCCTAACATGACCTAAAAGACCCCTTAAGACCTAATATGACCTCACATGACCTAAAAGACCCCTTAAGACCTAACATGACCTCACATGACCTAATAAGACCCCTTAAGACCTAACATGACCTAAAAGACCCCTTAAGACCTAAAATGATCACTTAAGACCTAATTTTACCTCACATGAGCCCTTAAGGACCAAACATGACCTAATATGACCTAACATGACCTAATAAGACCTAATATGACCTAATATGAGCTAACATGACCTAATAAGTCCTACTATGAACTAATAAGACCTAACATGACCCCTTAAGACCTAAAATGATCTAACATGACCCCTTAAGACCTAAAATGAGACCTAAAATGATCTAACATGACCCCTTAAGACCTAAAATAAGACCTAACATGACCTAACATGACCCCTTAAGACCTAAAATGATCCCTTTTAAGACCTAATTTGACCTCACATGACCCCTTAAAGACCAAACATGACCTAATATGACCTAATAAGACCTAGCATGACCTAACATGACCTCACATGACCCCTTAAGCCCTTAAGGACCGAACATGACCCTTAAGCCATGACCCCTTAAGCCCTTAAGCCCCAACCCCTTAAGCCATGACCCCTTAAGCCCTTAACCCCTTAAGCCATGACCCCTCAAGACCTTATAAGACCTAAAAGACCTAATATGACCTAACATGTCCTAACATGACCTAAAAGACCCCTTAAGACCTAATATGACCTCACATGACCTAAAAGACCCCTTAAGACCTAACATGACCTCACATGACCTAATAAGACCCCTTAAGACCTAACATGACCTAAAAGACCCTTAAGACCTAAAATGATCACTTAAGACCTAATTTTACCTCACATGAGCCCTTAAGGACCAAACATGACCTAATATGACCTAACATGACCTAATAAGACCTAATATGACCTAATATGAGCTAACATGACCTAATAAGTCCTACTATGAACTAATAAGACCTAACATGACCCCTTAAGACCTAAAATGATCTCACATAACCTCACATGACCTCACTATGAACTAATAAGACCTACTATGAACTAATAAGACCTAACATGACCCCTTAAGACCTAAAATGATCTCACATAACCTCACATGACCTTAAATGAACTAATAAGACCTAATATGACCTCACATGACCTCACATGTCCTAACATGACCTCACATGACCCCTTAGGCCCTTAAGAACTGAACATGACCCCTTAAGCCCTTAAAAGCCCTAACCCCTTAAGTCGTGACCCCTTAAGCTCTTAAGCCCTAACCCCTTAAGCCATGACCCCTTAATCCATGAGCCCTTAAGCCCTTACCCATTTGGCCCTTAAGCCATGACCCCTTAAGCCCTTAAGCCATGACCTATCTAATCAATCTAAACAAAAAATAGAAATATAGACCTATCTAATATTTATCTAATCAATAAATAGAAATTTATCTAGACTAGAAAGGTATGCAATTCAAGAAATCAATCTATTCTAATCAATTGAAAAAAGAATCAATCTAATTTCAATTCAAATATAGACCTACATTTAATCAATCTAAACAAAAAATAGAAATATAGACCTATCTAATATTTATCTAATCAATCTAATGAATAAATTGAAATTAAAATTCAAGTAGAAAGTAAATTGAAAGTTCTAGTTCTAGAGAGAGAGAGAGAGAGGGGGGAAGGGGAAGGGGAAGGGGAAGGGGAAGGGGAGAGAGAGAGAGAGAGAGAGAGAGAGAGAGAGAGAGAGAGAGAGAGAGAGAGAGAGATAACTTTCATCAATTAAAATTCAATTAAAATTCAATTCAGGTTTAATCTTGATCCATAAATTCAATCTAATCATAAATTTCAAATCAAATTTAAAGTCTACATAGAAGTTTCAAATAGGATTTAAATTAAGTATGTAAAAATTAAAATCCTTAAACCTAAAGCTCCTGATACATGTAGTCTGGATCCTCTCTATCCTTTATTATCTCCAAAAGTTTTTCATGCTCTTCAATAGGCAACTTCCACTTTTGGTTTTTACTTGACCCTTATTTTGACACAGTTTCAAACTGCAATTTCGTCGCTATAACCAAGTGACTATAATGTAGAACTCTCTCTCCACGCATGTATTCAACAAATTTAATTCTATTTTTTTCAATCTTATCTTGTTGATAATAGGTGCCTTCAATAACAACTGAACCAGTCGGATATTTTTGTCCATCACCATCAACAACTTCTTCAAGCAACTTGTGTTTTTCCTTGGTGCATCTTAGTAGATAATAATCTACACCTTCTATATTCTCAGGATCCGCAACCACAACAAAAATATCACCTACACAATTTATATTTATGTGTACAAGTAAATGTTAAATTTAAACCTCAAGTTCATGTATAATATATATATATATATATATATAATATATATATATATATATATATATATATATATATATATATATATATATAATATATATATAAATATATTATATCATGTAAATATACCTAGAAATAAAAAATACGCACCTGTAACAACTAAATCAGAAACACGTTCATAGTCAGCTGAATATATAGGATCATGGATGTCTATGACATTGTCATCATCTTCATAAGGAGGCATTCTAATTAACACTTTATGATCCCATATTGAAACATATCCATTTGCAATATTAACACACTGACTCATTGTGTTGTTGTTAAGACAATCTTCACAAAAGCATGATTTATCTCTTAGTTGAATCAGTGGAGGCTTGTGTTGTCCCGTAGTCATCACTTGATGCAAACTTCTAATTCCAACAATTGATTGACAATTGTAGGGATTCGATCGATCGATATCTGGATTGGATGGATTGATATATAGATCTCAGTTTGAAATCATGAAAAATGTGAAATGCATTATATATATATATATATATATATAAATATATATAATATATATATATATATATATATATATATATATATATATATATATATATATATATATATATATACCTAAATATACAACAAGTTAAAACACTCATACATGACATACCTATATATGTAGTTTCATGAATTTGAGTTTGAAAAATAAAAGTAAATTAAATAAATACCTATCACTTCCCAAAAGTAACGTTTGTTGTATTTTGTGTCTCAAGTAGCGAAATGATTTTGACACCATTCAACAATCTTCTTTGAATTCTCTATCATGTTACCTAGAGAGATATATGTTTAACAATTTAGTTATATATATACATGTGTACATGTAATTTAAAGTTTTAAATAGTCTAGTCAAGTAAACAAGTTGAATATCAAATGTATGTACACATACCTTGAAGTTCATGTTGTCGGAGTGCACGCTTCACACATGCTCCTGCTCCATCATGTTCTCCTTTTCCATGTCCACTTTCAAAGAAGTTCCAAACAAACTTAACGTTGTGTCTAGCATGTTGCATGGCTAACCAATTAAAGCTTTTGCAGACTTAAATTGACCTACAATTCAAATAAATACAAAAATGTATTTAAATGTGACACAAATATATCTAGAAATGCTCAAAAAATAAAATAAAATAAAATTTATAATGCATGTACGTACTTACCTGTACACCCATCAGACCAGATCCAATGTTGTGAAGCATTTATCCCACGACTTGCAAGATTGTTGAAAATATGTTGAAACAATGAGCCACATAGCTCCTATCATGAACCTTGTCATCACTAATATAGAAATGAACCTCCTTGATGATAATGCGTTCATTTTGATCTATACCAGATTCTATCCCATCCAAATCGTATTGTGCATGTCTATAGGTCACATGCACAAATATTGCAACTTGATCAGAATGATATATTGACTTTGGAGCTCCTTTTGAGGGGAAAATGTATAGTTCTCCCCAAAATCTACAACTGAAAGAATACAACCAAGTGGTAAACAATTTTTGGAATCACAAAACTGTTTAGCTTGCCATCGTGCACCATGACAATGTTGGATATGTGGATAAATCATAGATCAAAATCTGTCCATGAACTGAAGGTACGGTAATTCACTCTCTTTTAATGTAATTTTTTTTGATTCACCTCCTGTCTTCGTTTGGTATATCTCATATTCAAATCTCTTCCACTGGACTGGTGTTGTAACATCAATATTATCAAACTGTAAAGGAAATTGCTGCAAATTTCCACAATTATTGCATTCATTTTTTATACACTGGACATTAAATTCATCTGAATCTTCTCATTTATCACATAAAATGGACTTTACAAATTCTGTTGTACTTCCAGTAACCATACCTAGATTAAGTATTGTCGTAACCTTTTTTATATGATTGCAAGTATAAGTGAAACTCAACATGATTTCGACAACAACATGTTTCACGAACCTTATTTATGCATACGAAGCAAGGGCGCAACATCTCAAACATTCTCTAACATATTTTCACATCTGAAAATTCATGTTTGAATGCTTCAAACAATTCACTTTGTGTAGTATCGACAAAATATTTTGGATGTGAAATCTTCATACCGGTCTCTTCATCGTCCATTTGTATAGTGTCCCTTCTATTGGAAGAAACGCGAGAGTGGTTGGTCCAAAAATCAATGACCCATCTTCTTACATCTTCAGAAATTCTGTCTTTACGGGGAAGTCTACAAATCTGTACCCAATTCTTTTCAATATTCATATCCAACATATTTCTCTTCCTAATATATCTCTGTATAGTTCTTCGAGATACGTTGAGTAAATCAAAAATTGCTCGAACTTGATTTCTATGTGTCAATTTCTTACTAGTTATCATAGTCATCAAGGCTCTTCTAGCTGCATTTGAATCTGGTCCTTTATGATCTGCCTTGTTAACAACATTCAGTGCATCTTGTAAATTTGAATTATTGTCTCTTTTACTTTACCTCCTCCAACTTTCCTATTATCAATACCCAACAATTCCAAAACCCGGAGTCATTTCTTTTTTCTTGAATAACTTTGCAAACAATTGTGCTTTTCCCACCAAAGATTTACTCAAAATATTCCATCCACATATTTTTGAGATGCAATTTAATAGTGCTTTCAGATACCAAGTGTTCTGGTTCAATTTGACTAATAAGTGATTCCTCATTCATGTCCATCAAATTCTGCATTGTAGGAAAAAAATGTATACTTCGGCTACTACCAATATCCTCCCCTAGTTGAGTTGCACCTTCTACAGTGATAGGTTCTTCTTCAACATCCATTGGTTGCTCTTGGACAAGTTTCGTATGACCTTTCATTTGGTCATCCCTTTTACGATCATACTTCCTTGTTCTAGTTCTTTTATTTCCCATTGCTCAAATATTTAAGCAAGATTTTTTTTATTGTTTTACTACTTTGTCACTGAAAAACTTGTCTTCAAACTCTTTCGAAATCAAAATTTCTTTGAAACTTCTCCAAAAGAATGACTCCTTGCTTCAAAATATCCTTATATCCTAAAATAAGAATGTAAATTCGCAATTGATATATATATTTTTAAAAATATTATGCACATATATACCCTTCGGTTTGAAAGGACTGGTCGCTCACGCAACCGGTCGCGAGGGGCCAACGACTTGAGGGGACTCGACCGAGTCCCACTCGGCCGAGTCATCCTAAGTGGCATGCCAACTTGGCAGCCAAAACTTAAAAAACACAAATAATACACAATTTGCACTTGTGGTGTTTTTTTCTCTTCTGCAAATTAAAAATTTGAAAAAACTAAAACTACCCTTTTGTAGATCTCGGAATTACAATTCTAAAAATATAAATTTTATATAATTTCAATTGGAAAATGTTAAACAAATTTGTAAAAAACCACATGTAGGTATATAAAGCTTTGAGAAGTTGCTGATTCGATAAATTAAAAAAAATAGTAAATCAATTAAAAAATAAAATAAAATTATATGAGGCACTAGAGAAGAGAATCTTCTTCAAGAATATATAATTTATTTGAATTTTAGAAAAATTTTGATAGCTAAAAAGTGGCGGGAGATAAAAACTACTGATTTCGTGTAAGTTATATTTTGAATACTTATAACGGGCAAATTATAGATCGAAAACACTTCTTTCCTTTTTGTTGCACTAGGTATACATGTCATCTAAAATATATTTTGAAATTGGAAGAAAAAACAATGTCTTACTTATAATTATTTGACGGGAGGTAAACCCCCTGATTTGCTGTATTTTCAGGACATGAAAAATAGATTTTAAAAATTAAAAAAATATATTAATTTATGTCCAAAATAATTTTAAAAAATTATAGGCATAAAATTCATCCTATTTCACACATTTCATTAGTTTACATCATCTTCAAATTCTAAATAGAAATGTGACTTTTATGCCCTTGAAGTTTTTTCATTTTGGTGTTGTTAGCCTCTTCCTTTGTAAAAGGGTGACAACTTATTGTGCTTTTACCCAACTAATAATGGTACACCCATTTGGCCTCTCCACCCAAATAAGATCTTGGAAAAAAGGGGGAGGCCACATGAAACTAAGACAAAGTGTCAATAAAACAAAGAGAGAGGGGAATTATACAAGCTACAAGGTGAGACCAAGATAGTTTAGGACACAATATCTTGGGCATCCAAACCAATTGAAGTAGTAGGGGAAGGATGCATAAAATAAATAGGACCATTTAAACCATCATTCAAGTTATCAAGGAATACTACGAGATGGCTAGGTAGAGATTTCTCTCACTAGGTTGAGAAAGACCTTAATCAAGAGCTACAAGGAAAAGAAGAGGTCATATCCCTAGTAGAAAAATCGTGCCAATATCATAAAGGAATGACCTCATAATTTATCATTTGAATCGAAGGGAAATCATTCACATGAATAATGATCTCATTTAGTAAATCTTTCAAAAAATGAATATCCACAAGGATATGACAAAAGGATGCAAGGAGAAATTAATAGTATCTAATCCCACCTTTAGGAAATGGCACAAGTATTGCCAATATCCCCTTACATAGATTTATACCAAAACTATAGGGGGAGATAAGAAAACCTCACTTAGATATGGTAAACATTAGTAAAATCCTTGAGAGAGAGAGAGAGAGAGAGAGAGAGAGATTTCAAATCCACAAGTCACAACCACATCAATAAAATCCTTTAAAGAATGACAGGAGCAAAGTACCAAGTATGGCCTTCAAACTCGATATCTCTAAGGCTTATGGTAAAGTTAATTGGTCCTTCAAAAAATCCTTAGTAGAATGGGCTTTAATGGGAAAGTTATCCACATTATTTAAGAATGTACACAAACTGTGAGTTTCTTTGTTATGGTCAATGGCTCCCTGGGCGACTTCTTCCAACCTAAAAATAGGTTTTTGACATGGTGACCCTCTTTCCCCCTATTTATTTATTATGGTGGCTGAAGTCCTTAGCAAGAATCTAACTATGCTCTCTTCCATGGGAAGAATAAAAGGAATCACACCAGCCTCCACTCTGCAGCAAACTATTTTGGAACAATTTGTGGATGATACATTCCTCTTTGGGTATTCATCGGTGATTGAAGCTAGATAGTGGAAGTACCTAGTGGAGAATTATGCTATGGCCTTGGGACAATGCATCAACTACTAGAAAAGCATACTTTTTTTCTTCAACACTCCTATTGAGACCCAAACCAGAGTGCTTCAAATATTGCGTTTTCAGTCCGCCTCTCTCCCCTCTACCTACCCAGGCCTCCCTCTCACTATCAAAGAGGTATCCTAAGATTTCTAGAATTCCATCTTGGAAAGAACTTAGAAAAACCTTGCTAGATGGAAAGGGAAGATTTTGAGCAACGCTGGTAAACTTTAGCTGGTGGCTTCTGCTCTCCAAGGAATTCCTGTCTACTTTATGTCCCTCTTCAAGATCAAAAGAAACATGGAGGATAGGCTGGAAAAGATACAAAGAAATTTTATGTGGGCGGGCTGTGAAGAGAAAAATAGGATGTCCTTGGTCAATTGGGAAATGGTTTTCCTTCCTAAACGGTTGGGTGATCTGGGTCTTAGGTGAGTTAGCTTGTTGAACAAAGCCCTCACCACAAAAGTGGCTTGGAAGCTCATTGAAAGGAAAGTGGATTGGTGCAGGAAAATGGAAGCTAAGTACCTTCAAGGACACCCTTATGGGATGATGTACCAGGATAATGACCTCCCCAATGGTTCCAAACTTTGGGCAAACATTTGCAAATGCAAAACCATGCTATCTAAGGGTGTCTTCTAGAAGCTCGAGGATGGGAGATCCATCAATTTTTGGCATGACTCATGGATCCAGAATTGCACTACCCTGAATGGAAGGTTTGGCCCCCTTATGAACTACCTCATACCTACCCTTGGTAACAGAGCCTCCAACTACATGTCTGAAGGGAGATGGAAGGATATAGCTATTCTGGTCAGGGATAGACTAGATTTAGAACATTTGGCTAAAGAGCTTATGGAAATCTTGGGGAATGTCAGGATCCCTAGAATTGTTGGCCAGGATTCCATCATTTGGGCCCCCACACAAGCGGGAACCTTCTTGGTTAAGACTGCTTACAACCTCCTTCTGAAAGAAGAGAATAATCCGGGCGATTGGAATAAGGTGCTCTGAAAATCAATTTTTATTGTTGGACGCTTATGCATGGTAAAGTCTTAACTCATGACAACCTCATAAGAAGAGGGTTCTCCCTGGCCAGCAGATGTGTCCTCTACAAAAAGGAGGAAACTATGAACCACTTATTCATACACTGTGATTATGTTGCTAGTATTTGGTAGGGAGTTATTGGAAAATTGGGGGTCCCCTGGGTCCTAGGAGCTGATGTCCACCAATTCACTAGTTGGAAATCCCCCTATAATCACTCTCTCCTCCAGCTCCTATGGCAGCTTCTTCCCCTGCACATTTGCTAGACTATCTGGAAAGAAAGGAACAACAAGATCTTCAGGGAAACTGATTCCCCGTATGAGGCCTCTCTCTGTATGGGCACCAAGCTCCTATGTGAGAATGTTGGCTTGACTAGCTAGAAACTCCCCTCAGCACCCCCCTCTGCCTAGGAGATCAAAACGACTGGTAATTGGAATTTGTTGACTGGCTTCACTAGGTTCGAAAACTCTAGGTTGATGGCTCAGAATGCTACTCGATGGGTTGTCCCACCCATTGGTTGGACCAAATTGAAATTTGATGGGGCATCGAATAACCTCACCCAGGGTGGGGGTGGAGTGATAAGAGACCACAATGGTGATTGCCTCTTGGCTTATGCTGGGATGCTAAAAAACAATATTGTCAATCAAGCCGAAGGCACAACTCTCCTATGGGGTATAAAATTTTCCATCTCTATGAATATCAGATTGCTGATGATCGAGGGGTATTCCAAAGTGATTGTGGAGGCTATCAAATCAAGGTCGAGTGCTGGGTGGTGGGTGAACACCATAATAATGGAAATCCAAGAGCTCCTCAACAACCTTCAAAACACAACTATTTCCCATACCTATAGGGAAGGAAATGCGGTGACAGATTCTATGGCTGCCATTGGGCTTAAGCAAGCCAGGTTGGTTAATTGGGAGGAGGTCAGTGGTCTACCAAAGGAGACCTAGCAGCTGATCGGGCGGGAAAAACATGTCTCTAACAATGTTTAAAATGAGCCAAGTCGTCGCCAATATTGTTGAGGGCCCCACTTTGATTTCGTGCTGGCTTAATTTGATGATTACAGTAGTTATGACAGAGTATGTGCAAAATCTTATAAAGGTTTATAATTACCTTTTGTGTGAGTACGTGTGGAAGGATAGCTGTCCGCATCAATAGGTAATTTCGATTACCAAGGACACTAAGGGAAAATATGGCTTAATTTCTAATTATTATGCCTGGAGATCCGTTGGATTTTGGCATATGGAGCTTGACTACCCAAAAACCACCCAGCCCCTGCCTTTTATGAACAAAATTCTTTTAAAACGGTTAACCAAAAAAACCCTATTTTATGCCTTGGTTTTCGAAGCTCGACTCTACAACTTTCAGAAGATTTTTGTGGTGGATACTACTCTGGTTGTTATGGGTGGCAAAAATTTGCGCATAGAGCTAGATAAAATTGAAGAGGAATTCACCTCGGACCCCCTGTTAACTCACTACTACAAAGACAGTGGCATCTGGGGCTTCATGGAAAGAATGAACGGAGGCCATGATGAGAAAATATCCAAGCAATTCATGTCCTCTTGGAACAACAGGATGGTGTCAGTTGGCGGCATACATTTTCAAATTAACGAGGAGGTCATTGCTAAAGCGATGAGACTATCAACAGAGGGAAAAAAGTACAAGAAAACTAGCTGGACACCAAACATTACCAGTCTCAACCATTTCTTCAGGCTAGGTGAGAAGCCGGTGAAATTTTTTGGAGGATTCAATCGTGAGCTGCTCCTTGAGTTTTGGCCCAAGGTGTGTCACATTATTATGAAATACTTCACTTTTAAGGGTAAATTTACTGTGTTTTATTATTATCATCTATCATTCCTCAACCACATCAGAAATAGGGACCTATTTTCCATCCCGTTTTACCTCCTCCACTGGTTGTTCAAAGCAATATCCTGGATATTAAAGAAAACAAGAACCCTAAGAAGCCGACCCCCATCCTTCACCAGGGCCTCTTTCTTTGTCTGTACAACTTTCATAAAGCTATTTTCCCTCCACCCCAACCCCCCCTTATTATTAAGGATGTCACCCAGGACGTTTCTCCTTTGGGAGCCAATAACCCCTCTCTGTCCACCTCCTAATATATCCAGGAGATTCAGGAGATTGACTTAGTTCTGCAAGAAGGTAAAGGTTGTAAAAGATGTGTGAGGAACCCCTTTAAAAGGGCAGAGGATATAGAGTAATCCCATGTCTCTGAGTCCATGGAAGCTAAGGATAAGACAGTGGCTGATAGCACCCCTAAAACTAAGAGGAAGCCCAAAAAATAGAGGAATTCAGGCAGTCAAGTTGAGTTGGAAGTGGATTTGGGGGTACTATCCCACATTTTAATAGAATTTCCAAGGAGAAATGCAAAAGAAGACTCAGGGAAATGGCTTCTGAAGACAAATCCCGTTCGAAGGGTATGGACACCTCTACCTCCTCTGGTTCGATTGAGGGCTCCTCAACCGAGCACTTGAGCTTGCCAAGGTCTGGTAGTATTCCCCCCTTGAATCCCCCACCGGCTATGGAAGATATGCCTCACAGTAATACCCCGCCCCCGCCCTCTCCCCACACCCAACATACCAAATCTCCTCGTACTGAGCACACTACTGTGGCGATGGAGGAGAATGACAGGTTTAAAGGCTCTCTCAAACAAAAGTTCAATGAACTCGATAATGGGATCCTTGGCCTCATATAGGACATGACAGAAATCAAATCCCGCTTTGCAGATTCAAACAAGTTTACCCTCAAAGTCATGCATGCATCGGCTGTGACCCTGTGAAACGTGCATGAGAAGATGGCTAGTGGGAAACTGGAGGCTGATGAGGATAATAGAGACCTCTTCCTATTTCTGCAGGAAGAGTGGGCCGCGACCTTGATGTCTAAACATCTGGGTGGGAGATCCTAGTTGTTGCTGGTGCCATGAGGTTTTTGTTCTGGTTCGGGCCTATTGGCCCAAGGTCTCTTATTTTTCTTTCCAGTTTTATGGTTAAGTTTTTAAGACTCTGGTTTAGCCCTGTGTAGCATATTACTGATAATATGTTATTTACTTTTTACTTAAGCTACTCTGGTTTGTTATTTTTGAAAAGAACCTTTAAGTTTGTTTTTGATAGAGGCGGACTAGACACTTTTTCTCTGTTGACTTTTTGTTGATTTTCTGGTATGTGACTAGTGTGATTAATATGTTGTTAATGTGCTTCTAGTCCTTCTGTACCATAGGCCAACACCCTCTTGCTGCTTTTTCTATCAAAAACATGAATGAATATATTTAATTTTTTTTATATTAGCAATAAATATATTCAAATTTTATTTTTATTTTATAAATATTTTTAAAATCAATGATATATTTGAAGTATTAGAAGGTGAATTATAAAATATATTTTTATATTAAAATTATTTGTTGTATAACATATTTAGATGTAAACACAACTTAACAATATACATATTTATAATATATTAGTATCACAATGTTAAGAGAATTGTACAAATTATGATTAAAATATAAATTTTAAGAAAACTATACATATTACCATTCAATTATGATCTTTCTACCATAACATATACTAGATATAAAAACTGTAATGAAAAGTATATTGAAACCAAAATTTAGACATCTAGAAAGGGTAAAGAATACCACTACCACAAAATATTAAAAAGTCATATGTTAATTCTTAACAAATTACAATAATAGACAATAGCCTATTCAACATTGATAATAATATAAATTATAATATTTACATTTCAATAGGTTCAATGAGGATTTGCTTCACATGATTCTTCATATCTTTGGTTGAAATGCTAAAACCATCTCTCTCTTTATAGAAAACGTGGAAACACCTTGATATGTCATATGCAAAATCCTTGATGCAAATTGGAACACCATCATTCTTGAGATACTCCATATTTAATTCTTTCAAATGTTCATCTAACCTACAATTTAGATACTTCAGTGCATCCTTCTCACTCGATAGTGGATGGTCTCTCATATAACATGTTATGGATGAATTAACTTCTCCACGATTTGCCTCAGCCTTCAAAAAAAATAGAATTCAATCATAAGACTAAATATTGCTTAAAACATACATATGTAATATTTTATACTAACATACAAGTATATTTGATTGATATCTCATGAAATACCTTGAAGGTTCTAATGTCCCCCAGCAATCTAAATGTCAATCCCAAAAGATCATTGAATTTTGATGGATAATCAACTTTTTGAAGGGCATCTTGTGAAATTATGTCTATTGTTAATAGAGATTGCAATGTAGCTGCACGAGAAGCTGAACTCTCTTTTCCATTTTCTAAAAAATTCTTCAAATTTGGTGTATACCCATTAGCAAGCCACTTTACTTCTTGCAACATGGCATCTAAATAGTCATCCCACTACATGAACACAATTTTTTAGTTAAATTCAATCAGAATTTTTTTCTTCTCATTCAATTTATTTATATATCTAAAAATATTTATTTTATGAATGAATATTACTTCAATACTACATATTTCAAGAATTGATCTTTTAAAACTATAAATTCATAATCAAAATTATATTTCTTCTCAATACATAACATGTATTGTTGTTGAAGGCTTGAATTTAATATATAAATATATAAACTTGAAACAAAAATGTGAAAATAAAAGTAGATATAGAAAAGTAAGTATATTAATTTGGGTGATTAAAGATCAAAATATATTAATTAATAGTATAATATTCATATATTACAAATAATTAAAATAATAATATTAAATAATTTTATATTAATATCATACAAAATTTTACTATCGATAAGTTTAAAAAAGAAACATAAGAAATTTTTTACTAAAAAATTAAATATAATAAAAATTAATAAAATAACCACATACAACTATTTTTTAAAGTAAAAAATTAATATTTTATAAATATGAAAAATCTAATTATATTAAAGAAATATAAAAAAATTGAATTCATTCCATACATACATATAACCAAGATAATTAAGATAAATAAGTATGTTTAATTTTCAATATTTCAAGTAATATATGTAGATGGCAGATAAATAATTTTTAGTATAATTAGATAAATGAATATATAAAAAATATAAATATAAATATAAAATAAATATATGATATTTTAAAAAATAATTTTAATTACACCAATTTTAAAAATATATAATACACAAATATATAATTTTTTAAAAACTGATAGTATTTAATGAATAAATTCTAGTTTTAATCACTAAAAAATAAAAATATAAACCTTTAGAAAGAACATGTATTTATACTAGTATAGAAATGTGTATCTACTATTGTACCATATACATATGCATGGTATGTTAATACAAATATCAGAATATATAGCTATCTATCTATTAATGTATGTTATAGAATATATGCTATTTATTTATTAATGTAAAATACATACAGCTTTTCGAGCATGGTGGAGAGTGTTTCTGCCTTGAATTTTATCTGCTTCTTGCGCATATTCAATAATTGTTTCATAGAGTGCAGAATATGCAATTTTCATATATTCTGGAAGACAATCTATAGGAGGAATCTCCCACCTAAATCACATTCAAATATTACATATTAATATCACATTGAAAAAATAGAAAATAAAAAATAAAAGTTAAGAGTTCAAGTAAAAATACTTACCTCTTAAAAACCTCAGTGAAAATTTGAAGTTCTTCAAGAGTACCATATGTATCATAGATATCATCAATGCAAGTGGTAATTGTAAATTTTTTTGTCAAAGCAATTCTAAAAGCAGAATATTTTGGTTCTGCACTAATTGCACACCCTGAAAAGTAGTATTCTATGTGTCTATGACGGAAAAAATCCAATTTACACAATTCTGATTCTTTCCACCATCTGAATACAATAAACACATAAATTATAAGTATATAAAATAAGATATTAATATTATATCTGAAAATATCAGCAAAACGTGTTACTCTATTTTTATAATCATTGCATGTGTAACTAAAAGTCATTATCCAAGATTGAGAGAAACATAATTATAAAATATTATCAATAAAACATCAAATACCTTTTTATAAACTTACCTAGAAATCATTTGAAGTTCTGTCCGACAGAGGGATTGCATAATATTAAAATCCAGTTCAGCCAGATATAAAATCTTTTTATTATCCATGTTCCTGAAAAGTAGTCATTAGATAAACTAACACTATGAGCATTTTATCCTCTAACCAAACATAACCATCGTTAAAACATAAAATTACTGCAATTACTTGAGCCATGAACTGCTATGTCTATAAATGTCGATATAATTCCATGCTTCCAATCTCGGTAGATTCGAGTACCATCCATACTCCAAATTAAATGTTATCTGTGAATGTCAATTTCTGTGTTAGTATTTTATGCATAATCAATACGTTTGGTATGCCTGGGCTTTGTTAGATTGGCACTTCAAAAAGGAAATATATCATCACTACCTCTTGTAAAAGATTAGCACTGAAGATATCAGATTTCTCTAATATTTGATTCAAATACATAGTAGAAAAGTCTTTAGCTTCGTCCATTATTGTCTCCTCTGGGAAGGCAATCCAAGAGGCTCGAAACAAATTTATAATACTTTTGATTTCCTCCTCTGAGTGACTGGTGCTACATAGGAACCGTCCATCTTTTCCTTTAAATTGTTCCAATACATCTGCCAGTATATTATCCAACATAATAAATTTTAATGTAAATAAATAATAAAGTTGTTAAGCTTAATCGACACTCACAGGATTTGAATAAACCATTTTAACTGATCAATAAGCGACAAATAGTAAACACCTGAAGAAACGGGGAATCTGTGAAGTCGAAGGACTCGAAGTCCCAAAGCTGCAGTATTCAGATCTTTACTGCTGATGTCGTTCCAAAACCTGCAACTCAAATAAATTTCAGTCCCAAATCATACATATAACATCGCAATATTTATTCTGAGTTTTAGGTTTGTAAAAGGCATACCTGTAAACGTAATCAAGTGCTTCTCCTATTTCCTCTCGGAAATGTTGCCCAATCCCGAGGCGTTCAACATTATCCACCAGTTCAAGGCGTTTATAAACATTTTGTGCAGAAGAATCCGCAGCACCCACTGCATTAAACATCTCTTTCACCTCCCCAACAAGTCTATCAGCACGCTCACGATACTCAGGAGCCTGCTTCATTACAGAAAAAACCCTAAAAAACATAACACTGTCTTTCATATTATGATTTAAGAAAGAGAATGGAATAGCAAAGCATAATGGTGTGAAAGAAGGTTACATCGTAAGGCAGTTTTGGGAGAGATTGTATAAAATCGTCGTCCCACAAGTTGGGATGATGATTGCCCGTGCGGCGCGTGAGATCTTTAACACTAGTGGTGGCCAAGGCCTTATTCATGATCGGACTCCTCATACATTTTCTGGGTAGAGCTGGGAATGATTTGGGAGAAAGTTTAGTGTGATGGGTAGGCTTAGATTTCAAGCAGAAGCTCAAGCCAGAGGTAGGGATGAATTTGAGAGCCATTGCTAAGTGTGATTGTGCAGGCTGTATGTCCTTGCCTTATATAACTAAACCACTATGATGAGATTTAATTCTTAATATTAGATTAAACCTTAAGCGTGATGAATGGTTCGACGAAGACATTCACTAGAAATGGAGCCTGTGAAGAGAACGTGGTAAAGCGGTGCTGACAGAAGTACTTCTTTTAGTGCTCACTGAAGACAACTGATAAGTAACATGGGAGACAAGTTCAGTCTCATTATTACTGCGAAAGGGTAATGATTTGACACCATTATTTCTGCGAAAGGGTAATTGCTTTGAGATATTTCAATCATCGCAATAATATGTCATTGTAGATAGATATAGGTAATCACGAGCCTGTTGAATGACATTTAACTTCTCTCCCATAAATCATAAATCAAATCAATGAGCAGTAAAATCATTATTTTTGGCAGTGCTCCAAATCATTACAACATGTTCAATCATTAAATATTTCAATAGTTGATTTTTTTTTTTTTTTTCAGTGCTCCAAATTATTACAACATGTTTTGAATCATTTCAATTATTAAATATTTCAATCATCTACATAGACATACTATTTAGATGATTGAAATATTCTAATTAAATGACTGAAATATCTCAAATAATTAATTTATTGTCAGCAGCAAATGTTGTGTCAATTAAGAGTCTGTCTAATGACATTGAACTTGTTTTTCATAAATCAAATTAATGGACAGTAAAATCACTATTTTTGGCAGTGCTCCTTTGTAGCGTTTAGGATGCTGCTAAACTTCATACAAAATGTACTATTGCAAAATTTTCAGCATCTATTTTCCATGATCTGCATATTTCGAATCTGAAAACAAAAAAATTAAATTTTTTTTTGTAAGAAGCTTAGCCGGTACCTCACTTTTCTACTGATAAATATTGTGATTCTCATTTTTTTAAATTCAGGGGATGTCTGTGTGGGACTATAATGGGCTTATAAAATGTATTCTTAAGAGAAAATAATGGATAAAGCTAAATTCTTTTTCTACTATATATTTAATCAATTATTGTTCAAGAATCATATTTTAAGAGCAAATGTTTTAAAATAGGTAATCATAATATATGTGTCTACAGATCAGATTTATTTCCTCTTCTAGTAAAGTGCATGTATACCAAATATATTGATAGGAAAATATAATTTTGATTATGAATATAATAATTCTAAAATTGAATCCAAATGTATTTTTTAAAGGTCACTTCTTAAAATATGTTCTATTCTTAATATTCATTTGAAAAATAGATTGTTTTTTAATATATAAAAATAGAACAAGACAAATTTTTCTGATAGACATTTAGAAAATGAATAAGAGAGTTTAGCATCTTATTTTTAAAATTGTAACCTATAATTTAGAACTTGGAATCCAACAAGAACACTAAACTCTTTATTCGAATGTAATTCAAATATATTTTGTTAAAATTGATTAATAAGTATTAGATATTTCTATTATGAGAAACTCCTCACCAAAGAAGAATTTCATGCCTCACTTTTTTGAAAAAAGAGTCTCATGCCTGACATTTTTGGGATTAACATGAAAACGTATAAGCCAGCCCTACCACATTTTGAAAGTCTCAGGCCAACTTATAATATTGGGGAGCAGTGGTGGAAACAAGGAACGTGAAACGCAGGGTCTTTTTGAAAGGATGAAATCACTCTGCTCCACGCGCTCTGTAAAAGCTGCCATACACAAACAAATCTCAAATTCAGTAACAATATCAATTGCCTGACATAGGATATGACGGGAATCTTTCAGCAACTGCTGTAAACAACAATTGGTGACAGGGGCATTTTATGTTTTCTACTCTTCTGTTTTGTTACTTGTTTCTCTTTCTTCTTCTTTACAGTCTCTCATTTAATTGCTTAAATCGGCATTATATTTTTATATTTATTCAATATTTTGTGTGTTATTATTTATTTTTTAATTCTATTGAATAAAAATAAAATAATTTTGTAATTAATTGAAATTTATATCTTTTTATTTATTATTAATTTTATTATATTAAATATTTTAAACATAAAAACACATAATAGAAATCATATGATTCAAATGATTTTAGAGGTTTTTTGTGCAATTTCTTCTTCTTTATTCTTTCATTTAATTGTTTTAATTAGTGTTATATATATATATATATATATATATATATATATATATATATATATATATATATATATATATATATAATATTTTATGTGTTATGTCAATAGGTCTTTAGTTTTGTGAAGTTGAATGGTTATTGTTTATTTTTTTATTTTATTGAATAAAAAATAATAATTTTGTAATCAGTTAATTTTTTTTATAGATGTAATTAGTTAAAATTTATATCTTAAATTGTTTGTTTTTAATTTTAAACATTAAAATACATAATATAAATCATATGAATGAAATAATTTTAGAATAATCTTACATTTTTATTTTATAAATATCACTAATTTGTATTTATATAATAAATTATGTAAGTATGCATGCTTGAATGTATATGTAAATAAATATACATATACATATAAAAAATACAAATTAATTATATTTATAAAATAAAAATAAAAGATTATACTAAAATCATTTCATTCATATTATTTTTATTATGTATTTTTATGTACAAAATATTTAATACAATATATATATATATATATATATATATATATATATATATATATATATATATATCATCTTTACAACATTTAAATTGTGTTGTTATTTTATTTTAAATAAATTATAATTTAGATTATTTTTCTTTTAATATTAACTCAACTAAATTTAGATTAAAAAGTAGATACTAACAATAGTAACATAATTTGTCTAGTCTCATTCAATTATATTATGTGTGCCAATTGCACCTTAGAAATGGATGAAAATAGGAGGCTCAGAAGAATATCTCTAGGTGTATAAATATATGTATGCTAGTAATAGTCACACTACACCAAATAAGATATTTTAATAATTTTATTATTTAAATATTAACTATTATTAAAATATAACCCTAATTAAACGTTAACCATAACCTTGTTATATCCTAACCATAACTAAATATTTGCCCCTATCAAACTCTAAGCATAATTTTAATTTAACCTCAAAATCAATTGAATCCTCACCCTAACCTTAACCTAAATTGAACTCTAACCCTAATCTTGATTATAAAGTAATGATTAGGACTATCATGAGGAAAAAGGTTAGCATTAAAGATAAAATTGGAGTTAGACTTAGGGTTTGTATTCTAGATAGGGTTAATTTCACAATTAGGGTTAAATTTGTTTTTAAAAATTAGGGTTATGGTTTGTGTTAGAGATAGATTAGATGATAGAGTTTGAATTAGGTTTTATGTTAGGATTAGGAATTTTGTTACAATTATTGATAGAATTTGGTTTAGTGGTAGAGTTAGGATTATGGTTTAGAATTATGGTTAGGGTGAGGGTAAGAGATAAAATTACCTTCCTTTTCTTGTTTACTGCTACTTCCAACCATTTTTTAGTGGAGTCAGGTGTGTCTGTGGTAATAGAGGGTCTACTTGGTGTTGAATTAACCACAACTAATGTACTAGAAAAGTCTGGCACCTCTTCTAAATCAATATGATTATTTGATTGGAAATCCATATCCTGTTTGGAGAAATCAATATCTTGATTGAACCATATTCTTGGTTGGTTCTTATCCTAAATCTAGGTCGATGATCACTTCTTTATCTAATGGCTCTTCTTCCTTGTTCTTTGACCTTGACCTAGTGACTCTGACAAAACCAACATATGGTAAAAGATCACTAAGATATTTGAAAACTTTGAGTTTCTCAACTTTAGTTTTAGGACTACCTGCATCAAATTTTTTAATATTATCATTAGAACAAGAAGCATGAATGTTAGGTTTTCCATAAACCTTAGCAGATTACTTCTTAGTTTCTTTCCTAGATTTCTTATCTAATTTCTTTTCAAGAATTTCCCTTTTTCTATATTTTCACTCTTTAATCCATTTCTCTAATCTTCTAGTTACTAGGAGTGATTTTCACTCTATAAGCTCTATATTTGTCAATGCCCAATCTACTTCTGGAAATGGAAGAGTTTTCACTTCTTCATATAGGGGAATTATTATAGAGTCATTGTCATCTTAAATACCCTCAATATTCATCTTCAAGACCAAGCCGATGATCTATTATAGAGAAAATATACTCCACAGCTTCTTCAGAACCTCTTTTCCATCATTGTAGTCTTCCCAATAGTCTTCAGTATGAGGTAGTGATAAGAAGTCTGATTTCAACATTAAATGATTCCTGGAAAAACCTTTGTTGTCAAAGTTTGGTCTTTCTTTGTAGAATTAAAAATAAACTTCAACATGTCTATTTCTAAATTAAGGGCATCAGAGATAGTTCTGCATTCACACACACCAAGCTCAATAAAAAAACTTGTACCTAGTCTCAGTTTAGGAGAATATTGTTTACCTACATGGGCTACATGTCTACACAATTCTAGAAGTATGAAGGAGTCTAGTGCATATCTTTGAAAATTTATGGGATGTCCATCAAATCCACCCACTCTAAGGTAAGTGAATCTTCAAAATTGAGTATAAAAGCTTCCAAATATGCTAATCAATTTCATTTCCTCCACATACATCCATTTTCTTGGAATCCCAACAATTTCATGAGTGGGATTACTTGAAAATACATCATTCACCTTTTTATAATTCTAGAAGCACCTTCTTCTTTGCAAATGCAGGTAGTATTTGTAGATGTGAATCCCTTCTATGAACAATTCATGATACGGGCACCTCCATTCCCTAGTACAAGCTAGATAATAAAACAAGTACGTAGACATATAAAAACCTCTCCACTGAAATGACCATTATTGAGTTGGTCATGCATCTCTTAAGCTATGATTTCTCCCCAGTCTATAAATTAGAAACCTTCAAAGATTATTTGGATAAAGAAGTACATCCATTCTTTGAAATGATAAGAATGATCAAACCCTTTTACTCTATGCAGTAACACCACCAAATCTCTAATGTGCATTTTTAGATGTTCTCTGGTCAGTAATTTAGGCAGTCTTGACCCTCCTTTCTAAAATTTGAGTAACCAACTCTTAGCAATGGTATTATTATAAGATTTGGATTTTTCTAAGAACCTGAACCAAGATAACGTCACCATAAAATCAGAGTAGACCTCTCTCTCAATGAGTTATAGGGATGAAACTATTGTCCCTCTCTATTAATGGGAAGAAACACTCCATTATTGGCATCTCTTTAATTGAACTATTCTCAGCATCATATCTTTTAATGAATTGACCAAAAAGATCAAGGCACAAGATAGCTAGGTGGAAGTAAACAACTTCAATAATGCCACTGGCGATAATTTTATTCATGATTGGGTCATTTTATTGGTCTTTACTCCTTTCCAAAAAACATTTCTAAGTCATACTAAATCTAGGAGTTATCACCACGTTTAAGAGAAGAACATATTAAACTATGGACATTTTCAAAGACTTGGAACATTATCTTCATGACTATATAACCAATAGAAACATCTAACCAACAATTAGATTTTACAAGATTTTTATAGAAGAATTAAGTTAGCAGAGAGTAATCAAAACTCACCTTTAAACTAGGGAATCACCTGCATAATTCTAAATGTCTCTATTTTCCCCGTGCTCCACTTCTTCTTAACAGAAACTTGATTACTTCATTAGAGGGTTTAACCTTTTAAGGACAAATAATGATGATACGATAAGCGATAAATTCAGCTCAATCTTTCATTCTTTCCAAATTAAAACTAATGCATGTCTCCAATTCAATTTCTATTAATGACCCGTCACTTCATTGGTGTATCCATGCCTTTTCATCATTATATTACCATTCTCAGAAAAAAAAAAAGAAGCTTCAACAGGAACTATAGGAAAAACATGTCGACAATTACTTATTACCTATTGCGGTTATGAGATCATACACTAAATGAACAAATTGGGTGGTTTGAATTGATTCCAGATCTTCAATTGGTTCCATCTGTGTCAAGCACTACTTCATTTTCGCTAAGTATAAAAACATCTCTGGAGTAGGCCATAAGAATTTAACTTCAAGCTAGATTGAGGGGAAAATATTTGACCAAAATAGACTAACAATGTTTGAACTAATTGAACTCATTGAAATGATTGAACAAGCTCAATGGGTTTGATCGGTTTATCGAATTCAATTACTTGTCAAAAGGTAGCCTTTTGAACACAAAAATAGAAAGCATTGACAAGCTTGCATATTATTGAACTCTTTGAATTAATTGAACAGATTGATCAAGTTCATGGGGTTCAAAGGGTTCAAAAGGTTTGAAGAAGTTGACAACTAAATTTTCTTTTTTTTTTTGAAAATAACCATAACAAGAAAGATGACACTTCAAAGAAGGGAACCTTAATTTCATTTAAACTCTCATACATGCTTGAAAGATTGGAAAGTTAGGGGTTAATCTAACATTGGACTATATTCACTATGATGTATTTGGTCCTATAGATGTTCCTTCTCTATCTAAGTAAAGATATTATGTGTCATTTATAGATGATTATTTAAGAAGAGCATTTATTTATTTCCTAAAGAGTAAATCAGAAGTGTTTTGTTGTTTTAAGTAATTTATAAGCCTTATTGAAATATGATCGGGATAAAGATTAAATGTTTAAGAATAGATAACTATGGTGAGTTTTGCAATGCAGACTTTGATAAATTTTGCATAGATCATGGTATTACGAGGCATAATACTACACCTCCTACTTCAAAGTGGAATGGAGTAGATAAAAGGCTGAATCGATCTTTGATGGAGAGAGCGACAAGCATGTTGAGTAGTGCTGGTTTGGAGAAAAAGTTCTGGGCTGAAGCAATGACTATAGCTTGTTACATTCTAAACTGTTGTCCTACTAGAGTGGTAGTTGACAAAATGCCTATGGAAGAATGGTCTGGTAAGAATCCCTGGTTAATGATTAAATGTTTAAACATTTATGCCTCTTTTCCTATGATACGTATTCCCATGTATCTTATGCGAGTAGGTCAAAGATGGATAAAAAAGATATGAAATATATGTTCATTAGCTATGACATTGGTGTGAAGGGATACAAATTGTGGAACCCTCTCACTGAAAAAATATTGTACAAAAATAATTTTATCTTCAATGAGGTGAACCTATCTTAGTTATCTGTAACTAAGGAAGACAAAAAAAGGAAAAGAAGCAATTGAAATCCCTTTCGCTTCTAAAAGGAAGATATTACAAACTCTGAATGTGCTTGAGACCGAAGACCCAAATGTTCCTGGGGATGAGGAGAGATCGAGTAGTTCTACAAGTTTAAAAGAACATGATCATGAACCTCATGTTGAACCTCGTGAAGCCTCACCCCAGGAAGTGAGGAGATCTATGCAGGAGAGATGACAAATCGATAGGTATTGCTATTCACTAGATATATTAAACATTTACGCCTCTTTTCCTGTGATACATATTCCCATGTATCTGATGGGAGTAGGTTAAAGCTGGATAACAAAGCTATGAAATGTATCTTCATTGGCTATGACATTGGTGTGAAGGGATACAAATTATGGAACCCTCTCACTGAAAAAATATTGTACAACAAGAATTTTATCTTGCATGAGGTGAAACCTATCTTATTTATTTGTACCTAAGGAAGACAAAAAAAGGAAAAGAAGCAATTGAAATCCCTTTCACTTCTAAAAGGAAGATATTAAATACTCTGAATGTTCTTGAGACCAAGGACCCCAATGTTCGTGAGGATGAGGAGAGATCGAGTAGTTCTACAAGTTTAAAAGAACATGATCGTGAACCTCATGAAGCCTCACCCCAGGAAGTGAGGAGATCTATGCAAGAGAGGCAAAAAATTGATAGGTATGGCTATTCACGAGATATATTTAATTACTCAATGCTGAATATCAATTGTGTTTATGATTTTCTAACTAATTCTGATGAGCCTAGGATTGTGAAAGTAGCAATTAATATGTCAGATTCATATTCTTGTTTGGAAGCCATGAAAGATGAAATGAAGTCATTGGAGTAAAATGGAACCTATAAACTAGTACCCTTGCCTAAAGGTAGAAATCCTATAAGTTGTAAGTGAGTATTTAAAAAGAAGTATGGTCTAGATGCCAGGATTGACAAGTACAAGGAAAGATTGGTTTTGAAGGGGTATTCTCAGAAATATTTTCTTCTATAGTTAAGCTAACATCTATTAGGTTTTGATGTCACTTGCAGCGACACATGGCTTTGAAATTGAGAAGATGGATGTAAAGACAATATGTCTTCATGGTGATCATCTTGAAGAAGAAATATATATGTCGCAACTGGAGTATTTTACAGATAAAAGTAAAGAATATTTGGTTTGTAAGCTTAAGAAGTCTCTTTATGGTTTGAAATAATCACCCAAAATGTGGTATCTCAAGTATGATACATATGTTTTATCTTTTGGTTTTATGAGATCTATATCAGATTAGTGTGTGTACTATATATTTAAAGATGATTGGATACTTATTATTGCTTTATATGTAGATGACATGTTATTTATAAGAAATAGTAAGGAAATGATCTCATATTTAAATTATTAGTTGTCCTTGAGATTTGAGATGAAATATTTGGAGGCAACAAAATTTATTCTAGAGATGGAAATCAAAAGGGACATGGCTAATAGGAAACTTTGACTTAGCTAGAGTAAATATATTACCAATGTTCTTGACAGGTTCAATATGATTGATTGCAAGCAACAAGTAGTTCTAGTTTTGTAGGCAATGAAGTTGTTGGTTAATGATAGTCCAAAATATCTAGATCAGGTTGAAGACATGAAGCAGATACCTTATTCAAGTGCAATTGGCAACCTAATGTATGCAATGGTCAGTACTAGATCAGCATTGCCCAAGCAGTGAGAGTATTGAATTGGTTTATGGAAAATTCAGGCAAACCACATTGGGATGCTGTGAAAAGAGTACTTAAATATTTGAAGGGTATGCTGCAGTGCACATTATTCTATGAAGGTAACTCTACTAGATCAAATAGATCAGTTAGCATTCAAGGTTATGTGGACACTGATTGGGCTGGGGACATTGATAGAAGAAGATCCACTCATGGATATGTATTCATGGTGAATGGTGGTGCTATTAGTTGGATGAGAAAATGATAGACCATAGTTGCATTATCGACAAATGAGGCTGAGTACATGGCATCTACTTGTGCATGTCAAGAGGTTGTTTTTCTTAAGAGAAAATGTTGTAATGTTGGTTATGACGAAGGGGGAATTCCAATTTTATGTGAGAGTTAAAGTGCAATATCCTACTTTCTGTGCTAGAACAAAATACATTGATGTGCAATATCGCTTTGTATGTGACATGGTTGAAGATCGTAAGGTGAAGCTAGAAAATATTGGCAGTTAGGAGAATGTTGCAGATGCATTGACAAAGCCAGCAACCACAATTAAGTTCAAATGGTGTGCATGGTTGGTGGGACTTAAATCCCCAAACTCTTATTAACCTTGTGTTGTGTGATTCCGTGGATATTAGTAAGTACTACGTCAAGTGGTTGATTGTAAAGAGTGCTCGTATGTACTAATCACGTATGTTATTTCTCATCATACGGTGGCTTCTCACCATGTGGTGAGGCGTACATGCACCGTGTGGAAAGACATACATGATACATGTGAGGTGACTATGTGGACCATGTAGGGTGGATCGTGTGGGTGTCTCATGCATCATGCGATGAGGCTCGTACATGAAAAACCCCAAATTAGAGTACGTGATGAATGCAGTGTAGCATCCACTATGCAACAATATCTTTAAATAGTTTGATGACCGCTAGATGGATGAGTGAGAAGGCTGAGTTAGTTGACCATTTTGTGAAGTGATGATTGATGTATCATATTTCATAATGAATTATTGTGTGTATAAGCCACTGCAAGTTTCGTTAGGAATTGTGATGAAAAATTGGGTTGATTGTAATGCAATTTGAGGCTATGGAAAAAGTCTGTGTCGAATGTATGTAATATTATTTACTGTAATACAAAGAAGATACTCGACTTTTTGGTGTGTGGGTTTTTTCCCGAAAGGGTTTCCCATGTAAAATCTTTGTGTTTATGTGAGTGTTCTTTATATGTGCTCTATTCTTTTGTTTAAGTAGTCTTAAGATTCTACAACTTAGAAAGTTGAAAGATATGCAAATTGACATTAGGAAAGTGTTTCCATAATGTAGCTTTCCTTACAGTTCTACCTAATAAATAGATAACGTAATATTGAAATCTAGTTGAGCCAGATATAAAATATTTTTATTATCCATGTTCCTCAAAAGTAATAATTAGAAAAATTAAGATTAAATGTAGTTTTTCCTCATACATTATCTAGCTAGTGGTGGGAGGACGTTTAGTGTGCTGGGTAGACTTAGGTTTCAAGCAAAAGCTCAAGCCAGAGGAAAGGATGAATTTGAGAGCCATTGCTAAGGGTGAGTGTCCAGACTGTATTTCCTTTTGCTATTTAACCAAAAAACTATGATCTATTTAATTTTTAGAATTAGATTAAACCTTAAGCACAATGAATGGTTCGACATAGACATACACTAGAATTTGAAAAAATAGAAATCGTGAGTGGAAATGTGATAAAGCAGTGCTCACAAAAGACACTGGCTATGGTGCAACATATTTGCACCAGTAATGCCATGCTTATCTTTACCATCTCTAACATCAGGGATGGTATGTTATGGACACTCAATTTTTTTTTTAAACGTCCCTCATGTATTTTAAGTTTTAGCCAATAACTGGTATGGATGGGCATGGCATGGCTGGTGCAAACATAGCCGGTGCCCTGACAAAAGTACTTTCAATGCTCACTGAAGACACATGGGAGACAAGTTCAGTGCCATTATTTCTACGAAAGGGTAATGATTTGACACATCAATTGCTGCAAAAGGATAATTACTTTGAGTGATTTCAATCATTTCAATAATATGTCATTGCTTTGAGTTATTTCGATCATCTCAGTATTTGACTGATAAGACTCAACTAATTAAAACAAGTGCTGCAAAGCGGCAACGTTGGTGTGCATGCAATCATCGATGTATGATATGTATGCTTGATGTTCTTTTTGTGGTAGCGAATGCATTATTTGATGCGTCAGAATAGCCGCGTCCATCTTTCCACCTCAAAGAGATTATTTTTAACAACTATAATTGTTGGTTAGTGTTTTCTCTCACCCTCACCCTTATCAATGGCTACTATTTCTATTCCTTCCTCTACCTCGACCGTCTCCTTAAAACGCGAAGCCTTCCAATGTCATTAAATCATTCCAATATTGTGCAGAGAATGATTTAGCTATCTGAGCATGACTAAGAACTTGGCCTCAACTTACAAATCGAATTAAAGATTGAAAAATATATTTTCTTTATTAGTTGAGCTTATCACCCATACACTACTATATCTATCTACATAGACATTTATCGCCCATACACTACTATATCTATCTACATAGACATGCTATTTAGATGATTGAAATATCTCGAAGCAATTCATTTAATATCAACTTATAAGCCGGCCCTACCACATTTTGAAAGTCAGGGACCAGGGAAACGCAGTGGTGAAATCACTCTGCTCCAAGCGCCCTCTAAAAGCTGCCATACACAAACAAATTTCCAAATTCAGTAACAATATCACTTACCTGACATTAGAGATAGGGGAATCTTTCAGCAACTGCTGTAAGCAACAATTGGTGACAGGGGAATTTTATGTCTTTCTACTATTCTGTTTTGTTACGTGTTTGTCTTTTTCTTCTTCTTTAGAGTCTCTCATTTAATTGTTTTAATCAACATTATAAAATTTTAATGAGCATTATATTTTTTATATTTATTCAATATTTTGTGTGTTATTATTTATTTTTTAATTCTATTTAATAAACATAAAATAATTTTTTAATTACTTAAAATTTAATATTTTATTATATATTTTTAATTTTATTATATTTAATATTTTAAACATAAAAACACATAATATAAATCATACGAATCAAATTATTTTAGAATAATTTTATACTTTTATTTAATAAATATCATTAATTTGTACTTTTTTGAATTAACTATAAGGATATCAAAAAACAAAAAGATACAATGAAAGTTTTAATGGGGGAGGCCCATCCTCACCCACACAAGTTCACGAAGAGTTTTACAGATAGTTACAGTGAAAAGAAGATAACATATTAGGTAAGAACATCATTGTTGTCATCAATCCAGGTGGTCCAGCCCCCAGGTCCTTCCATCCAGACAATACTTTTCTTGTCTTGGATTTGCTGCAGCATCACAATCTATCTATCAGTGGCATTCTTGCTGCTAGTGATCTCTTTGATGAGTTTTTTCAGAGTTTCTTCAAAGTTGATAAAATTATCAATGTGATTCCTCCAATCATATCCATCTTTCAGCTCGTACACAAACATAGTAGCATGTCCCGTCTGAAGGAACCTTCTAAGTTTCTTCTTCTCCAAGGTCATGTTCACGTTCACCTGCGAAGCAATTTTAATGTATGTGAGTTTTCAAAAAAACTCAGTAAGGGATCTAGGGAAGTCTTGATACCTCTTCTTCATTCCTGCATTTCCAAAGCTGCCAAAGGATGTTAGAAGAAAGCATGTGCCAAAAACTATTCATACCACTTTTAACATTATCAATAAAACCAGTGATAATTTCAAAAGTGGTAACAACCATAGGAATGTAAATACCAAACATTTGCTAGATGCTTTTGGCAAAAGCGCAATAAAAAAAGATGTGTCTGCTAGTTTTCGGGCTCCCACAAAAAGACCAAACAAAATTGCTATTTTGATCTTTTATAATAGGAAGTCTATCGAGAAGCAGCACACTTGATTTTAGGCTCAATAGGAGACTTCCAAAGTCTATCCAGATGCTTTTTCCAATCGTTATCATCAAGGTTAGAGTACCAGAGTTTGTTTATATGACCAGTAATGTTATTATTAACAGTAATAATTTTATAAATGTTTTTATCTTTTAATTTTTCTAGAATGGTACCATCCGGCCACTTCATCTTGAGAAATCTTTGAGAGTCAACATGGCAGCAAGTAGGCTGATCTTTGCTGGCCTTGACAATCATGTTATAGGTCTTCTTTTGAGAAGGAGGAATATTGTATTGAGAACTGATTTCCTCCCAGCTAATAAGTGTATCATTCTCAAAGAGAGATATGAATTGAGAAATTCCTAGATTGTTCCAGTGCTTTGCAGAGCAGCCTTGGGAGAGGGCGAGGGGTTTACCAACAATGTGTAGATTCCACCAAATCGATCATTCACCATAGAGGAGATTTTGATCAAAGAAGGTTCTATTAGTAATGAACTTTTTAGTATGCTCCCAAGCTTTCCAGATAGTTTTAAAGACCGAGGAACCTTGCACAAGAACAAGGAAATTACCCATAATGATATCACAAAAGGGGATGTTCTTCTAGGTTTTAGCTTTTTTAGGGATCTCTCCTTCTATGTTGCATCTAATAAGGACCTTCCAAGGTTCTTCACCCTCCAGCGAGTGAAAGATCCATTTGGTGGCTAAAGCAGTGCCTTGGGTTCTAAGATCTTTTAGGCCCAATCCCCCAAGGAGCTTGTCGGTCTAGCACTAGGCCCACTTGACAGCATGAAACTTTTTATTACCTTTACCATCCGACCAAAGAAAGTTTCTAATGGTCTTCTGAATCTCCAAAACTTGATAATTATTAAACATCTAGGTAGAAGAGTAGTAAACATTGTAGGAGGAAAGAATTTTTACACAAACCTGGACTCTACCAGCAAGAGAGAGGGATTTGTTATGCCACTTGTTAAGCTTATTAAAGATCTTATTCTTGACCCATAGCCACATATCCTTAAGGGAAGGATCAATGGAGAAAGGGATGCCCAGGTAGCACACAATCTTTTGAGGCCCTCCCCAAAGGAAACCAGTTTTAGCAAACCAGTCAAGGGGTTGCTCAGACCAACCAAGGCAAATGGATTTGGTTTGAGAGATACGGGAGCCAGAGATAGAGTAGAAGGTGTCAAGCTTAGCTTGGAGGGCATCAAAATTAGCCTCATTGACTTAAAAAAATAAAGAGGTATCATCAACAAATTGACAGTTAATGAGCTCAACATTATTGGGAAGGGTTATACCTTTAATAGCAGGGGAGAGGGAATTATCCTTGAGAATGTAACATAAGGCATCAGAAGCTATGACAAAGAGGGCAAGGGCCAAGGGGAAACCTTGTCTAATGGATCTACCGAGAGGAAAGGGGGTAGAGAGAGAACCATTGACCTCAACCTGAGCTGAGGCATCTTTGAGAAGGATCTTGACAAAATTGCAGAATAGAGGGGGGAAGCCAAAAGCTTCAAGCATCATGAGGATGAAGTCCCATTCAATATGATCATAAGACTTTTCAAAATCAAGGAGTAGCATAGTGAAATTCTGATTAGAGTGCTTGGACCAATTCGTGGCTTCCCAGCTAGTAATAAGATTTTCAAGAATATAATGACCTTTGATGAAGCTAGTTTGAGTGGAGTTGACAAACTTGGGGAGAATAGATTCAAGCCTCAGAGCCATAATCTTGGCAAGGATTTTATAAGAAACATTAAGGAGGGTAATAGGCCTCCATTTTTTAAGGAGGGCCTTGTCTCCCTCCTTGGGGATAAGTTTGATGATGCCTCTGTTAATGAGGCAACCAAGAGTGCCTTTGTTGTAGGCATCAGAGTAGAGATCATAAAGATCCTTGCAAATCTAGTCCAGGTTAGATTTATAGAATTCACTAAAAAGACCATCTGGGCTAGGGGCCTTGTCATTCTTCATAGACTTAATAGCCTTTTCAATTTCTTCAAGAGATATATTTTGATTAAGAATATGTCTGTCATGGATGGATAAAATGTTGGGGATGAGATTTTTATATCCAAGTCTGAGCATCTTAGAATCAGCAGAGTCCTCAAAAGAAAATAGGTTACTATAAAAATTGGCAAAGGCTTCTTTTATCCCCTCTTCCCGAGTGATCTCTTGATTATCCACAAGAATTCTAGTAATAGATTCATTAGCTTATTTTTGTTTGAGCAGATTGAAAAATAATTTAGAGCCTCTGTCACCATTTTGTATCCAATGAGCCTGAGATTTGATCTTGGCTCCGTTGATTTCAATTTTTTGATGGTTCCTAAGGTTGTTTTGAGCCTAAACAATTTGCGAGCAAAGAGTGATATCTTGGGGATTAGTTTGGACATTAGCTTCAACAGATTGAAGTCTAGCAGAGAGAACTTTTTCTGAGTATCTGTAATCCTTAGCCTTCTTTTGACCGATGGTCTTGAGAAGGTTATGCTAGGCATAAATATTCTGGCTCCATAAGTCAATAGGAGAAAGGGAAAGGAGGGTTTTATGGTTAATAATTCTAATGAGATGAATGGCAGGAAAAACATCTTCATCCTGCAGAAGAGAATTGTTGAGAATGAATCTGGGGTTAGTAGCCTTTTGAAAAATAGGGGCATTGTTAAGTCTAATACGGGAAGATATGGGATGGTGGTTAGAAAGAGAGGTGGGGGAAACAATGACCATATTCCCATAGTTGTCAGGGAGGAAAGAAAAATAATTTTTATTGGCATAAAATCTGTCATGTCTAGCATAAATTCTGGAGGGACTTTGTTGAAAATTGCACCAAGTGTGCCAAATGCCATTGTGATTATCATGGTTACCAGTTAGCGGATGAAAAAGGAGTTTAGAAGACTTCATTCTATTCCAGTGAAGTCTTTCTTGGTCCTTCGAGGCGAAGGGAAGCCCTCCAACTTTGTCTTCCTATTCTTCAATCATATTGAGATCACCCCTAATAATCCAAGGGATATTGGGAAGTTCAGAGAGCCAGTCCCAAAGGCTCACCCAATCTTTGTAATCATTGGAGGTGTAAGTGGAACAGATACCAAAGGGGACAATGTTAAAAGATAGGGTAGCCCAAACAACCCTATTGCAAGGAGAAACCCCTTTGTTAGTAATATAAGGAGCCCATTTAGGATCGATCAGGAGGCCCACTCCTCCTTTGCCTCTATTGTGATTGGAATGGATCTTAATAGCATCCTTCCAAATGAAGTTCAAATTAATTTCAAGCATAAAATCAGTGGCTTTTAGCTCTTGCATCATAAGAAAATCTACATGCATGATATAATCTAAGAAACACTTAACAACATACTTCCTATTCGGGGATTCAAGCCCCCTAACATTCCATGATATACAATTCATGATGAGCTTTTTGATAGAGGGGGACGCTTAGGGTACATGGATCCAACATTATCCGTATTAGCAGAAGGCAAGCTGTTCTTACCACTTGTGTGTTTATTTTTGGATCCTAAGGGTCGACCCCTTTTCTTTGACTAGGAGAGGAAAGACTTGTCATCCAATCCTTCATTGTCGGAGCTAGATTGCATCAAAATTTCAATGTCATCAGCTTTGGATGGAGGGATTTCTGAATTAGGTGTCAAGATGATGGGAGAGGCATGGGAAGTAGGATTTCACTTGGAGGAAGCAACAGGCATAATCTCAAGAGTGAAGTCATCATCAATTTCTTTGAAGACTTTCAGGGTGAAGCAGAGAGATGAGTTCTTGTTCATATTGTTATAAGAGGGATTGAACTTTGGTGGACAGGATGCGGAGTCTAGAGTTGGCATAATAGCCAATGGCAAAGACATAGGAGAAACCCTAGGCTTGAAATTGTAGGGTAGGGAACCATTTCTCCTTCTACTCTTTTTCTTGACTATGGTTTGGAAACCATCCTGAGAATCTAGGTCTAGAAAAATTTGAGAGGAAAAAAATGTTGGGAGGAGATAACTAAGGCCTATGAAGCGGCAGGAGTGACAAAATTTTCAGAAGCCAAAGTTGGGGGGGAGATGGAGGAGGATCTTGGGGAGTGGGGGAAGGAGTAGGGGGAGGAGGTAACTAAGATTTATGGGGAGCCTTTCTAGAGAGAATCGGGCAGTCCTTCCTGAGGTTCCCTTCATTTTTACAGAGGAAGCACGCATTGAGTCCCCTTAAAACTTTGAGAGAGCAGGAGAAGAGTTCATCACCAAGATTGATTTCCAATGTAGCAGGGATTTCCAAACCTGATTGGAGTGCAATCAAGGCTCTAGCATTCATGTGGGGCACCAGTCTAGTCATATCATCCATTCTTATGAGATTTCCCAAAGGATCAAGGAGATGGGGAAGAAATCTCCATAGAAAGGGTGGCAAATTCGTAACAATAATCCAATGAGGGGCCGAAAGAGTGAGGATTTCATCATGTATAGCTTGAGGTGTCTAGGCTACGACATGAAAAGAAGAGGTTCCTACTATCCAATATTGTTTCTTAAGACATGTGCTCTCAGAAAGATGCTACAGGAGGAAGAAGATACAATGTTTTCACTAACTTGTTTGTTCCATGTGCAGATACATAAGAAGCTGTGACACTGATGTTTACCCTCACTCAGATAATGAAAGTACTGAGAGGATGGCCTTTCCAAAAGGCCATCCTCAAAGTTTAAGTGATTTTCTGGACAACATGAATCGCAAAGTATTGAAATGTAATGAATGATGTTGCCCTATAATGTGGGCACTATCAGGAAGCCCTCAAAACTTCTTGACAAAAACCCCATCACAAGCCAAGATCACTCATGATCATGTGCCAAATCCTCCTAATACCACACATTGAAGCTGTGAGGGTTCTCAGAAGCTCCATTCCCATAGAGTTTTTGACTATCCTCATGGTCCCAAGGAGGAGCACTAATCTAGGAAGAGGGAAGCAATTAGTGAAGCAACAGTGACCAGGGAACATTTAGAATCCATGAAGGAAAAATGGTACAAAGGAGCTCTGCAATAGATCCAATTTGCAGAGAAAGGACATCTATGAGCTTCATATCATGATGGACACAAGCCAATTTCAAGTACAGAAAGCATGGGAGCACAGTCAAACAGAAGAAGATCAACATTAAAGGAAGTAGCCAGAACAAGAATGAAGCAATAACAAGAGCATGATCAATGAGAGAGACAAATAAGCATCAAGTGAACCATTGTTGTGGATGTCCCATCTAAATAATACAACAAAAAAATCAAATGTTGTTGTTCCATTTGATGTTGCTATGGCACCATTTCCAAATGGACCATCCACAACAATGACTCAAATCATGTCATAAAACCATGGCCCCAAATGATCAAATAAGGCAATCATTATCAAGCATCTATGAAGCTGTAGTAATAGGGAAGCTACATCAAGCAATGGAGGATACATCAACATGAAATCAAATTAGGAGACAAAAGGCATCCATGAAGTTCAATTAAAATCTCAGTAAGTGCACTAAATCTACATCCTACATTGCTTTAGCCATTATCACTGTATCATCAATAGGGTCAACAATGATGTAGTATGGGGGCATAAAAGACACATGCTAAATCTGCATCCAACATCAAATCATGGGCTTCAGATGAAAATCATAACATCTTAATATGGCACACACTTCCCAAAAGGGGCTCATTGCATGTTTTGTCTTGAAAATAGTTTATAAACCAAGAACATCATAATAAGATGGCATTAAAGCCTCATCATTACTGGTATATAGATACAAGATGAAAAAGAGGAGCTATGCTCAAGATAAAGTGGGATAACAACAAATAGTACTTCATTCATGATTAACAACAAATATGTATCCAAATGAAAATGGAGCAACCATAGGTGATTCATGCAATCGAAAATGGTTTGAATCAAGCATGCCATCAAAATAATCATGAAATCAGTGAATCCGTGATGCCCTAGCTTCATGAGATATGAAGATCTTAAGCACGAGTGTATTCAAATGACTTGTGAAGCAACAATGATAATAATACGACAACAAATCATAATGCTCAAACTCATGGTGCCATGGATACAACAAAGATAATGATACCTGGGTCAAACATGGGATTTGAAGATCCAAACAAATGAAATGCAATAGTGAGCAACAGTCACAAGCTTGCGGCCTTCAAGGTACAGATAGAACTAAGATGGAATAATAACACAATGGAGAAAGTAGTGAAAGGAAATCCAACATGAAGCACAGGCTGTGCCAAGCATCAATATCAGTGGTAATAACAAATCAAAGATCACAATCTCATCAAAGCAGGTCATTGAGTGAACTTAACCTATCAACAATCATTCACTGATGAATGATGCCCTAGTATTAACACGAGCCCTCAGAGATACATAAAAATACAACAGTGAGCCTTGACATTGGGCCACAAACATAATGGAACAATAAACAACGATGCCCAAATAACAGTGAATCTAGTATTATGCCACAATCCGATCAATGGGAACAAAAGCATGAAGAATATGTAATACAAGGAGGAGAAAGTAACCATAGCCTATGACTTCATCAACATCAATATTTCTTTGACCAAGACCTAAATTCAAATCATCCACAATGGTATGTCCGCTATGTAAAGAGAAACAATAGAGGTGGAGATACCCTAGCAATAGCTCATGGGCTCTAAAGCCTTTCAAAATAGTGAGCGATAAAGAAAGCATCTTAATGCTATGAGCATCAGTGAGAATAATGATGCCCTAAAGATCACTATAGGCTCAAAGCAATGAGCACCATGTATAGACATAGCAACATGGATTACCATGCCATGGCATCAAAACAAGAGTAAATATTGATGCAGTTATACAGCAGTGAGCACCATCATGATGCTATGTAAAAATAATGCAAGGAGAAATAGTCACAGGCTCGTGGCCCTCACAACAAGCATACCCTCAAGTTAGACAATAGAAAATGGAAGGCATGGCACAAAGAAATAATCAAATAGCATGGGTAACAATAATACCATCCTCAACAAGTCAAACTCCCATATGAAGTTTGGCAAATCAACAAGTTACCAAATCGGGCTCTTGATCACGGAGGCCGAATACTAGTCCATAATGCAACTTTCCCCAAGCAACTGCAGTTAGGGCTCGATGCTTTTAGCATATTGTATCCTTTGGAGGGTCAGGTCTTTATGTTATTCAAATGATTTATGTTTTAATGGATGGTTTTCCCCTTTAAGTGGGTTGAGAACGTTATCCATGAAAACATATTAATTAAACAATAACCCTATATCCTAGCATAAAGGTCCCTTTTTTATTGCTATTCTAAAATGGGGAATGTTAAAATGTAAAATCATTGCTTGTATTATTGTAAAGATATTTGGATAGATGATCTTTTTATAAATCATTTGGTCAAAATATCATTTATCAAGCATGATTAGGGGAAGGGTGGGTTAGATTGGATTCTAGGTTTAAAATAATTGCTTGTATTCTTTTTTTTTCTTTATAATCATGCGGGTGTCGAAATAACAGTGACACGGTTGGTATTAAGTTGACGTCGGGGGAACTTGCAAAAAAAACACAAAAATCACACACAAATGGTAGTGCTGTCGCAAATTGGCGTCGAAATTTGACCCCTAATGTTGTAGTATGTGATCATTAACAATCTTAATGGTTTTTCTTATTGTACCCATGGTTCTATCACCTTTCTTGTTGAAGTTGGTAGGAAGTAATTAGATGTCACCTTTGATTTTATCCCAACTTCTGAGCAATTAGAAGTGAGATAAAAAATTCCTTGACTTAAGTTTCCATGAAATATATTGCTTCTCCTATTCATAAAGGCTTGAATTTTCCCTATAATGAAGAAATTATCACGATCAATGATAGTTTCTATCACCCTTTAGTGATTCATGGAAGCTTTTACCTTGAATTCTTTTGGTCTCAAGAACCTCAACCATTCCAACCTTGCCAAGACATTTTCTACCTATATTACCAAAAGTTCAAAAATAAAAAGGTTTCCCAATTTAGCATTTCTAAGGATGTCCCATCTCCTTGTCCCAAACCTTGCCTCCCTCCCACAATTTCTAGTCCTCCTAATTATGATTTAGTTCTACCTCCCATATACTACAAACATCTTGCATCCTCAATCTCTCAACCGAGTAAGGTTCCTTTTTTTTTCTCCTACTAAGGAAGAAGAGAGGCCCATGTTGATTGATCCTAAACCGTCTCAAAATTCAAGAAAAGCCAAAAGAAAATTGTAGTGTTCATGACCACCACTATAGATGTCGTGCTAAGGCCTATGAGCTTTCTTTCCAACACATTTCCTCTCAAAAGAAACCTTCTAATACTTTAATCCCATTTGACCAACTTAGGAGTAGCCCAAGGGAGGAATAAAATCATAAGAACTAAATTATCTAAACATGATAATTTCTCTTTTCATTTAAAGATCGTATTGTGATTAATTTAGATAATGAAGATACTCTAGATAATGTTAAAAATATTAATGATGCACATAATGTTGACCCTAATGATTATGAAGATATGTATGAGGTTATTGAAATTAATCATGAGCTTTTTTCAAGATTTCCCAAAGTATTAACTCTTTATCCTTGTGACAAGTGAAGGGACTCATTCTTAGAGCATGGTCCTAGTTTGGAACTTGTAGAAGCTCCATATGTTGTGCTTGATGTTTCTTCTTTTACATGTTGTCCACCTTCCCTAAATAATATTCTCCAAGATGGGTTGGTAGATGATACACTTGAATATCTCCTCTTGTGTGGTGGATTCTCTTGTGTTTTCTTGTTTGTACTATGCCCCCCCCATGATGCACTTGTTACTATTAATTAATTTTTATAGACCTCTTTAAATGACCCTTGTTTCTCTAATGGTGTAAGGTGATAAAGGGATTTAACCTATTGTGACATTGTTCTATTTATATCTAAATTCTTCTATATGTTGTGTTGGTTCTTTTCCTTGTAGGACCAAACTTGAATCAAATGGTTGGGCTAGAAACACAAGTTAGGCACTCAAACTTGACAAGAAAAAAAAACCAATTGATGAGGATAGAGAGAAATCCTCCTTCTTCTTTGAGCTCCACATTCACTCAGGCGGGTATACCTCATCTGCACACTCATACAACTTGTGTCACACTACAGACCTGCAAGTCACTGACTGTGGAATGGTTCTCAAACTCCTAGGTATCCTGTACCTCAATGAAGCCAATATCTCATGCAATAGCCCTACTTGCATGGAGTGAGTATGAAAACCAAAGACCTATCCTAACAACAAGAAAGGGAAAGGGTGGAACAGAAAGGAAAAGATTTGAAAAGATTGAAAGGACCACTGAGATGCCGTAAGTCTCTGATAGACCAGTGCCTTATCCAATAGGCCACAGAGTCAAATACCCTACTACAAGAGATAGTTGTGAAACAAGAACACAATATGCTCAATGTGTTGATGCCTGACATCAATCACACACCATGACTAAACCTCAACTTAACACCCACCTGTGCATTCAAGCATGTTATTATCCATTCAAAGGATTTTAACCCTCCCCTTACAAGAGACCTATGAATCAGATAATACATTTACCAGCATCCATCGGAAGACAAGCATGACATATCCTTGATATTTCAGCTCATACATGTATAAACACTAACCCTGAACCAGTTACCTCTGTGAAGATAGCTCCACTTGCAAACACATAGGCAATACAAGCAGACAAATCAAACACCCTTGATGCATGATCATTGAATTCAGAGCTCAAATGGAGATAGCTTAGTAATAGTAAGAATAAATTGAGTTCTCATACACAGAACAAATCTGCTGCAGCATGCATTGTATTCTCTGAACTAGCAATGGAAATAGAACACCCTATATGCAGAGAGAAGGAGAAATTTGCAGAGCAGAAACTTTCACTAGAACTGACAAAATTCAGAATCCACTCTAAGTAAAAAATTTGACACTTTATACCACTAGCTACCTTGGAAACCCATAACAGGTTGCAACAAGCTACGGACAGCTAGGGCATAGCCTTCACCCACTAAGCCAATCAGAGACAGCCAGGAAATTTACTGTAGGGGCAAGAAACACAGGCAACCTAGAGAAGGAGATCTCAAACAGATCTAACAATCATGACAATCAGTACAAAACACCAGGAAGAACCATGAAAACCAGTCAAATCGGCCACCTACAAACACACCTGTTGAGCACAAAATAGTCCTTGATATGGCACAAAAGTCTCTGCAAATCAAGTAACAGGCCTCTGGACCACCTTGCAACCACTGGCGTCACCAAACCAATCAAAATCTGCTGAAGAAACCATAAATTTTGGTACTTCCTGTCGTTGCAAACCCTTCGACAATATTGAATTTAAAATCCAATGGTTACCTTCATGGCGTCAGAAGCACACCGACGGTCCTCATTCAAACTTGGTTCAACTTTATATCCCCACCGTCAGATCTTTTATTTTTCCCGGGCCTGGCAACTTTACAATTGCTTCAGTGATGCAGTCGCGCGGTCATCAACCTATCCACCACAGGAAATCGGGCTGAACATGTGCCTTGGTCACATGATCGCAAGGCACCAAACTAACCCTTGCAATCATGCAACGATGACTTCTTAACCGCGCAATGCCGACCATAGAGGACCCATAGAAATCCTCGGCCCCACCGCCAATCACCGACCAATCAAAACTAAGCACGCTGACAAGACCCGCATAGTGGACCTGCCCTAACTCCCCAATCGCGACGTCAGACGGTTAGTCGCATGATCGCATAGTTTGGGGACGGGCTATGCGAAGATGCGACAACCTGCAGACTTTAACCTTGCCGCTGTATGCACCCTAAAATGGTCGCCTAGACTTTGGGCCCCATTTCTACAATTTATCAAATCCTTGAATCAATATTTTAAAAAATCAACAATATCAATTATATCAATTTTCTTGATCAAATCATAATTAATTCGATATTTCCTAAGGTTTGAGTCTTATTTAATTTAAAAGAAATAAAAATAAAAATCTTATTTAATTAAGAGAATATGCTCTCTTTTAATTAATTAAAAATCTCTTTTAATTAAATAATAAAATAACTTTATCCTAAGCCTTTATTTAATCAAAAGGAATTTCCTCCCCTTTTATTTAAATAAAAAATTTCCACTTTTTGTCTTATCTTAAGTTGCAAAAATAAAATATTTATTCTTATTTTATAAAAAAGTGAAAAAACACTTTTTGTCTCATATGGACATAAAGTCAACTCCTATTTTCCTATTGGAGGATATTTGTGCACAAGGATCAAGCTTCTTTTTTTCTCCACCATTGATAAAGTCTTTTGCCTCTTAATCACAATGGTCCATTCCTTTTCATTTCCTATAAAAGAAGAGCTCTCTTCTTCATTTTCATATCTTAGGTTTTCATGCTAATGTTATGCTGTAGGTTTTCTAGGTCATTTAGAACTCTTTGAAAACATTTTACATCCAAGCTTTGAAGACTCGTTGTTGCATTTTATTGTAGTTGCGTATTTCCTTTCTTAGTTCCATTATCATGGCATATTAGGTTAGATTTCCTTTTATGGAATAGATTAACTTGCATTGTCATATAGATTTGCATTGCATTGCATACATTTGGTTTCATTGGAGATATTGACATTCTTGCCCTTGTCTTTGATTTGAAATCTCTCAGTGTATGGTTGACTAGCAAGGTCATGAGTTTATAGCTCTAGCTGAGAGCAATTTTACAAATCTTGCAACTCCATGCATAAAGAGCTATGGATCGATTTGTGAGAGTTCATTCTTGAGTTTTCTTGCATGTAAGGATTCATAGAAGTGTGACAACATTTGAGCACACATTTTTTGGCACCCACCATGGGGCAACCCACCTCTTGCATGCTGGTTTTGATTATTTTTGGAGCTAACCCTTGTGCATATTTGTTTGGAGATGAAAAACCTTATATTTGAAAGATTTGATCGTATCTCTCTAATGGCTTGGTATTTTGGTCTAAAGATTGTTTTACAAGTTGGCGACATATCAGAGAAGCTCCAAAATTTTTTTTAGAATTTTTAGAGGTGATTTATATTTTTTATGGTTTTTTCTTGATTTTTCATAAAAAATTGATTTTTGGCCCAAATTACCATATTTTTCAGAAATTTTTACATTTCTGGAAACGTCTTGGAATTCTATAGGGGGTCCATTCATTGTGTTTTTAATTTAGAAATCATATCATTGTTCATTTGGTCAATTTATAAAAATAGGTATGTTTTGATAAAATGGGTCTCTAGGGCACAAATGAAAAGATTTTTCTAAAATTTTTACATTTTTGGAAAGCTCTCTATTTTTTGACAAAGGTCTCTTTTCTGTATTTTGGGTTTGGGTTCCGAATTCATGTTGTAAAAATAAGATCTTGTTGACTAGGTCAAATGCAAAAAAAATAAAATTTTGTGATGGGTATGCACTTATTTTTCATTGTTCATTACATGATATGAGTTATTATTTGGATTATTTTCTGACTATCATTACTCCTAACAATTGATTTTTGATCTAACTCTAGAGTTTTCATAAGTTGGATATACATTGCATATCTTGTTTGCTTGTTTTCTTGTCTTGTTCATTTGAAGGTGCTCTTGCTTTCATGGAAAATGTTTAAAACAAAGCGTTGGAGTTGGGGTAGTTTGTTTCATCTCTACAACATTTAGATTTTGGGATTAAAATTGAACCTCTCATGTGTTTGGCTTGAGTTTTTACATGCTTTCATATAACACATTTCAATTGATGCTCTTAATGGGAAATGAATCAACATAGATTTGCTTTCATACAAGTTTGTGTAAGTGAATGCTTGTGTTTAAACCTTAAGTAATTCTTGGTTGCAATATCAAATATCTCATTGAGTGATTGAGGGCATGGATTCATTTCTTGTTTAGATAGGGAGTTAAATGCACCATTTTGTGGACTCACTCTATGTTTGCTTGGAAAGTTAAATATTCCATTGATTCAACCCTTTGTCATTTGTGAGTAGTATTGATAAGCAACTTTAGATTACTTGTGATTGATCTAGATTGCTATCTTGGGTTATTGAACTCGCTAATCCGCCGACTCCTCATTTCTGCCCCGTGGTTGCAAGATCAGCACCACATTAAAGGGGAGGGGTCTATAGGAAAGAAGCGTTAATTGTTCCACTAGGCAACACTTTTGTGCTTTTTGGAACTCACTTGTTTTCTAAAGTGTGGACTCACTTTGAGTTGATGTGAGGAGTTAAATGTTTCATTTTTGGGCTCATTTTGAGTTGATGTGAGGAGTTAAATGTTCCACTTTTGGGCTCACTTTGAGATGGTGTGAAGAGTTAAATGTTCCACTTTTGGACTCACTTTGAGTTGGTGTGAAGAGTTAAATGTTCCACTTTTGGACTCACTTTGAGTTGGTGTGAAGAGTTAAATGTTCCACTTTTGGACTCACTTTGAGTTTGTGTGAAGGGTTAAGTGTTCCACTTTTTGGACTCACTTCACATTCTCTTGAAGGGTTAAATGTTCCACTTTTGGACTCACTTCACATTCTCTTGAAGGGTTAAATGTTCCACTTTTGGACTCGCTTCACATTCTCTTAAAGAGTTAAATGTTCCACTTTTGGACTCGCTTCACATTATCTTAAAGGGTTAAATGTTCCACTTTTGGACTCACTTCGCATTCACTTGAAGGGTTAAGTTTCCCACTTTTGGACTCACTTTACATTTACTTGAAGAGTTAAGTGTTCCATCTTTAATGCTCTAAATACTTTTGATAGTGAATTACTTAGTTTTTATTTTAGAAGGCCTGCTTGGGGACACACCACCTCAAGGGACGACCTTAACTCTTGTGTTTCGGTGGAGTATAAATATCGGGAGGTGAATCCAAAGACACCTCTCTTGGGAATTGAGTTTGATATCACTCTTGGCTAAGCCTCAAAGAACTTTATACCTTTGAGAAGTGAAGGAGGAGATTTGGGTTACCGTCTCCCTCCGGTTGTGTGATTTTGGATTCTTCTCATCTACGGATTTGGGCCTCACGTACCTTGTGTATATCGAGGACTCCTTTTAGAAAGCCACATATATCCTTGTAGATAGTTTGTTAAGGTGTTGTTGTGTTCTATGTGCCTGCTAAAATATTTTCAAGAACATACACAAGTAGAATCTTTAAGGAGTAGCATACTAAGTCACTATCTTTGTTCATGCACAAGGTTGCTTTGTCCCTTGCCCATTGCTTGAAGACTATTTTCTTGAACTCCCTGGTTGCTATTCTATGTGCTTGATCATCATTGTGAAATCCTTTGAAAAATTTAATTGGAATATTGAAACTGAGTTCTGTTCTGCTATAGTGAGTTCTCCTTAGAAGCTTGGTCTTCCTTGGTCAGTCCAAGTCAGATCCTAGGTGTTGTCATGTTGCTTAACATCTCAATGAACGTTATGGTATCAATTGCATAAGATGAATCTTAGTCTTCTTCTTTCTTCTCCATTTCTCATGTTCTTCTGAAGTCTTCTATTCCTATGGGAAATTTATCTTCTTCTTCTTGATTCTTTTCCTCTTACTATCTAGTCTACCTTCTTCTATTCATCTATTCATTTCTTCCATGCTTGATTCCTCCTCTTCTAGAACCATAAATTTTAACTATCTTGTTAAGGAACCTCTCTTGAGAATAGATGATCTTGAACTCATTGCTCAATTTGAGGAGTATCTTTATTCCTCCAATAGTCCTTCCAAATATCTCATGGGTGATAAACTTATGACAAAAATAAAAAAAAAATCAATTAAATCAGACGCCTTTGCTAGAATCATACTCATGATCTCATCCAAATATTCTTCATCTTCTAAATCTTCTCATCATTCTTCATCTTCTAAATCTTATCACGATTCTTCTAAACACTATTCACATTCTTCATCTTCCAAATCTTATCATGACTCTTCTAAACATTATTCGAATTCCTCATTATCCAAGTCCTCTTCTTCCACTAAGTCTTCAATTTCTTCTTCTTCACGATCTCATTCTTCTTCTACTTCTTCAAAGAGTCTTACTTCTCTTCACAAGACATACCATAAAGAGCAACGTGATAGTCCTTATGATACCTCTTCCACGAAGAGTGATGCACCCACCTATGATGACTATGATGATGGACAATGTACTAATACCTATGACACCTCTATTCCTAAGAGTCCTCCTAGTCGTGTCCTTGTGCTTATAGAAAATGGGTCCTCATATTGGAAAGATCGTGATGGTGATCCATATGATTCAGATTTTGAAAAAGACTTTGATGAGTTCTGTGAACAATACCTTGATTGTGATCCATCTACTACTACTGAGGACTATAGAATGCACCATGCTGATTTGAAACATAAATATTATAAGAATCCTTCCTCTAAGAACATTCATGCTGAAAATAAAGATGACACTCTCAAGCAAGATCATGTTAATGTTGTACCTTTGTCTTGTGATGGTTCCCTTCCATCCCCTACTTCCTCCAATACTCATACATTTCTTAAAGCTTCCGAGTCTTCCAAATCTGTCACAAATCCTTCATCCAACAAAGATTCTAAGATTGTTCATGTGGTTCCCTATAGTTATCCTCAAGGGATACCTCTTAAAGAAACTCAAGCTAACCTTCACTTGGCTGCAAATACTTTCAATAATGCTAAACCTAAAGAGCCTAAGCTTTTAAATGCTATAATGCTTATTTCAGCTAGTCTTTCAGCATCTCCTCCAAAGTCTTCCATAAAATTTCAACATGCTTCCTTGTCCTTAGAAGTGGCTCCATGTCAAGAGGACCCTAAAAATGATGAAGAAAAGAACATAAAAAAGGATCAAGATCAAGAACCCTCTATGTCATCCAATTCTTTTCATGACATCTCTCCTCCGTTTCATGGTTCTTTTGATCCTCTATGCTCTTCCGCATTCATTCCACCATCTCCTAAGCAAGATCAAGCTACTACTTACACCGTTGAGCTTATTGATAATCAAAATAACCTTACCACACTTGTGCTTTCCAAAGATGATACTTTCATTAAGGTTATTAAAAATAGTGTCATTACTTCCAATGTTAAGCCTATTGAAAATCAAAAGAAAGTTGATACGCTTATGCTACCCAACGATCTTTGTCAAGATCAAAGTCTTCGATCTTCTTGTTCTACCACTCCATGTTCACTTTCGCTTTCTACTTTTCCTAAGTCTTCACAAGCTTTGAACGATTCTATCAACGAAATTGCTCCTATTCAAGATGTGCACAATCCTATTGAAAATCCTAATGCTCACTCTAAAGATGCTGATGTCCTTGGTTTTCATATAGATGTTGATGAACTTATTGATTATCCTTTTTCATCTTCCACGTCTATCCTTGGACCTCCTCCACCAATACTAAGGGCTTCATGTCTTCCTTCCATCTTGGGTCCTTATGTCCCTTCAATTTCCCCTCCTAATTCTCCTAATTCTTCATCCATCTTGGGTCCTTACATCCCTCCATCTCATATCTTTCCTCAAGGTCAACATAGATACATACCCTTGAATCCTTTTCATTCACCCATCCATCTAAACCAGTCATATTATCCTTCTTCCTCCATAAGTCCCAAGTCTTTTGGAAGTAACTTGAATGTTCAATACAAGAAAAATAAGCAATACAAGAATCCATAAAAAAAAAAATCACCATGTCTCCTCTAATCGACATGGAGGTATAAAGTCAAAAGAGATATCTAAGAAGAAAACTACAAGACAAGTATGGGTTCTAAAATCCATCATTCAAGATATTCTCTCTAAATTATGAAAAGGAAATGAAAATCTTAAGGCTATATGGATTCCAAAGTCTCTCTTGAAAGAGTCTAATGTTGAACAAAAAGTGAAATTGACATTCAAGCTTCCAAAGGCTTCCACTTCATCTTCTTCAAAAAATATTCTTCCATTCCATGCACCTGAACCACAACCTCTGCTAAATATTCACCATATTCCTTCACGAATTCCTTCATTCGAGTTTCCTCCACCCTCTCGCCACCTTTCAAGGTGTGTGTTGATGTTGATCTTGCATTCCTTTCCATCTACCCTTTCACAATCATTCCATTCATTATCCTTCTACCTTCTATCCTTTTTCCTCATTTGCCTATTCCTCCTATCTTCCAACCTCACTCGCTTTACATAAAGCCTTCTTCTCCATTTTTCTCTTCTATCTTCCTTTCCCTATCAACATCTTTGAGCATATAATTTTGAATCCTTGGCATATCATGGTCTATCCTTGTAAGGAGCATTATCTAAAAAGCTTTCTTTCTTCCAAAAAAATATAAAATTCAAAAAATAGAAAAAAATTCAAAAATGAAAATTAAAAAAGAAAAGAACAAAAAAATGAAAAAATTGAAAATGTGCCATGGTGAAAACCTGGAAACAGGCGCCTTGGTAGTAAAAGCAAAAAGAAATAAATTCATCCTATGGTGAAAACCACTCCTTTGTGGCGTCTTGGATAAGTACCATGATGAAAACTTGGTAATCAGGCATCATGCATAGTTCTTCTACATTTTTCATCCATTCCATTTTCTCTCTTTGATCTTGACAAGGTTGAACTATACATGAACAATTGACTATCTTGTGAGCTATCTTATGATGATCTTGCTTTCATTCCTTTCATTTTTAGCCTTTATATTCGTTTTCCTCCATTCATTTTAGCCTTTCGCTATCCTTTTCCCCTTTAGTCTTGATCTAATAAAAAGAGTAAAACATGATGCTATGAAGTCTCTTGACATGTCTACCCTCTTTGGACTGCATCCTTTCGTGCTCTTACATTACGCTTTTGTGGCTTATCTCATGTTGTCCTTTCATTGCTTATCCAAATGTAATTTGCATGATAATTTTTCCCTAGCTTGGGTACTCTTGAGGAGTTTGACCTTGAGGATTTCTTCCATCCATTCGCTTTCATTCTCCTTTCCTCCATCTCATTCACCAGCTTGCTCATCCATCTTGCCCCTCACCTTGCCACATTTTGGAACTGCACGATGTGATCTTGCTTAAAGAGTTTGATACCTATTCTATCTAGAGACATCCTTTGTACATATTTTATGATCTTGAAAAAATATCAAAAAAATTGATATATGATGCTGAAAAAATCCTAAAAAGTATAAAAAGTCTTGAAAAATAAAAATAAAAATAAAAATAAAAAATTCAAAAGAAAATAGAAAAAGTGCCTTGGTGAAAACCTAGAAACAGGTGCCTTGGTAGCAAAAATACAAAAAAGAAAAAAGAAAAAAATTGCAATAAATCCAAGTGGTGAAAACCTGGAAACAGGGGCTACTTGAGGCCTTTGCACCCCTATTTGTTAGCATGCGTCCTCGACACTTAGCCACTTTCCATCATACCTTGACCTTATTTGACTTGGTCTGGAATTGGTCTTTGTCTTTGTCTAAGGGGCATACCTATTAGCATAGGTCTTTTAGGTGCGTTTGTCTCTTGGGGCATTTCACAATAGGTGTTTTTCAACACCACCCCAAACAGTGTTTTTCAACACTACCCTTGCGTCGAGTGTTTCTTAACACTTATCAGATGTCTTACCCAATAGTCTAAGTATGATGTGATATTTCTCATTTGCAGATGTGATAACCAGAGTCTGATTCTATGACCAACACACACGAACTTAAACAATCAATTCGTTTGAGATATGGTGACTTTACTTTTCTTTGTGTGCTGTCTATGAGAATTTCTTTGATGAGTGGTCTCTCTCTGAGAAATTTTCGATGATGCATAGCTAGAAGACTGAGGGAATGAGAACATGTTTTATTTCTTTATCTGTTTGTGGGTATATTTTGTTGAGCCTAACTGTCATGAGCATTTATGCTGGTTTTACTTGACACTATGGATTGACAAGGTATTATCCTTGACTGTTTTGCGAGTGCATGCTTCTAGTTATCTTGACTTTCATGTGTCTTGATACAAGCATAATCTTGCCATATCAAACTTAGGTAATCTCACTGCATTAGTCATCTTGACCTCCATGTCTTTGATGCCTAGGTGGGATTTCCACATTTCTATCTGATAAAGATCATATTCATATCCACATAGTTATGCTAGTGTGCATTGTATGATTTTAAGATGCTACCAATAACGCTCGATGATAATAATTAGATGTCTATAGGCGTTGTGACCTTGCAAGTCAACCACTTTCATAGTAGCTTGCATTCTTAGGTTCATCATAGTTTAGTTTTTGCATCTTGCATATGGAGAGAGCTCTCCTTTTTATCATTTACGGACTAGTTGGTCAACTGTGCTCATTTTCTGATTCTTCTTGATCATATCTTTCATTTTTGGTCTTTCATATCACATCATTTTCTATCCATTTTCGGACTCAAAATCAAAATCTGAGTCATGTTTTCAAGCTTTCTCATTCTTCTATGCAGTTGACTAACCTTTTGAGGCATAATTCTTCGATCTTTGATGGAATTTCTTCCTTTCCATGTCTTCCAAACTTCTAGTCTTTCATTTGCCCCTTTCGCTTCATTTCTCTAAAGTTTGACTTAATCTTTATCTTGTATCTTTTTCAGTCAAACCTCGTCAACCTAGGGCATATCTTCACTGTTTGATGGTTATCCTATCATGCTCCATCCTTCGATTATGATTTATTGTGACTTGATCAAGTTTATCAGTTTGCTGTTCTCCTCTACCTGATTTCGATATCAATTCTGAGGGGGCAGTACCTATCAGCTTTAATCTTTGATTCAGCTTTATCATTCAACTCAGCTTGAGATTCTTATTTTTAGACTTGATTATCACCTAGCAGCGACGGTGGTGATTTTGTCTTTCAATTTTTATCTCCTATTTTTTAGACTTGATTATTGCCTAGCAGTGACGGTGATAGTTATGTCTAAGGCTTGATTTGCACCTAGCAGCAACGGTGTTGATCTTGTCTTTCAGCGGTTATTTATGCTTGTCCCGATGTGTTTCCATCCGTCGAACACACATCTGGGTTGTTTTGTGATCCCAAATCGATCTCACATTTCAATTCTTCTTTGACTGCATGTGTTCCCAGAATGATCACACATTAGTCAAAGAGGGAAAATTGTATGCACCCTAAAATGGTCCCCTAGACTTTGGGCCCCATTTCTGCAATTTATCAAATCCCTGAATCAATATTTTCAAAAATCAACAATATCAATTATATCAATTTTCTTGATCAAATCATAATTAATTCAATATTTCCTAAGGTTTGAGTCTTATTTAATTTAAAAGAAATAAAAATAAAAATCTTATTTAATTAGGAGAATATGCTCTTTTTTAATTAATTAAAAATCTCTTTTAATTAAATAATAAAATCACTTTATCCTAAGCCTTTATTTAATCAAAAGGAATTTCCTCCCCTTTTATTTAAATAAAAAATTTCCACTTTTCCTCTTATCCTAAGTTGCACAAATAAAACATTTATTCTTATTTTATAAAAAGTGAAAAAACACTTTTTGTCTCATATGGACATAAAGTCAACTCCTATTTTCCTATTGGAGGATATTTGTGCACAAGGATCAAGCTTCTTTTTTTCTCCATCATTGATTAAGTCTTTTGCCTCTTAATCACAATGGTCCATTCCTTTTCATTTCCTATAAAAGAAGAGCTCTTTTCTTCATTTTCATATCTTAGGTTTTCCTGCTAATGTTATGCTGCAGGTTTTCTAGGTCATTTGGAGCTCTTTGAAGACATTCTACATCCAAGCTTTGAAGACTTGTTGTTGCATTTTATTGTAGTTGCATATTTCCTTTCTTAGTTGCATTATCATGGCATATTAGCTTAGATTTCCTTTTATGGAATAGATTAACTTGCATTGTCATATTGATTTGCATTGCATTGCATACATTTGGTTTCATTGGAGATATTGACATTCTTTCCCTTGTCTTTGATTTGGAATCTCTCATTGTATGGCTGACTAGCAGGGTCATGAGTTTATAGCTCTAGCTGAGAGCAATTTTACAAATCTTGCAACTCCATGCATAGAGAGCTATGGATCGATTTGTGAGGGCTCATTCTTGAGTTTTCTTGCATGTAAGAATTCATAGAAGTGTGACAACATTTGAGCACACAGTCGCAACCACCACCGCTAAGTCCTAATGTAAACGTCAGTCGCATGATCGCATAGCCTTGAAAAAGGCTATGCGAACATGTGACTAACTATTAGCACTCACCGCCGAAGTCAAACATGCTCGGGCACTGCAAACATGGGTCCCACTACAAACCCCCTGCCATTGGGCACACCGGCAACCAATCGAAACTCAGCACATCACCACCGCGGCCGCCACATGACCACCTCTCACTGGGCCCCAGGGAACACACCCATCGGCACCCAATCGGACGGTGGGTGCATAATCACATGGGGTGAGAATATTCCATGCGATCACATGCCGACCGTAGATCCTTTTATCTCTGACACTGGGCCCCGCTGACAAGTCTGACAAGTCATTGCCACATGGACCAATTGGACATGAGCCTTACCTTTTAAAGGATCAGACGGTTGTCGCAAAAGCGTGAAAAATAAACCCCGTGCATCTTCACCATGCGAACTTGCGGCAACCATCGATCCTATCTGAACTTTAATCGTGCTGGGCAATGGGAAGAGCTGGGGCCCACCAAGGGATCGCACCTGCGTAGTTAAGACCAAGGTCGAAAACACACAAAATTTTTGACATAGAGAAAGACCAAAAACACACAGAGTTTTTGACGCCAAAGAATAAGCACACAAAAGCAGGAAGCACAGGGTCGAAAACAACGAAGGCCGAAAAGACACAGACCGAAAACATCAAGGACTTTCAGAAACACTGTGGGTTTTCGACACTGTGGCAAATTTTAAAGATGCTTCCCACGGACCTTACAATTTGAATATCTTTCTGAGTTTTGCACATTAGCAGACGCGACCTGGGTTGAAGCAAGGTGACACATGAAACACACTGGGCAAGACACACACACCATGAATCAAGGGGATTTCCCTTGCAAGTTAAAACTGTGACTACAGGCCGGGTAGGGACAACATAACAAAGATTGCAGGGAAAAAGGCCATTTACAAAGGATTTTGCTATGACAGAAAAATGGCCTAACATGTTGTATATATGTTATGTTGTACATGTGCGATTGTTATAAATGTGCCTTACATGTTGTCTACTTGTGGATGATGAAAAGTAGTGAGAACCATCTCTCTTTTTGGTCTTTGCAATGTTGACCCAAAAAGACTTTAGTTTGTTCATCTTATGCATTCTTCCATTGTGCTTGTAGTTCTACTACCCTTGGGGGATAAGTTCATTACAAATATTCTTGATATACATCACTTATCAAATATGCATATTGATCCCAGAGTTAATAGATATCTTATGTGATCTCTTTTCATTATGCGCTCTATTTCCCTTGATTTTTTCCTTTCTTGGGGCATATCGTAGTGGAAATGTACTTGTCTTTTAGATGCATGTATGCTACCTTTAACTCATTATTCTTGGTAAGGAATACACAATCACTTTAATGTGGAGGTGTACACTACTCTTTGTTACAGATTACACACACACCACAAATCAAGATTGCAATAATTTCTTTCAAGTTGTGTCTTAAGCTGTGTTACCTTAGCTTGGTGGATTTCCTTAGAGAAAATTCTTTCCTTGGTTATCCTTTCCACTATTCTCTTCGTGGATCTCCTTGCATACAATGCTTTTCTTGGTTATTCTTAGAGGTCAATTTACTATCATAACACAACTTGCTAGATTGTTGAATTCTCCTTTTCACCAATCACTCTTTCTCTACATGAGCCATTGTAAGTTAACCTTACTAGACTAGTATGGTCATGCATGCTATCTCTCTGCACTCTTTTTTAATGTAATTGTTTCTTTTGTCTAAGTCTTTGATTAATGGGGACCTAAGGTACCTGGGGGATTTGTTTTTCCTTGTCTCTTTTACCTTGGTAAAATCTATTTCCTATGCTTCAACCTACTTTACCAAGAGTATGAAGTAGGTTCATACTCATGCTAAATTGGGGGCTAAATGTAGGATCATAAATTGAATCTCTATGCAACTTCTTGCTCAATTATTCCACATTTTACTGTCTTGGTCTTTTGTACCTGATATGCTTGATCCAACCCAACTCGACATGTAATTCTGGATTCCTTTTCCAATTGGGACATCATATTTAAATTTAAAGTTGCATTGAGTGGACCAAGACACCTAGGATGCTTTGTTCTCAAGAATTGGCCAATTAGGGTGCTCTATTCTCCAATGATCATGCCCAAATTTATACTGTGTAACAACTACATTGTTCTAGTAGGGATTTCAATCTTGCATTGGATTTTATTGAGCTTTACACCCTAAAATATTGTGAGAGGCATAAAAGAAAGCTTCTCTCCCTCATTTGAACATCACATTAATTCCAAATCAAGCTATCAACCAAAATTTCACAATTTCAAGACCTAAGTCAAGAGATTAAGTATCAAAGCATTAAAAATATTAAGAAATGCAAATATAAGCATCTTGTGAAAACACCCATGATCTTCCTATCCTAAAGTCAACATGAAGTAAAATTCAAAGCATCTTCTTGAGCTCAAGAAGGTTTATGAAGGTATAAATTTACTTTTTTTTAGATCTAAGTTCTATTATGTTCCAACACACTTTCAATTACTTTTTTATTTGTCTAATTCAATGTCAATTCCTAAACAAGGGTTTGCCTTGGGAAAAACCCTTTCTACAAAATAGTTTCTTTCTTTTTTGTGTGTAGGTACAGGTGACAGATGTGTAGAAAAAGCTACATAAAGATTAGGTGAAGAGCTAGAGTTTGCAATTTGTTTGAGAAAAATTTTCTTGGAACCATTGAAGCCAGACACCTTGTTCCTAGGAACAAGTCGACCGTGACACATTGTTCCTGCCATTGCTAAGTGTGGTTGTGCAGGCTGTATGTCCTTGCCTTATATAACTAAACCACTATGATGAGATTTAATTCTTAATATTAGATTAAACCTTAAGCGTGATGAATGGTTCGACGAAGACATTCACTAGAAATGGAGCCTGTGAAGAGAACGTGGTAAAGCGGTGCTGACAGAAGTACTTCTTTTAGTGCTCACTGAAGACAACTGATAAGTAACATGGGAGACAAGTTCAGTCACATTATTACTGCGAAAGGGTAATGATTTGACACCATTATTTCTGCGAAAGGGTAATTGCTTTGAGATATTTCAATCATCGCAACAATATGTCATTGTAGATAGATATAGGTAATCACGAGCCTGTTGAATGACATTTAACTTCTCTCCCATAAATCATAAATCAAATCAATGAGCAGTAAAATCATTATTTTTGGCAGTGCTCCAAATCATTACAACATGTTCAATCATTAAATATTTCAATAGTTGATTTTTTTTTTTTTTTGCAGTGCTCCAAATTATTACAGCATGTTTTGAATCATTTCAATTATTAAATATTTCAATCATCTACATAGACATACTATTTAGATGATTGAAATATTCTAATTAAATGACTGAAATATCTCAAATAATTAATTTATCGTCAGCAGCAAATGTTGTGTCAATTAAGAGTCTGTCTAATGACATTGAACTTGTTTTCCATAAATCAAATTAATGGACAGTAAAATCACTATTTTTGGCAGTGCTCCTTTGTAGCGTTTAGGATGCTGCTAAACTTCTTACAAAATGTACTATTGCAAAATTTTCAGCATCTATTTTCCATGATCTGCATATTTCGAATCTGAAAACAAAAAAATTAAATTTTTTTTTGAAAGAAGCTTATCCGGTACCTCACTTTTCTACTGATAAATATTGTGATTCTCATTTTTTTAAATTCAGGGGATGTCTGTGTGGGACTATAATGGGCTTATAAAATGTATTCTTAAGAGAAAATAACGGATAAAGCTAAATTCCTTTTCTACTATATATTTAATCAATTATTGTCCAAGAATCATATTTTAAGAGCAAATGTTTTAAAATAGGTAATCATAATATATGTGTCTACAGATCAAATTTACTTCCTCCTCTAGTAAAGTGCATGTATATCAAATATATTGATAAGAAAATATAATTTTGATTATGAATATAATAATTCTAAAATTGAATCCAAATGTATTTTTTAAAGGTCACTTCTTAAAATATGTTCTATTCTTAATATTTATTTGAAAAATAGATTTTTTTTTAATATATAAAAATAGAACGAGATAAATTTTTCTGATAGACATTTAGAAAATAAATAAGAGAGTTTAGCATCTTATTTTTAAAATTGTAACCTATAATTTAGAACTTAGAATCCAACAAAAACACTAAACTCTTTATTCGAATGTAATTCAAATATATTTTGTTAAAATTGATTAATAAGTATTAGATATTTCTATTATGAGAAACTCCTCACCAAAGAAGAATTTCATGCCTCACTTTTTTGAAAAAAGAGTCTCATGCCTGACATTTTTGGGATTAACATGAAAACGTATAAGCCAGCCCTACCACATTTTGAAAGTCTCAGGCCAACTTATAATATTGGGGAGCAGTGGTGGAAACAAGGAACGTGAAACGCAGGGTCTTTTTGAAAGGATGAAATCACTCTGCTCCACGCACTCTGTAAAAGCTGCCATACACAAACAAATCTCAAATTCAGTAACAATATCAATTGCCTGACATAGGATATGACGGGAATCTTTCAGCAACTGCTGTAAACAACAATTGGTGACAGGGGCATTTTATGTTTTCTACTCTTCTGTTTCGTTACTTGTTTCTCTTTCTTCTTCTTTACAGTGTCATTTAATTGTTTAAATCGGCATTATATTTTTATATTTATTCAATATTTTGTGTGTTATTATTTATTTTTTAATTCTATTGAATAAAAATAAAATAATTTTGTAATTAATTGAAATTTATATCTTTTTATTTATTTTTAATTTTATTATATTATATATTTTAAACATAAAAACACGTAATAGAAATCATATGATTCAAATGATTTTAGAGGTTTTTTGTGCAATTTCTTCTTCTTTACTCTTTCATTTTATTGTTTTAATTAGTATATATATATATATATATATATATATATATAATATAATATTTTATTTTATGTGTTATGTCAACAGGTCTTTAGTCTTGTGAAGTTGAATGGTTATTGTTTATTTTTTTATTTTATTGAATAAAAAATAATAATTTTTTAATTAGTTAATTTTTTTTTATAGATGTAATTAGTTAAAATTTATATCTTAAATTGTTTGTTTTTAATTTTAAACATTAAAATACATAATATAAATCATATGAATGAAATAATTTTAGAATAATCATAAATATATAAATCATATAAATCATATGAATGAAATGTATATGTAAATAAATATACATATACATATACATATACATATGAAAAATACAAATTAATTATATTTATAAAATAAAAATAAAAGATTATTCTAAAATCATTTCATTCATATATATATATATATATATATATATATATATATATATATATATATATATATATATATATATATATATATCATCTTTACAACATTTAAATTGTGTTATTTTATTTTAAATAAATTATAATTTAGATTATTTTTCTTTTAATATTAACTCAACTAAATTTAGATTAAAAAGTAGATATTAACAATAGTAACATAATTTGTCTAGTCTCATTCAATTATATTTTGTGTGCCTATTGCACCTTAGAAATGGATGAAAATAGGAGGCTTAGAAGAATATCTCTAAGTGTATAAATATATGTATGCTAGTAATAGTCACACTACACCAAATAAGATATTTTAATAATTTTATTATTTAAATATTAACCATTATTAAAATATAACCCTAATTAAACATTAACCATAACCTTGTTATATCCTAACCATAACTAAATATTTGCCCCTATCAAACTCTAAGCATAATTTTAATTGAACCTCAAAATCAATTGAATCCTCACCCTAACCTTAACCTAAATTGAACTCTAACCCTAATCTTGATTATAAAGTAATGATTAGGACTATCATGAGGAAAAAAGTTAGCATTAAAGATAAAATTGGAGTTAGACTTAGGGTTTGTATTCTAGATAGGGTTAATTTCACAATTAGGGTTAAATTTGTTTTTAAAAATTAGGGTTATGGTTTGTGTTAGAGATAGATTAGATGATAGAGTTTGAATTAGGTTTTATGTTAGGATTAGGAATATTGTTACAATTATCAATAGAATTTGGTTTAGTGGTAGAGTTAGGATTAGGGTTTAGAATTATGGTTAGGGTGAGGGTAAGAGATAAAATTACCTTCCTTTTCTTGTTTACTGCTACTTCCAACCATTTTTTAGTGGAGTCAGGTGTGTTTGTGGTAACAGAGGGTCTACTTGGTGTTGAATTAACCACAACTAATGTACTAGAAAAGTCTAGCACCTCTTCTAAATCAATATGATTATTTGATTGGAAATCCATATCCTGTTTGGAGAAATCAATATCTTGATTGAACCATATTCTTGGTTGGTTCTTATCCTAAATCTAGGTCAATGATCACTTCTTTATCTAATGGCTCTTCTTCCTTGTTCTTTGACCTTGACCTAGTGACTCTGACAAAACCAACATATGGTAAAAGATCACTAAGATATTTGAAAACTTTGAGTTTCTCAACTTTAGTTTTAGGACTACCTGCATCAAATTTTTTAATATTATCATTAGAACAAGAAGCATGAATGTTAGGCTTTCCATAAACCTTAGCAGATTACTTCTTAGTTTCTTTCCTAGATTTCTTATCTGATTTCTTTTCAAGAATTTCCCTTTTTCTATATTTTCACTCTTTAATCCATTTCTCTAATCTTCTAGTTACTAGGAGTGATTTTCACTCTATAAGCACTATATTTTTCAATGCCCAATCTACTTCTGGAAATGGAAGAGTTTTCACTTCTTCATATAGGGGAATTATTATAGAGTCATTGTCATCTTAAATACCCTCAATATTCATCTTCAAGACCAAGCCAATGATCTATTATAGAGGAAATATACTCCACAGCTTCTTCAAAACCTCTTTTCCATCATTGTAGTCTTCCCAATAGTCTTCAATATGAGGTAGTGATAAGAAGTCCGATTTCAACATTAAATGATTCCTAGAAAAACCTTTGTTGTCAAAGTTTGGTCTTTCTTTGTAGAATTAAAAATAAACTTCAACATGTCTATTTCTAAATTAAGGGCATCAGAGATAGTTCTGCATTCACACACACCAAGCTCAATAAGAAAACTTGTACCTAGTCTCAGTTTAGGAGAATATTGTTTACCTACATGGGCTATATGTCTACACAATTCTAGAAGTATGAAGGAGTCCAGTGCATATCTTTGAAATTTTATGGGATGTCCATCAAATCCACCCACTCTAAGGTAAGTGAATCTTCAAAATTGAGTATAAAAGCTTCCAAATATGCTAATCAATTTCATTTCCTCCACATACATCCATTTTCTTGGAATCCCAACAATTTCATGAGTGGGATTACTTGAAAATATATCATTCACCTTTTTATAATTCTAGAAGCACCTTCTTCTTTGCAAATGCAGGTAGTATTTGTAGATGCGAATCCCGTCTGCGAACAGTTCATGATACGGGCACCTCCATTCCCTAGTACAAGCTAGCTAATAAAACAAGTATGCAAACATATAACAACCTCTCCACCGAAATGAGTATTATTGAGTTGGTCATGCATCTCTTAAGCTATGATTTCTCCCCAGTCTATAAATTAAAAACCTTCAAAGATTATTTGGATAAATAAGTACATCCATTCTTTGAAATGATAAGAATGATCAAACCCTTTTGCTCTATGCAGTAACACCACCAAATCTCTAATGTGCATTTTTAGATGTTCTCTGGTCAGTCATTTAGGCAGTCTTGACCCTCCTTTCTGAAATTTGAGTAACCAACTCTTAGCAATGGTATTATTATAAGATTTGGATTTTTCTAAGAACCTGAACCAAGATAACGTCACCATAAAATCAGAGTAGACCTCTCTCTCAATGAGTTATAGGGATGAAACTATTGTCCCTCTCGATTTATGGGAAGAAACACTCCATTATTGGCATCTCTTTAATTCAACTATTCTCAGCATCATATCTATTAATGAATTGACCAAAAAGATCAGGGCACAAGATAGCTAGGGGGAAGGAAACAACTTCAATAATGCCACTTGAGATAATTTTATTCATGATCGGGTCATTTTATTGGTCTTTACTCCTTTCCAAAAAACATTTCTAAGTCATACTAAATCCAGGAGTTATCACCACGTTTAAGAGAAGAACATATTAAACTATGGACATTTTCAAAGACTTGGAACATTATCTTCATGACTATATAACCCATAGAAACATCTAACCAACAATTAGATTTTACAAGATTTTTATAGAAGAATTAAGTTAGTAGAGAGTAATCAAAACTCACCTTTAAACTAGGGAATCACCTGCATAATTCTAAATGTCTCTATTTTCCCTGTGCTCTGCTTCTTCTTAACAGAAACATGATTACTTCATAAGAGGGTTTAACCTTTTAAGGACAAATAATGATGATACGATAAGCGATAAATTCAGCTCAATCTTTCATTCTTTCCAAATTAAAACTAATGCATGTCTCCAATTCAATTTCTATTAATGACCCGTCACTTCATTCATGTATCCATGCCTTTTCATCATTATATTACCATTCTCAGAAAAAAAAAGAAGCTTCAAAAGGAAACTATAGGAAAAACATGTCGACAATTACTTATTACCTATTGTGGTTATGAGATCATACACTAAATGAACAAATTGGGTGGTTTGAATTGATTCAAGATCTTCAATTGGTTCCATCTGTGTCAAGCGCAACTTCATTTTTGCTAAGTATAAAAACATCTCTGGAGTAGGCCACAAGAATTTAACTTCAAGCTAGACTGAGGGGAAAATATTTGACCAAAATAGACTAACAATGTTTGAACTAATTGAACTCATTGAAATGATTGAACAAGCTCAATGGGTTTGATCGGTTTATCGAATTCAATTACTTGTCAAAAGGTAGCCTTTTGAACACAAAAATAGAAAGCATTGACAAGCTTGCATATTATTGAACTCTTTGAATTAATTGAACAGATTGATCAAGTTCATGGGGTTCAAAGGGTTCAAAAGGTTTGAAGAAGTTAACAACTAAATTTTCTTTTTTTTTTTGAAAATAACCATAACAAGAAAGATGAAATTTCAAAGAAGGGAACCTTAATTTCATTTAAACTCTCATACATGCTTGAAAGATTGGAAAGTTAGGGGTTAATCTAACATTGGACTATATTCACTATGATGTATTTGGTCCTATAAATGTTCCTTCTCTATCTAAGTAAAGATATTATGTGTCATTTATAGATGATTATTTAAGAAGATTATTTATTTATTTCCTAAAGAGTAAATCAAAAGTGTTTAGTTGTTTTAAGTAATTTATAAGCCTTATTGAAATATGATCGGGATAAAGATTAAATGTTTAAGAATAGATAACTGTGGTGAGTTTTGCAATGCAGACTTTGATAAATTTTGCATAGATCATGGTATTAGGAGGCATAATACTACACCTCCTACTTCAAAGCGGAATGGAGTAGCTAAAAGGCTGAATCGATCTTTGATGGAGAGAGCGAGAAGCATGTTGAGTAGTGCTAGTTTGGAGAAAAAGTTCTGGGCTGAAGCAATGACTATAGCTTGTTACTTTCTGAATTGTTGTCCTACTGGAGTGGTAGTTGACAAAATGCCTATGGAAGCATGGTCTGGTAAGAATCCCTGCTTAATGATTAAATGTTTAAACATTTATGCCTCTTTTCCTATGATACATATTCCCATGTATCTTATGCGAGTAGGTCAAAGATGGATAACAAAGATATGAAATATATGTTCATTAGCTATGACATTGGTGTGAAGGGATACAAAATGTGGAACCCTCTCACTGAAAAAATATTATACAAAAATAATTTTATCTTCAATGAGGTGAACCTATCTTAGTTATCTGTAACTAAGGAAGACAAAAAAAGGAAAAGAAGCAATTGAAATCCCTTTCACTTCTAAAAGGAAGATATTACAAACTCTGAATGTGCTTGAGACCGAAGACCCGAATGTTCCTGAGGATGAGGAGAGATCGAGTAGTTCTACAAGTTTAAAAGAACATGATCATGAACCTCATGTTGAACCTGATGAAGCCTCACCCCAGGAAGTGAGGAGATCTATGCAGGAGAGATGACAAATCGATAGGTATGGCTATTCACTAGATATATTAAACATTTACGCCTCTTTTCCTGTGATACATATTCCCATGTATCTGATGGGAGTAGGTTAAAGTTGGATAACAAAGCTATGAAATGTATCTTCATTGGCTATGACATTTGTGTGAAGGGATACAAATTGTGGAACCCTCTCACTGAAAAAATATTGTACAATAAGAATTTTATCTTGCATAGGGTGAAACCTATCTTTTTTATTTGTACCTAAGGAAGATAAAAAAAGGAAAAGAAGCAGTTGAAATCCCTTTCGCTTCTAAAAGGAAGATATTAAATACTCTGAATGTTCTTGAGACCAAGGACCCCAATGTTCATGAGGATGAGGAGAGATCGAGTAGTTCTACAATTTTAAAAGAACATGATCATGAACCTCGTGAAGCCTCACCCCAGGAAGTGAGGAGATCTATGCAGGAGAGGCAAAAAATTGATAGGTATGGCTATTCACCAGATATATTTAATTACTCAATGCTGAATATCAATTGTGTTTATGATTTTCTAACTAATTCTGATGAGCCTAGGATTGTGAAAGTAGCAATTAATATGTCAGATTCATATTCTTGTTTGGAAGCCATGAAAGATGAAATGAAGTCATTGGAGTAAAATGGAACCTATAAACTAGTACCCTTTCCTAAAGGTAGAAATCCTATAAGCTGTAAGTGAGTATTTAAAAAGAAGTATGGCCTAGATGCCAGGATTGACAAGTACAAGGAAAGATTGGTTTTGAAGGGGTATTCTTAGAAATATTTTCTTCTATAGTTAAGCTAACATCTATTAGGTTTTGATGTCACTTGCAGCGACACATGGCTTTGAAATTGAGAAGATGGATGTAAAGACAATGTTTCTTCATGGTGATCATCTTGAAGAAGAAATATATATGTTGCAACTGGAGTATTTTACGGATAAAAGTAAAGAAATTTTGGTTTGTAAGCTTAAGAAGTCTCTTTATGGTTTGAAATAATCAGGTCCAAAATGTGGTATCTGAAGTATGATGCATATGTTTTATCTTTTGGTTTTATGAGATCTATATCAAATTAGTGTGTGTACTATATATTTAAAGATGATTGGATACTTATTATTGCTTTATATGTAGATGCCATGTTATTTATAAGAAATAGTAAGGAAATGATCTCATATTTAAATTATCAGTTGTCCTTGAGATTTGAGATGAAATATTTGGAGGCAACAAAATTTATTCTAGAGATGGAAATCAAAAGGGACATGGCTAATAGGAAACTTTGACTTAGCTAGAGTAAATATATTACCAATGTTCTTGAGAGGTTCAATATGACTGATTGCAAGAAACAAGTAGTTCTAGTTTTGTAGGGAATGAAGTTGTCGGTTAATGATAGTCCAAAATATCTAGATCAGGTTGAAGACATGAACCAGATACCTTATTCAAGTGCAATTGGGAGCCTAATGTATGCAATGGTCAGTACTAGACCAGCATTGCCCAAGCAGCGAGAGTATTGAATTGGTTTATGGAAAATTTGGGCAAACCACATTGGGATGCTGCGAAAAGAGTACTTAAATATTTGAAGGGTATGCCGCAGTACACATTATTCTATGAAGGTAACTCTACTAGATCAAATAGATCAGTTAGCATTCAAGGTTATGTGGACACTGATTGGGCTGGGGACATTGATAGAAGAAGATCCACTCATGGATATGTATTCATGGTGAATGGTGGTGCTATTAGTTGGATGAGAAAATGATAGACCATAGTTGCATTATCGACAAATGAGGCTAAGTAAATGGCATCTACTTGTGCATGTCAAGAGGTCATTTGTCTTAAGAGCAAGTGTTGTAATGTTGGTTATGACGAAGGGGGAATTCCAATTTTATGTGAGAGTTAAAGTGCAATATCCTACTTTTCGTGCCAAAAAAAAATACATTGATGTGCAATATTGCTTTGTATGTGACATGGTTGAAGATCGTAAGGTGAAGCTAGAAAATATTGGCAGTCAGGAGAATGTTGCAGATGCATTGACAAAGCCGACAACCACAATTAAGTTCAAATGGTGTGCATGCTCGATGGAACTTAAATCGCAAAACTCTTATTAACCTTGTGTTGTGACTCCGTGGATATTAGTAAGTACTACGTCAAGTGGGAGATTGTAAAGAGTGCTCGTATGTACTAATCATGTATGTTATTTCTCATCGTACCGATGCGTCCATCGTAGGGTGGCTTCTCACCATGTGGTGAGGCGTACGTGCACCATGTGGAAAGACATACATGATACATGTGAGGTGACTATGTGGACCATGTAGGGTGGATTGTGTGGGTGTCTCATGCATCACGCGATGAGGCTCGTACATGAACAACCCCAAATTAGAGTACGTGATGAATGCGGTGTAGCATCCACTATGCAACAATATCTTTAAATAGTTTGATGATTGCTAGATGGATGAGTGAGAAGGCTGAGTTAGTTGACCGTTTTGTTAAGTGATGATTGATGTATCATATTTCATAATGAATTATTGTGTGTATAAGCCGCTGCAGGTTTCGTTAGGAACTGTGATGAAAAATTGGGTTGATTGTAACACAATTTGAGGCTGTGGAAAAAGTTTTTATCGAATGTATGTAATATTATTTACTGTAATACAAAGAAGACACTCGACTTTTTGGTGTGTGGTTTTTTTCTTGAAAGGGTTTCCGATGTAAAATCTTTGTGTTCATGTGAGTGTTCTTTATACACGCTCTATTCTTTTGTTTAAGTAGTCTTAAGATTCTACAACTTAGAAAGTTGAAAGATATGCAAATTGACATTAGGAAAGTGTTTCCATAATGTAGCTTTCCTTACAGTTCTACCTAATAAATAGATTGCATAATATTAAAATCCAGTTGAGCCAGATATAAAATATTTTTATTATCCATGTTCCTCAAAAGTAATCATTAGAAAAATTAAGATTAAATGTATTTTTTCCTCATACATTATCTAGCTAGTGGTGGGAGGAAGTTTAGTGTGCTGGGTAGACTTAGGTTTCAAGCAAAAGCTCAAGCCAGAGAAAAGGATGAATTTGAGAGCCATTGCTAAGGGTGAGTGTCCAGACTGTATTTCCTTTTGCTATTTAACCAAAAAACTATGATCTATTTAATTTTTAGAATTAGATTAAACCTTAAGCACAATGAATGGTTCGACATAGACATACACTAGAATTTGAAAAAATAGAAATCATGAGTGGAAATGTGATAAAGCAGTGCTCACAAAAGACACCGGCTACGGTGCAACATATTTGCACCGGTAATGCCATGCTTATCCATACCATCTCTAACGTCAGGGATGGTATGGTATGGACACTCAATTTTTTTTTCAAACTTCCCTTATATATTGTAATTTTTAGCCAATAACTGGTATGGATGGGCATGGCATGGCTAGTGCAAATGTAGCCTGTGCCCTGACAAAAGTACTTTCAGTGCTCACTGAAGACACATGGGAGACAAGTTTAGTGCCATTATTTCTGCCAAAGGGTAATGATTTGACATAGCAATTGCTGCAAAAGGATAATTGCTTTGAGTGATTTCAATCATTTCAATAATATGTCATTGCTTTGAGTTATTTCGATCATGTCAGTATCTGACTGATAAGACTCAACTAATAAAAACAAGTGCTGCAAAGTGGCAATGTTGGTGTACGTGTAATCAGCGATGTATGATATGTATGCTTGATGTTCTTTTTGTGGTAGCGAATGGATTATTTGATGCGTCAAAATAGCTGCGTCCATCTTTCCACCTCAAAGAGATTATTTTTACCAACTATAATTGTTGGTTAGTGTTTGCTCTCACCCTCACCCTTATCAACGGCTACTATTTCTATTCCTTCCTCTACCTCGACCGTCTCCTTAAAACGCGAAGCCTTCCAATCTCATTAAATCATTTCAATATTGTGCAGAGAATGATTTAGCTATCTGAGCATGACTAAGAACTTGGCCTCAGCTTACAAATCAAATTAAAGATTGACAAATATATTTTTTTAATTAGTTGAGCTTATCGCCCATACACTACTATATCTATCTACATAGACATTGTATTTAGATGATTGAAATATCTCGAAGCAATTCATTTAATGTCAACTTATAAGCCGGCCCTACCACATTTTGAAAGTCAGGGACCAGGGAAATGCAGGGGTGAAATCACTCTGCTCTAGGCGCCCTCTAAAAGCTGCCATACACAAACAAATTTCCAAATTCAGTAACAATATCACTTACCTGACATTGGAGATAGGGGAATCTTTAAGCAATTGCTGTAAGCAACAATTGGTGATAGGGGAATTTTATGTCTTTCTACTATTCTATTTTGTTACGTGTTTGTCTTTTTCTTCTTCTTTAGAGTCTCTCATTTAATTGTTTTAATTAGCATTATAAAATTTTAATAAGCATTATATTTTTTATATTTATTCAATATTTTGTGTGTTATTATTTATTTTTTAATTCTATTTAATAAACATTAAATAATTTTTTAATTAGTTAAAATTTTATATTTTATTATATATTTTTAATTTTATTATATTTAATATTTTAAACATAAAAACACATAATACAAATCATATGAATCAAATTATTTTAGAATAATTTTATATTTTTATTTTATAAATATCATTAATTTGTACTTTTTTGAATTAACTATAAGGATATCAAAAAACAAAAAGATACAATGAAAGTTTTAAGTGGGGAGGCCCATCCTCACCCACACAAGTTCACGAAGAGTTTTACAGATAGTTACAGTGAAAGGAAGATAACATATTAGGTAAGAACATCATTGTTGTCATCAATCCAGGTGGTCCAGCCCCTAGGTCCTTCCATCTAGACAATAATTTTCTTGTCTTGGATTTGCTGTAGCATCGCAATCTATCTATCAGTGGCATTCTTGCTGCTAGTGATCTCTTTGATGAGTTTTTTCAGAGTTTCTTCAAAGTTGATAAAATTATCAATGTGATTCCTCCAATCATATCCGTCTTTCAGCTCATACACAAACATAGTAGCATGTCCCATTCGAAGGAACCTTCTAAGTTTCTTCTTCTCCAAGGTCATGTTCACGTTCACCTGCGAAGCAATTTTAATGTAGGTGAGTTTTCAAAAAAACTCAGTAAGGGATCTAGGGGAGTCTTGATACCTCTTCTTCATTTCTGCATTTCCAAAGCTGCCAAAGGATGTTAGAAGAAAGCATGTGCCAAAAACTATTCATACCACTTTTAACATTATCATTAAAACCAGTGATAATTTCAAAAGTAGTAACAACAATAGGAAAGTAAATACCAAACATTTGCCAGATGCTTTTATCAAAAGCACAATAAAAAAAATGTGTTTGCTAGTTTTCGGGCTCCGACAAAAAGAGCAAATAGAATTTCTATTTTGATCTTTTATAATAGGAAGTCTGTCGAGAAGCAGCAACCATTTAAAGTACTTGATTTTAGGCTCAATAGGAGACTTCCAAAGTCTGTCCAGATGCTTTTTCCAATCGTTATCATCAAGGTTAGAGTACCAGAGTTTGTTTATATGACCAGCAATGTTATTATTAACAGTAATAATTTTATAAATGTTTTTAGCTTTTAATTTTTCCAGAATGGTACCATCCGGCCACTTCATCTTGAGAAATCTTTGAGAGTCAACATGGCAGCAAGTAGGCAGATCTTTGCTGGCCTTGACAATCATGTTATAGGTCTTCTTTTTAGGAGGAATATTGTATTGAGAATTGATTTCCTCCAAGCTAATAAGTGTATCATTCTCAAAGAGAGATATGAATTGAGAAATTCCTAGATTGTTCCAGTGCTTGGCAGAGCAGCCTTGGGAGAGGGCGAGGGGTTTACCAGCAATGTGCAGATTCCACCAAATCGATCATTCACCATAGAGGATATTTAAAGAAGGTTCTATTAGTAATGAACTTTTTAGTATGCTCCCAAGCTTTCTAGATAGTTTTAAAGACCGAGGAACCTTGCACAAGAACAAGGAAATTACCCATAATGATATCACAAAAGGGGATGTTCTTCTAGGTTTTAGCATTTTTAGGGATCTCTGCTTCTATGTTGCATCTAATAAGGACCTTCCAAGGTTCTTCACCCTCTAGCAAGTGAAAGATCCATTTGGTGGCTAAAGCAGTGCCTTGGGTTCTAAGATCTTTTAGGCCCAATCCCCCAAGGAGCTTGTCGGTCTAGCACTAGGCCCACTTGACAACATGAAAATTTTTATTACCTTTACCATCCGACCAAAGAAAGTTTCTAATGGTCTTTTGAATCTCCAAAACTTGATAATTATTAAACATCTAGGTAGAAGAGTAGTAAACATTGTAGGAGGAAAGAATTTTTACACAAACTTGGACTCTGCCAGCAAGAGAGATGGATTTGTTATGCCACTTGTTAAGCTTATTAAAAATCTTATTCTTGACCCAAAGCCACATATCCTTAAGGGAAGGATCAATGGAGAAAGGGATGCCCAGGTAGCGCACAATCTTTTGAGGCCCTCCCCAAAGGAAACCAGTTTTAGCAAACCAATCAAGGGGTTGCTCAGACCAACCGGGGCAAATGGATTTGGTTTGAGAGATATGGGAGCCAGAGATAGAGTAGAAGGCGTCAAGCTTAGCTTGGAGGGCATCAAAATTAGCCTCATTGACTTAAAAAAATAAAGAGGTATCATCAACAAATTGACAGTTAATGAGCTCAACATTATTGGGAAGGGTTATACCTTTAATAGCAGGGGAGACAGAATTATCCTTGAGAATGTAAGATAAGGCATCAGAAGCTATGACAAAGAGGGCAGGGGCCAAGGTGCAACCTTGTCTAATGGATCTTCCAAGAGGAAAGGGGGTAGAGAGGGAACCATTGACCTCAACCTGAGCTGAGGCATCTTTGAGAAGGATCTTGACAAAATTGCAGAATAGAGGGGGGAAGCCGAAAGCTTCAAGCATCATGAGGATGAAGTCCCATTCAATATGATCATAAGACTTTTCAAAATCAAGGAGTAGCATAGCGAAATTATGATTAGAGTGCTTGGACCAATTCATGGCTTCCCAGCTAGTAATAAGATTTTCAAGAATATAACGACCTTTGATGAAGCCAGTTTGAGTGGAGTTGACAAACTTGGGGAGAATAGATTCAAGCCTCAGAGCCATAATCTTGGCAAGGATTTTATAAGAAACATTAAGGAGGGTAATAGGCCTCCATTTTTTAAGGAGGGCCTTGTCTCCCTCCTTGGGGATAAGTTTGATGATGCCTCTATTAATGAGGCAACCAAGAGTGCCTTTGTTGTAGGCATCCAAGTAGAGATCATAAAGATCCTTGCAAATCCAGTCTAGGTTAGATTTATAGAATTCACTAAAAAGACCATCTGGGCTAGGGGCCTTGTCATTCTTCATAGACTTAATAGCCTTTTCAATTTCTTCAAGAGATATATTTTGATTAAGAAGATGTCTGTCATGGATGGATAAAATGTTGGGGATGAGATTTTTATATCCAAGTCTGAGCATCTTAGAATCAGCAGAGTCCTTAGAAGAAAATAGGTTACTATAAAAATTGGCTTCTTTTATCCCCTCTTCCCGAGTGATCTCTTGATTATTCACAAGAATTCTAGTAATAGATTCATTAGCTTATTTTTGTTTGAGCAGATTGAAAAATAATTTAGAGCCTCTGTCACCATTTTGGATCCAATCAGCCCGAGATTTGATCTTGGCTCCCTTGATTTTGATTTTTTTATGGTTCCTAAGGTTGTTTTGAGCCTAAACAATTTGCGAGCAAAGAGTGATATCTTGGGGATTAGTTTGGACATTAGCTTCAGCAGATTGAAGTCTAGCAGAGATAATTTTTTCTGAGTATCTGTAATCCTTAGCCTTCTTTTGACCAATGGTCTTGAGAAGGTTATGCCAGGCATAAATATTCTGGTTCCATAAGTCAATAGGAGAAAGGGAAAGGAGGGTTTTATGGTTAATAATTCTAATGAGATGAATGGTAAGAAAAAAATCTTCATCCTACAGAAGAGAATTGTTGAGAATGAATTTGGGGTTAGTAGCCTTCTGAAAAATAGGGGCATTGTTAAGTCTAATATGGGAAGATATGGGATGGTGGTCAGAAAGAGAGGTGGGGGAAACAATGACAATATTCCCACAGTTGTCAGGGAGGAAAGAAAAATAATTTTTATTGGCATAAAATTGATGGAATATGGATGAAGTAACTGAGAGGGGGGGTGAATCAGTTAACCATAAATTACTTCACAATTAATTCTTTCCAGATCCCTAGGATATCTTAAAAATGTTATCTGTTCTAGCACTCGGTAAATAGATTGCAGTAACTTAGAAGATGCAAAAAGTATTAGCAAAGTTATCTTTTAGATATTCATCAGCACTGGTGTATGATTAAGATAGCAATTAAGAACACAAGAGACACAAGATTTTAACGTGGAAACCCAATATGGTAAAAACCACCAATGTATCTAGATACTGATTTTCACTTTTCTGAAGTGATGCCCGGTTAGAAGCCAACGCGGTAAAAGGTTACAAAACACACTGTTAGGTGTGACCTTGTTAGAGGATTTAAACACCCTGCTAGGAGTGGCCTGGTAAGAGGTCTTGAAAACAATTCAATGGAATTGTCACCTTGTTAGAGGATTTAGAAGATGGTTGTTAAACCAACTCGGTTAAGAGATTTAGAATTCACTGTTACAATGATAAGAAGGTAACAATGAAAAATGACCTGTATAATAATGCAACTGCCTTGCTGATTACAGATCTCTGTTCTGCATATGTGTGATCCTTCCTGATCGAATAAATCTCTGCTACACCTTAAGGATATCTGAACATCCTTCACAAATTTGCACACACCTTTCCTGTCTTTCTTCTGTAAATCTTCTGCTGTATTTCTTGTTTATTTTTTTTCACATTTGACCTTTTATTTATATGATTTTAGATTTTTCAAATCGACATTATTTAGTATAACAGTCGGCTGAATTAAGCAAACTCTATTTGCAAAAATCCTTCAAGGGCCGACAGTGCTCAGTGACCATAACTTTCTACAATCTTTCGGAGACTGAGGGAACTCGGTAAACATCGACAATCCTTTACCTTCGATAACCGACTGAACTCGGTAAACACTAAATTTTCTTTGACGACCGACTGAACTCGGTAAACACTAAATTTCCTTTGACGACCGACTGAACTCGGTAAATACTGAATTTTCTTTGACGACTGACTGAACTCGGTAAATGCTGAATTTCCTTTGACGACTGACTGAACTCGGTAAATGCTGAATTTCCTTTGACGACCGAATGAACTCGGTAAATGCTGAATTTCCTTTGATAACCGAGTGGACTCGGTAAGCACTAATATTCCTATCTGGCAGACCGACTGGGCTCGGTAGGAACTGATTACTGCGGACTATGACATTGTGTGACATCAAAGACAATACATAATTTGAGTAGCAATTTCCTTCAGACAATTGTTTCCAACAATCTCCCTCTTTGGCATTGATGGCAACACAATATGTCATAGCATAAGAAATTTGAAAGAGTTAGCTCAGTTCAGATTCAAATCTCCCTTTGTCAGCAGACTTCCTTTATCCTGAAAATTCTTCCTTCTGACTATTGAAAATTTCTTGAAGTAATAGAAAAGACATAGCAAACACTCCCTCTTTGACAACACATGCCAAAGACAATTCACATATTACCGGTGTAAATTAATGTACCTCAAGTACTGATTCATATGCAATGATTCCTTGAATATGCTGCATCAACTGGTTGATTTTCAATCATGTTCTGGTTGATGCATCACTAAAACTGTATTTAGTGAGCCTCGGATAGGGGAATGACCCCTAACTTACCTCTTAGATACACAAATGCATCCTTAGGTAATGGTTTGGTAAAAATATCTGCAATCTGTTCTTTTGTATGAATATATTCTAATTTGATTTCCTTGTCCTGCACCAATTCTCTGACAAAGTGATATTTAATAGCAATATGCTTGGTTTTTGAATGCATCACTAGATTCTTCGAAATGTTTATTACACTGGTATTGTCACAAAATATAACAACTGGTTCTTTGATTTCAACCTTCATACCTTCTAATAACTATTTAAACCAAACAATATTTGAACAGTTTACTGCAGCAGCAACATATTCTGCTTCAGCTGTGGATTGAGATGTGCAATTTTTCTTTTTACTAGTCCACAATACCAGTCTTTTTACAAGAAAAAAAGCTCCACCACTTGTGCTTTTTCTGTCATCAATGTTTCCTACCCAATCAGCATCAGTAAACACTTTTAAGTCTAGATTGCCTCCAAATTTATACCACAAACCATATTCTTCAGTTCCTTTTAAGTATCTTAAGATTCTTTTGATTGCCATCATGTGATTTTCCTTAGGTTTTGCTGAGAATCTAGCTACTATACCGACTGCTAAGGCAATATCAGGTCTTGTATGTACTACATACTACAATTTTCCAATCATAGATCGGTATAGGGTCTGATCAACTTCTTTTGAATCATCATTTTTGGTAAGTTTCAGTCTAGTACACATGGGTGTACCAACTGGTTTTGAATCTTCCATACCAAACTTCTTAAGTATTTCCTTAATGTATTTAGATTGAGTAATGTATATGCCATTCTTGCTTTGCTGAATTTGAAGACCAACAAAGAATTTTATTAAACCAAACATAGACATTTCAAATTCTTTGTTCATTTGCTCTGAAAATTCTTTGCACTGATCCTCATTCCCTATAAATATAGTATCATCTACAAATATTTCTGCCAATACAATTTTGTCATCCGGTCCTTCTTTAATATACAGATTGCTGTTATCATTGGCTCTTTTGAAATTAATCTGAATCAAATAGTTATGGAGTCTTTCATACCATGCTCTAGGAGCTTGTTTCAAACCATACAATGCTTTGTGTAACCTGCAGACCATGTCCTTTTTATCTGGATCAACAAAACCTTCTGGTTGTTCAATGTAGACCTCTTCATCAAGAATTTCATTGAGAAATGCAGATTTTATATCCATCTGATATACCTTAAATCCTTTGTGTGCTGCATAAGCAAGTAGAGTTCTTACACCTTCTAATCTTGCAACAGGAGCAAAAGTTTCTCCATAATCTATACCTTCTTCTTGAGAATAACCTTTACATACCAGTCTAGCTTTGTTTCTAGATACTTGACCATCTTCATTCAGCTTATTCCTGAATACCCATTTTGTTCCAATTACATTCTTATCTTTAGGTCTGGGTACAAGAGTCCATGTTTTGTTCTTTTGTATTTGTTCTAATTCTTCATTCATTGCTTCAATCCAACTTTCATTTTCCAATGCATCTTTGATATTTCTAGGTTCAAAGTTAGTAAGCAGACATGTACCTTTTAGCTTGCTTCTTGTCATAGTACCATCTGATTTGTTTCCAATAATTTGATCTGGTGTATGATGTCTTCTGACATATTTGGCTAGTATAGGTTCCTTGCCTTTTGAATGATTTATGCTGTTGTCTTCTAGGATCTCTTCTTCAGGTTGCTCGGGCTCGGTAGATATTTGCTCGATAACTTCAGGCTGAGACTCGGTCTGAATTTCTTCCTGTGACTCGGTTTGAACTTCTTCCTGTGACTCGGTAACTGTGCTCGGCTCGGTAGATATAGTTTCCTTATTGATAGTTGTGTCTGCCAATGTTTCAGGTTCAATGTAAACAAATCTTCTGTAGTTCTCAGGTTCCCTTTTGCTTTCTTCTTCAGTCTTTTCTGCAAACTCATCAAATTTTACATGTATACTTTCTATGACTTTGTGAGTAGATAAGTTCAGACATTTGTATGCCTTGCTTTTGCTAGAATATCCTAGGAATATTCCTTCATCACTTTTCACATCAAATTTATTTCTTCTGGATTCTTTTAAGATATAACACTTGCTACCAAATATTTTCATGTAACTTACATTGGGTTTATAGCCATACCATAATTCATAAGGAGTTTTGAATGTGTCTTTCTTCAATTGTACTCGGTTCAAGGTATGAACTGCAGTGCTGATAGCTTCCTTCCAGTACTTTATAGCGATGTTCTTTTCTATCATTAGAGTCCTTGCACAATCCATAATAGATCTGTTTCTTCTTTCTGCTATTCCATTCTGCTCAGGAGTTCTAGGAGCTAATACCTATCTTTTGATTCCTCTTTCAATGCAAAAGTTGTTAAAATCATGGGAGATGAATTCACCACCTCTGTCTGATCTTAAGCATTTCAATGTTTTCTCTGTTTCCTTTTCCACTCTTGCTAAGTACCATTTGAACTTTTCAAATGCTTCTGATTTTTCTCTTAAATACATAACAGTCATCATTCTAGAATAATCATCAATGAAAAGAATAAAGAATTTATCTCCAGTATAGCTTTGTATTCCAATAGGTCCACATAAATTAGTATGCACAATTTCCAAAATTTCTTTAGACTGATAGTTCTTACTCTTGAAACTAGTTTTACTCATTTTGCCAATCTGACAATTCTTACATAGACCAGTATCAGGTTTCTTCAAAGTAGGAATGCCTCTTACCTTCTTGAATTTGCTTATTTTTATCATGTTATCAAAATTCACATGACATAACCTTTTGTGCCATAGCCAACTTTCTTCTATTTGAGCGATAAAGCATGAATATTCACTGAGATCAAGATAAAATAAGTTACCTTTTGTTTGTTTGCCTGATCCAATGAGTTTTCCTTTTCCATCCAGCAGTCTTGCTTGACCATTCATGAATTCAACCTTGAAACTAGTGTTGATTAGCTGTGCTACACTTAGAAGATTATGTTTTAGTCCTTCAACCCAATAAGCATTATCACATATGAGTTCTTTGGTTAATGAGATTCTTCCTTTTCCTTTTATACAACAAGGTTCATTGTTTCCAAATCTTACATTACCACTATCACAGTCTTCTAGATATTCAAATTTTGTCTTGTCACCAGGCATGTGGTGTGAACATCCGCTGTCTATTATCCATATATCATCTTTTCTTATATGAGAAATAAGTGCCATCTTATCTTCATCATCATCAGATTCATCTTTTATAGCAATAAAGACAATTTCTTCTTCACTATCATCAGAATCTTTAGCCATAAAACATGATTTCTTACCTTTATCCTTGAATGATTTGAAATTATTTTTTCCATAGTACTTGTGACTTCTCTTCTCTTCCTTGACTTGCTTGTTTGGGCACCTAGCTGCAATATGTCCAATTTCTTCACATGAAAAATAGATTAAAGGAGTTTTACCTTTATATTTACCTTTCCCTCTAGAGTACTTCTTTGCAAGTAATGCTTCTACAATTTCAAGATCACTGTCAGAACTTTCTTCTGATACTTCTTCACTTTCTGACTGAACTTCTTTAATTTTCTTGTTCTTCTTTAGTGAAACCTTGGCCTCAAATGCTGATTCAATATTTTTGGAACTAGGAACATAGTTGTCATAGTTGTCTAATTCAAAGGCTGTCAATCTTCCAACTAAAGCATCCAAAGTTATATTGTGGTTTGTTTCACATCTTCTTTCTTGAATAGCTGATACTCTTATTGCATAGATAGGGAGTAATGTTCTGAGTACCTTACTTATAATAGTTTCATCTGAGATTGTTCCTCCAGAAGCTCTAATTGCACTTACACTTGCTTTGATTCTTTCAACATATTTTGCAATGTTTTCATCTTCCTTCATATTTATCTTGTCAAACTGTCCTCTTAGGCTTTCTACTTTGGCTCTTTTCACATTTGCATCACCACCATATATTTTCTTCAGTGCCATCCACATTTCATATGCAGTAGTGCAGTCTTTAATATCATCAAATTCTTCATAGCTGAGAGCAGATGCAATGTCTATCATCATGGTGTTGTGAGTCTTTTTATCTGCAATGTCTTCAACAGTTAATGCGCCATTAGGAATTGTGTATTCTTCATCAATGTATTTTCATCCTGAATCACCAATGGAAGCTAGATGAAGTCGCATGAGACCTTGCCATGCTGAAAAGTTATCTTTGTTGAGCTTTGGAATTTCCCTCTTGTAAGACATCCTGATCTTTAGCTTAGGTCCTTGAAACCCTTCCTGCAAGCACCAAATGCTCTGATACCAATTGATGGAATATGGATGAAGTAACTAAGAGGGGGGGGTGAATCAGTTAACCATAAATTACTTCACAATTAATTCTTTCCAGATCCCTAGGATATCTTAAAAATGTTATCTGTTCTAGCACTCGGTAAATAGATTGCAGTAACTTAGAAGATGCAGAAAGTATTAGCAAAGTTATCTTTTAGATATTCATCAGCACTGGTGTATGATTAAGATAGAAATTAAGAACAAAAGAGACACAATATTTTAACATGGAAACCCAATATGGGAAAAACCACCAATGTATCTAGATACTGATTTTCACTTTTCTGAAGTGATGCCCGGTTAGAAGCCAACCCGGTAAAAGGTTACAAAACACACTGTTAGGTGTGACCTTGTTAAAGGATTTAAACACCCTGCTAGGAGTGGCCTGGTAAGAGGTCTTGAAAAAAATTCAATGGAATTGTCACCTTGTTAGAGGATTTACAATATGGTTGTTAAACCAACTCGGTTAAGAGATTTAGAATTCACTGTTACAATGATAAGAAGGTAACAATGAAAAATGACCTGTATAATAATGCAACTACCTTGCTGATTACAGATCTCTGTTCTGCATATGTGTGATCCTTCCCGATTGAATAAATCTCTGTTGCACCTTAAGGATATCTAAACATCCTTCACAAATTCGCACACACCTTTCCTGTCTTTCTTCTGTAAATCTTCTGCTGTATTTCTTGTTTATTTTTTTTCACATTTGACCTTTTATTTATATGATTTTAGATTTGTCAAATCGACATTATTTAGTATAATAGTCGGCTGAATTAAGCAAACTCTATTTGCAAAAATCCTTCAAGGGCCGACAGTGCTCGGTGACCATAACTTTCTACAATCTTTCGGAGACCGAGGGAACTCGGTAAACACCGACAATCCTTTACCTTCGATAATCGACTGAACTCGGTAAACACTGAATTTTCTTTGACGACCGACTGAACTCGGTAAACACTAAATTTCCTTTGACGACCGACTGAACTCGGTAAATGCTAAATTTTCTTTGACGAACGACTGAACTCGGTAAATGCTGAATTTCCTTTGACGACCGACTGAACTCAGTAAATGCTGAATTTCCTTTGACGACCGACTGAACTTGGTAAATGCTGAATTTCCTTTGATAACCGAGTGGACTCAGTAAGCACTAATATTCCTGTCTGGCAGACCGACTGAGCTCGGTAGGAACTGATTGCTGTGGACTATGACATTGTGTGACATCAAAGACAATACATAATTTGAGTAGCAATTTCCTTCAGACAATTGTTTCCAACAAAAATCTGTCAAGTCTAGCATAAATTCTGGAGGGACTTTGTTGAAAATTGCACCAAGTGTGACAAATGCCATTGTGATTATCATGGTTACCAGTTAGTAGATCAAAAAGGAGTTTAGAAGACTTCATTTTATTCCAGTGAAGTCTTTCTTGGTCCTTCGAGGCAAAGGGAAGCCCTCCAGCTTTGTCTTCCTATTCTTCAATCATATTGAAATCACCCCTAATAATCCAGGGGATATTGGGAAGTTCAGAGAGCCAGTCCCAGAGGCTCACCCGATGTTTGTAATCATTGGAGGTGTAAATGGAACAAATACCAAAGGGGACAATATTAAAAGACAGGGTAGCCCAAACAACCCTATTGCAAGGAGAAACCCCTTTGTTAGTAATATAAGGAGCCCATTTAGGATCGATCAAGAGGCCCACTCCTCCTTTGCCTCTGTTGTGATTGGAATGGATCTTAATAGCATCCTTCCAAATGAAGTTCAAATTGCTTTCAAGCATAAAATCAGTGGCTTTTAGCTCTTGCATCATAAGAAAATCTACATGCATGATGTAATCTAAGAAACACTTAACAACATACTTCCTATTCGGGGATTCAAACCCCCTAACATTCCATGATATACAATTCATGATGAACTTTCTGATAGAGGGAGACACTTAGGGTCCGTGGATCCAACATTATCTGTATTAGCAGAAGGCAAGCCATTCTTACCACTTGTGTGTTTATTTTTGGATCCTAAGGGTTGACCCCTTTTCTTTGACTGGGAGAGGAAAGACTTGTCATCCAATCCTTCATTGTCGGAACCAGATTGCATCAAAACTTCCATGTCATCAGCTTTGGATGGAGGGATTTCTGAATTAGGTGTCAAGACGATAGGAGATGCATGGGAAGCAGGATTTCACTTGGAGGAAGCAACAGGCATAATCTCAAGAGTGAAGTCGTCATCAATTTCTTTGAAGACTTTCAGGGTGAAGTAGAGAGATAAGTTCTTGTTCATATTGTTATAAGAGGGATTGAACTTTGGTGGACAGGATGCGGAGTCCGGAGTTGGCATAATAGCCAATGGGAGAGACATAGGAGAAACCCTAGGCTCTAAATTGTAGGGAAGGGTACCATTTCTCCTTCTACTCTTTTTCTTGACTATGGTTTGGAAACCATCCTGAGAATCTAGGTCTAGAAAAATTTGAGAGGAAAAAAATGTTGGGAGGAGATAACTAAGGCCTGTGAAGCCGCAGGAGCAACAAAATTTTTAGAAGCCAAAGTTTGGGGGGAGGTGTAGGAGGAGCTTGGGGAGCGGGGGAAGGAGTAGGGGGAGGAGGCAGCTAAGATTTACGGGGAGCCTTTCTAGAGAGAATCGGGTAGTCCTTCCTGAGGTTCCCTTCATTTTTACAGAGGAAGCACACATTGAGTCCCCCTAAAACTTTGAGAGAATAGGAGAAGAGTTCATCGCCAAGATTGATTTCCAAAGTAGCAAGGATTTCCAAACCCGACTGGAGTGCAATCAAGGCTCTAGCATTCATGTGGGGCACCAGTCTAGTCATATCATCCATTCTTATGAGATTTCCCAAAGGCTCAAGGAGATGGGGAAGAAATCTCCATAGAAAGGGTGGCACATTCTTAACAATAATCCAATGAGGGGCCAAAAGAGTGAGGATTTCATCATGTATGGCTTCAGGTGTCTAGGCTAGGGCACAAAAAGAAGAGGTTCCTACTGTCCAATATTGTTTCTTAAGAAAAACTTGTTGAGCCTCAAAATTATTAAAGAAAATAATAAATAAACCAGATTGTATTTTCCTTCAAAAAGAAATATGATACCCAAGTTTCAAGTTCCAGTAGTTATAGAACCAGTCATCTAAAAATTTGCGAGTAGGGAATTTCCCAATGTCAACTAGGACAAAGAATATAGCAGAATCCTTTAATCTTTTCTTTTCTTTAACTATTTCGTTAACCATATCTGAATTAGGAGAAATGGAGAGGGGTCGCAAGGCTTCCCTAGATTCCTTACTAGATCTTTGCGCTTCATCCTTGATATGGAACCTAGCTCCAACGCCAATGGTGAAAGCAGAGACAGCTTTGGAGAAGGACTTCGGTTTAGAGGCCAAAGAACTAGGGTTATGCAGGATATTAGGATCGGGCTCCAAAGGAGCCCTAGTGGCATGCGAGGCCGTAAGTATGGCCTCTACCAAAGGGCAGGGCTCAGACATTGCAATTAAGAGCTAGTAAAGGAAAGAGCACACCTGGCATGGGAAGAGGTGTGACCGCTGATGGAAACCGGTGAGAAGAGCAGAGAACACGATCACCGAAAATGCAGAACCTTTAATTTGTACTTATATATGTATGTATGTACATGTATATATACATATATAAATACATATACATATACATATATTATTTATTATAAGATTATTTTAAAATTATTTCATTCATATGATTTCTATTATGTAATTTTTTGTGTAAAATATTTAATGAAATGTGTGTGTACAAACACACACACACACACACACACACACCACACATATATATATACATATACATATACATATACATATACATATACATATACATATACATATACATACATACATATCAAAAGCATAATATTGTTTAATTAAATATTTTTTAATTAGAAAAAGAATAATAAATATTGTCCAATTGTTTTATATTTTAAAAATATATAATATTCAATCTTTTTTTCAATACACTTCTCTTATATTCATCTTTAAAATATTTAAATTATGTAATTATTTTATTTTAAATCAATAGTATTTTTTTTTTATATTAAATTTATTTAAGCTCCCATTTTGGGAATCAAACTCGAGATCTTGCTATTACAAAGAGAAGCAGCAATCATTGCACTGCAGCCAACACCTAATAAATAGTAACTTAGATAATTATCCTTTTAATATAAACATGACTAAATTTAGACTAAAAAGTAAATATCTACAATATTAGCATGTCTCTTGTCTAATACAATATTTTTTTATTTATTTCATTATATTGGCTTTTGCCATTTTAAAACATTGTTTATTAAATATGTCATATTTAACAATATTACTAGCATACATATATTAATTATTAATTTAGAGAAATTATGTCGAGGTGCCTATTGTACCTTTGAAATGGATGAAAATAGGAGGCTCATAAGGATATCTTTGTGTATAAATATATGTATGTTAGTAACAATCACACTACACCATATAAGACATGAATTTTAATAATTTTATGATTAAAATACTAACTATTATTAGAATCTAACCCTAATTAAATGTTAACCATAAACTTATTGTATCCTAACCATAGCTAAGTATTTACCCTTATTAAACTCTAACCCTAATTTTAATTGAATTTTAAAATTAATTGAATTTGCACCCTAACCCTAACCCTAACCCTAACCCTAACCCTAACCCTAACCCTAATCCTAACCCTAACCCTAACCCTAACTCTAACCCTAACCCTAACCCTAATCCTAACACTGATCATAAAGTAACAATTAGGAAAAAGGTTAGCATTAAAGATGAAATTGGAGTTATCCTTCAGGTTTGAATTATATTTATGGTTAGTTTTACAATCAGGGTTAGGGTTTGTGTTAGAGATAGACTAGGTAATAGAGTTAGA